>JAESUZ010001786.1:0-437271 GCA_017311185.1 Proteles cristata cristata | reverse complement strand
AAAGCCTCTCTTTTTGCCACTGCCTCGGTCAGTCATGATTTCAGTCACTTCAATTTTCCCATATTGTTCAAAATAATCTCTTAGATGATGTTCTTCAGTGTCTTCTTTAATGCCACCGACAAAAATCTTTTTCATAGTTAGGTGGGCACCAGGTCTTTGAGAATCTTCTCTCGAGACAGCCCTCTTTGGTTCTACAACTCTTCCATCCACCTTGTGTGGCCTTGCATTCATGGCTGCGTCCACCTCCTCCAGAGTGGTGTAGGTGACAAACCCAAAGCCTCTGGAGCGCTTGGTGTTTGGATCTCTCATTACCGCACAGTCCGTAACCGTTCCCCATTGCTCAGAATGGCTCCTCAGACTCTCATCGGTTGTTTCAAAGCTCAAACCTCCGATGAAAAGCTTTCGCAGCTGTTCAGGCTCTTTGGGAGACTCTGACTTAGACATGACGCCGGTGGGAGGGGAGACTTTATCGATGCTTACTCGGCGGTGTCCATGGACAGAAAGCTAGGGCCATGTCTTCTTATTTACCACTCTGTTCCTGCCATCGGGGACTGCCTTGCTTGTGACAGACATTCTGTGACTATTTTCTGGGTGAACAGAGGGGAGAAAATAGGACATTCTATGTTTTCATGCTCGCTGTGTGTACAATAGAAATGATGCATTGACTCTTTGGCTATTGTGCATATGAAGAGCTCTGGAAAGCAAAATATCAAATAATTAATGAGCCTGAAATTAGTGTAGAGCAGGGCTTCTCAAACCTCAATATGCACACAGCCACCTGCAGACCATACTTTCCGGAGAGGGCTAGACAGGATATCCTAGCTCATGTGCTTTTCTTATGGTGACATTGACATTTCCCCCAGTGAGACATGGGGTCTGTTTCTCTCCCTTCCGGTCTGGATGGAACCATGACTAGTGGAAGAGACACTGTGTGACTTCTTTGAAACATTTACTTTCGGAAATCAGCTACATGCTGTGGAGAGACTTAATCTCAGGATCTTTCTTGGAGCTGTTGAAAATAATCTCTCTTTCTTATGAATGTGTAAGCCTGGAATTGCTGAGGTTCCCTTGTGTGGTAGGAAACTGCTCAAGAGTGAGACCCATAGGTAGGGAAGCAGAGTTGACACAGAGAAATAAAATTTTGATGATTGAGCTGCATGATCCAGACATACCTGAAGTCCCCTTAGAGTTTTTAATAGAAAAGCCAATAATCTCCTTAATCTCCTCCCCACCCCCCACTTTTTTTTTTTAACTACTTCAAGCTGGATTTTTGTAACCTGCATCAGATAAGGGGCACCTGGGTGGCTCAGTGGTTAACTGTCCGACTTCAGCTCAGGTCATGAATATGCAGTTCATGAGTTTGAGCCCCGTGTTAGGCTCTGTGCTGACAGCTCGGAGCCTGGAGGTTACTTCAGATTCTGTGTCTCCCTTTCTCTCTCCCCCAACCCCCCCCTCTCAAAAATAAACAAACATTAAAAAAACTTTTTTTAAAAAAAGATTCATGATGAATATGAATTCATGCCAATATTCTTGGCAACAGAGAATCTATAAACCTAGTTTTTGAAAAGTATTTAGGACTATAAAAAAACAAGGATATAGCTATTCCTACTTCCCTAAGAATATTGTCCAGGAGCCACATCCATCAATTACTATTAATGAGCACATCCCAAATTCCAGCCCTTTGATGATCCAGGCACCCTCCTCAGCTATTTCCACCCTCTTCCCTCTGTGACCTTGCAGTTTCCCAGAATAGTCTACACCTGTTCTCAGCACGCCATGCTGAGGGAAAGACTGGTTCGATCCAAATGAACCCCTTGGAGGTCCTGAATGATTCATCTTGAAAAGAACCCCGGGTTTACCTGGGACTTTTGGGGGAGTTGAGTGAGAAGCTGTAAAATACACATGAATGAGTAAATTGGGACTCGGTGCCAATTTGGAGCGATTAAAGGATCCTGTGAAAGCTGAACCCCTGGAGAGATGTACATGCTTCTGTTGTATAATCCTGTAAATGCAAAGGGGCAGAGGAGTAGCCTCTTTTGATCGAGCACCTGTGTGCACCCACTCTTGCCCCTTGGGTTCTTGGCACCAGCAGAACTCCTGTCATCACAGCGGCCAGCCTCAGGCTCTGTCCTATCACCCTGGGAGTGTCTTCTAAAGAATTCCAACCGAGCCGCGGTTCTGGGCTGCGCTGAGTACTCTTAGTAAGCTTAGACCTGGCCCCTAGGTCTTAACAGCAGGAACGAGTTGCCAGAAGGATCACATTCCTCCTTTGAGGCCGTTCACTCTCCTTTCTTTTAGCAGGAGGAAGTGATGTGCTCTTCCCTACCTGCCGCTCCTCTCTCTCTAAATCTCCATCTAACTCCAAGACTGTCAGATGCCACCTTATCTGGGAATCCATCCTGGACCCTCCTTTTCCACTCAGGCCTGACTAGTTTCTACAGCCCTAGAGCTTCAGGACTCGTCACACAGGCTTCGTTAATGAGGTTTTCGGCACAGTGCTTTGGTGGCAATGATCCGGGATTCAGAACAGCTTCTTCAACTCCCATCTTTCCAAAACAGCCTCTGAAACCGTCCAGTGGGTTGTGTGGTAACCCTCCGGGCTCCAGCCGATGGGAAGTCAGGGTCTCACCTTCCTCCCTTCTGGAGAGCTGGGCGGCAGAACTCTGGAGCCCAGAGACCTGCTCCATGCCTTGGTAGCTGTGTGAGCTTCATTCCTCATTGCCTCAGTTTTCTTACCTGGACAATGGGGATCACAATGAGTTCTACTACTCAGCATTGCTGTGAAGAGTAAATAAAAGGATCCAGGTACAGCTAAATTTTGTAGAGTGCTTGGCACCTCAGAAGAACTTAGTAAGACCATTGCTACTATTACTAATCAATAAGAATCTATTGAATATCAGATAGAAGACAGGGAAGAGTTTTAGGTTCCGACCTCTGAGCCTCACGTGGAATTGACTCCTTGGTGACTTGAGTTAGTGTCCAGACCTTGCTGTGTGTGACCCGTTCCATGTTTTGACCCGCTCAGCAGCTATTCGCCGCCTGACTACTCTGTGTCTACTGTATATAAGCCGCAGCGCCCATAGTGATGCTGTGGGAATCAGGAATGAGGCCAAGAAAATGTTTTGCAGTTTTGGCCAAACGATGGATTAGCATTCTAGACTGTTTATTTCTTCCCTAGAATTTACTTTGCCAGCTCCCAGCCCTGTGGTCAGGGGCAAAAGATCTTTACTTACTCTAAGAGAAAGCCGAGGGTGAAAATAATACTCTTGTTTCTGCTGTTTCTGAAACAGAGGGACTGTAAAAGAAGCTTCAGAGAAACGTGTGTGGGTTCAGACAATGCTCTCTGGCTGGTAAGGAATGAAACCACAAGGATTAGGAGGTACATTGCACTTAAAAAAAATAGGAGCAAGCAAGGGACTTAACTCTGTATGTACTGGGGTGAAGTTCAGAATTTGTGATCTATTCTTTGGCTAGTGGTAGTATAGTGTTCAGTAAATATGTATAGGTATATATATTTAGCATGTATTATGTTTAGAATACAGACTGACTCTAGATGGAGGAGCACTTGTTAAATGTAATACTTTAACCATAGAGTAGGATTCTATAAACAGAATTATCCCCCTTTAATTCTTTAAAAAAATTTTTTTTGGTAATATTTATTTATTTATTTAAAAATTTATATTCATTTTTGAGAGATAGAGAGAGAGTGCGAGCAGGGGAGGAGCAGAGAGAGAGAGGGAGACACAGAATCTGAAGCAGGTTCCGGGCTCCGAGCTGTCAGCACCGAACCTGATTTGGGGCTCAAACTCACTGACCATGATTTCATGACCTGAGCTGAAGTTGGACGCTTAACTGACTGAGCCACCCAGTTGCCCCTGCAATCTTTATTTATTTTTGAAAGAGAGACAGAGAGACACAGTGTGAGCAGCGGTGGAACAGAGAGAGAGGGAGACACAGAATCTGAAGCAGGCTCCAAGCTCTGAGCTGTTAGGACAGAGCCTGACGCGGGGCTCGAACTCACAAACTATAAGTTCATGACTTGAGCTGAAGTCGGGTGCTCTACCGACTGAGCCACACAGGTGCCCCCATCCCCCTTAAATTCTTTCTGTCCCTTAGATTCTGCCCAAATATTTAATGGCAAGTATAATATAAACGTCTGACAGGCTGGGTGCCTGGCTGGCTTAGTCAGTAGAGCATACAACTTTGGATCTGGGGGTCATGGGTTTGAGCCCCATATTCAGCATAAAACAACAACAACAGCAGCAACAGCAGCAACAAAGAACTCTGGCAGGCTGTGGTTCAATGCGCTGACCATTTTGTCTGACAGTAGTTCAATGTTGATGGCTTATAATTTTCTATCAAATCTGAATGCTCGTAGCATTTTGGGTAGAATGATATTCTTTTTTGCTGGACTGTCCATTGCATTCCCACTAAAAGTCAGTCACCATCTTTAGTTATTACCACAAAATGGTACTAACTTCCAGAAGCCCTTTTGGAGGACTCTGCCGCACCCCTATTGAGAACCACTAGATAACATAGCATGTCTCTAGCCATTCATCTTGTTTAACAATCGTATGGAATTGAATTCAGATCTTTCCCCACTAGACTAGAGGCTCCATGAATGCTGCACAGACCCACGTCAGGTGTTAGTCTCTGACTGTTTTTTTTTTGTTTGTTTGGTTTTTTTTTTTTTGGTGCTTAGAACAGGGCTTGACCCTTTGTGGATTCTTGATAGATACCGTACTGGGATGACGGGAATGTCATATAGCACACTATTCATTTTGCACAACTTAGTCAAACTGAATTGCAGGGTTTTTCATAATCAAGGGTGATATTCAAAATATTTAAAACAGGGGGCACCTGGGAGGCTCGGTCACTTAAGTGTCTGACTTCTGCTCAGGTCATGATCTCACATCTCCTGGGTTCGAGCCCCGCGTAGGGCTCTGTGCTGACAGCCAGCTCAGAGTCTGCAGCCTGTTTCTGATTATGTGTCTCCTTCTCTCTCTGCCCCTCCCCCACTTGTTCTCTGTCTTAAAAATAAATAAATAGACATTAAAAAAATTTAACAAGTAATATTGCACAAGCTCTGACCAATAAGAACTTATTCTGGAGAGTCTGGAGGCCCTCTTGCTGGCTCAGGGGACAGTCCAGAGGGTCCCAGGAATAGGGGACAGGGAGTGAGGTGGTGAGAGGGGACAGTGTCCAACAAATTTTAACAGCCAGGCAATACGAGAAGATGCTTCTGAATATGATCAGAGTGGCTGTCGTGTCGAGTGCAGCACACAGAACGTTTCCAGGACACCCCGGGAGCTACTCACCCACGGACCAAATATTGTGAAATACCTGTACAAAAGTTCTCTGGCTTCCAGGCTTTCTCTACTGTTTTTCCCAGAAGTCTCTCTTCCCTTTGTTCAGTCGATGCCAGTCCAGATTGTTCAAGAAAAGGGTGAGAAAGAACATGGGTCCTCCTGTATTTCACGCACACAACCCACAGACAAGTGCCTGTTCTTTGGGAGGCTGGCAAGATTGAAGACTTCCTACGCTATCAAGGCCTTCTCACCCACCTGGCTCCCGCCGCTGAGGCCCTAAGCCCTTTTTTCCAGGTGAGCCTCATAGTCCTCCAAGTCTCTAGAATTAGGCTTAGTGGTTGACTGTGTAGGAAGGATAGTGACAACGTTTTGGATTCCGGGACACCTGGATTTTAGTCCTGCCCCGTCCCTCACCAGATGGGTAATTGTAGGCAAAGACAGAAAAGCCACACGCTAAGCCCCTCTGTTTCATTTACTGTAAAATGAAAGATCCACACTGGCTGCTCTCTGGAGCTCTCCCTGCTGAGTCGTTAGGTTCCGGGGTTGTGGAGGTGGAAGGCATGTCCCTGTGTGGATCCCTTGCCCCCTGCTCCGGCCTCGCTTGTGTGGCCGGTGCCCAGGGCCCGTGCATGAGATCCAGGCTCTGTCCACTCTCTCTTGGCTTGGGTCAGAGGGCCTCCATCCCTAGACCGCAGCTCAGAGGGTCTCCCACTGGAAACCGCGGCCATGACTGCTTCCTCTTCCATGTCCTCCCTTGTAACCCTCTCTCCTCTTCTCTCACTTTCTCAAGCTCTTGCTCTTTCTCTGTTCTCTCCTTCTCCATACTTGGGGGACCTCATCCCCTCACCTGCTTCAACTCCAAGGAAACCAAAATGCTAAGGCCTCCCTCCTGCAGTCCAATGGTCGCTTTCTTATTTTGGGTCCTTGGGAAGTTCCTTAACCTCTGCTCGCCTCAATATCCTCATTTAAAAATGTGATTTCTTCATACTGCAAAGGGTTGTTGGGACCGTTCAGCAAGACTGTGCGTGTAAAATGCTACAACCATGTCTGGCAAATGGGAATCGATCCACCTTAGTTAGTATTTCCCTTTTCCCTGCAGCAAGTTGACTTGGCTCATTGAATACATATGGGTGTGATATGATGAATCTGCCCTGGAAAGTTTGCATTCTTTTTCCTTCAAGCATTAAAGTATGTAAGTAACCTCCTTGCTGAGCTTTCTTTTTTCATTCAGTTGCTTACCATTGCCATTCCTTCCTACAAACACACACAGTCTTCTGCTTGACTAAACTATTTGGAGTTCTAGGACTCACTGGACTTTCTCATTTTTCCTTGTCGTTATCTGGCCTGCATGCCCTTTCCCCAGTCTATCTTTTTGTGTTTGGTAGTGGTGGGGCAGGTTGACCTCTTATAAATAGATGCTTCAGGAATTGGCTCATGTACCACCTCCTCGAGGAAGACTTCCCTGATTGCTGCCATGCCCCAAGGCAGAGTTAAGTGGTTTTTTGGTCGTGCTTTTTAGATACTGTTGTCACAGGGCTTAATGACAGTACCATTATTTCTGTTGACTTGTCTCTCTTTTTAAACTGGCAAGTCCTTGGAGACAGAAACTTTGCTTTATCTACCTTTTTATCCTCAACACCCAGCCTTTTTATTCCTTTCTTTTCTTTCTTTCTTTCTTTCTTTCTTTCTTTCTTTCTTTCTTTCTCTCTCTCTCTCTCTTTCCTTCCTTCTTTCCTTTCTTTTTTTGCATCTATTATGGGCTCAGTAAATGTTATATGAATGAAGAGGATGGGAAAAGATGTCCTAAGAACTCACTAGAAAAGTCGCAAAGTCATTGTACTAAAGGACATTCATTTTACTAAGAGGAACACTCCTCTGTTCCTGTTTCTTTCCTCCTCTGGGCATGATTATAACAATTTTGATTTTTAGAAAATCCATAGCTGTTAGAATCCATAGAAAATCCTGCCTCATAAGGGGTAAGGCAAAGCTTTGAAAGCGGGTGCTATCTGAACGGGTTAGAAGAGATGGAGATAAGCTGTTAGGGACTAGGATCCTCAAACACCTGGCCCTCTGTGTAGTGATCACCTCTGATAGTGATCGAAACGGAAAAAGTACAGAGCACACAGTTGGGCACCCGAGTACAGGAAAACAGCTTTAAGTAGCCAGCATAACCCTACACAGCCCAACAGCTGGCATTCAAAAAGGATGGCCTGAGTTACTGATGCTTTAAATTCTACTTTGAATACCCTGCTTAAGAAACCAAAGCTTTAAGACCTATTGAATTTTTCAGAGTAAGTTTCAGTCACCGGGAAGCAGCCTGGGACTGCTCAGCCATTAGGGTGCTACTTGGATATTTTAAGACAGAAAGTGTGTTGTGGGTCTGGAGAATGACTTTTGGCTGTGGAAGGCATCTTGGCAGTACACAACAGGATGGCAAATAAAAGCTGTCTTTAGGACACGGCTTTTTGAACTTGTCTCTTTGGAGCCCTGGGGGCTTCTTGGCATTCTTTGGAATATTGATGCCAGGATGAGGGAGCACGGGAACTACATTCTCTCTGTTGCCATCTTCAGCCTCCTATTTTCTGTGCAACAGGCTCCGTGTAGGGTTTTGTTTGAAAGAAAGCATCCTCAGCTAAAACATGCAGTCAGCATGTTCTTAAAGGAGGTGAAATGGGTCTCCAGATACGAGTTCTTAGGAGGCAGCGATTACGAGCATCGTCTGAATGAGTTCAAGTCTGGGCGTCTGGGCTTCACCTCTCCATACCTCAGTTTACTCATTTGTAAAATGTGGATAATTATAGTCCCCGTGTCACTGAGCTGTTGGGAGAATTAAATTAGTTGAACTAGGTAAGGTGCTTAGAGAAGTGCTTGGCACATAAGAAATCTGTCCAAGCAGTTTGCTGTTTACTATTCAGGTAGCCTCTTCATCAAGCCTGCCTCGTGAGGGGTGAGGCACAGCTTTGAAAGCCGGTGCTATCTGAGCCTTGAAGAATGTAGGGAGGGGCAGGGCATTTTAGTCTAAGAGCAAGGCCAGGGGAAGAGGGAGAAAGATCACGTGTTCAGGTCCTGGGTCGGTCAGGACCTTGCATACAGGAGAGGCACGGTACATGGCAAATATGTTATTATTAATCAGCGTCTCAGGTCAGGCAGCATGCTCAGGACACAGGGTGAGGGGGAGAGGACCGAGCACAGCTGCAGGGAGAAGAGCAGGTAGCTTGGGCCGTGGTGTGGGCTCCCAATCTGTCCGCCTTGCTCACAAACCAGAACTTTATTTCAACTGGTGTCCCTGGATCTGGGTTTTAGAAAGCCACTCTGGAAGTGCGGTGGAGGTTAGAGAGTTAGGAGAAGAGAAGGACAGAGGCAGTGGCTGTTTCGGAGAAAAAATGCACAGGGCAGGGTGGGAGGCACGGGAGAGGACGAAGATGATTCCAGAGTTTCCTGCTTTGGGCAACTGGGTGAATGTGATGCTGTTCATCAAGATAGAGAAGGCAGGAGGAAGAGCAGGTTTGGGTGGGGAAGGTAATGAGTTCATTTCTGGGACAGGCTGAATTTGAGGTGCCTAAGGGAACTTGAGGCAGAGATACCCAGTAGGCAGTCGGGTGGCCGAGTCTGGAGCTCAGATATGGAGGGCGGGGTCAGAGATAGGGATTCCAAGTCGTGAACTTATAAATGAGAGTTAGAGCTTTGGGAGTGGTTGAGTTCACTCAGGGGAGAAGCGTGAAGGGGTAGAGGAACGAGAATGGAGTGCCGAGGCCACCGATGGCTGGGGGTGGGCTGAGGAAGTGGTTGGCAGGAGAGACCAGGAGGGACTGCCCGTGTGAGCAAAGTCCTTGACTTGAGCAGGTGGGATGCACAGCAGCCTTTGGAGGGGCCCTTCCCAGGCCTTGGCTGCCCTGATAATTTATCCAAAAAGCATTATTGCTCTCAAAGGGCAAGACGGGATTTATGATCTTGAAATCAGTGTGCCTTGGAGTGGAATCTCAGAGATTTGATGGTCCAGTGGCTTTGAGTGAGTGTGTGTGTGTGTGTTGTTCAGTTTTCAAGATGACAACCTTTAAAGAACATGAAACCTGTTCCAAATCCCAATAGATGACAGAGTGATCAACAGAGGTGTTACCACTGAAGCTGGGGCTGGCCGGTTTCTCTCTCATGTCTGAGGGCAGCATACGCCCATTCATCCCACAGACATGTATTAGGCACCAAGTGCACAGTTGTCCCTGTGCTCAGCTCTGGACACAGCTGTGGCCAAAGCAGTTTCTGCCCCTGGGGCTCACTGGTTCTCAATCTTGGCTGTACCTTAAAATCATATGGGGGGGCGTTTAAAAATTCCCTGATGCCCAGGCCGTGCCTCATACCCAAGAACTGAAAATCCTTGGCAAAGCGACCAGGTGGAAGTAGCCTTAAAAACTGAGGGTGATTTTAATGGGCAGCTGCAGCCGAGAACCGGCTGAGTGTAGCTAATCTAGTGCGCTCAGCTATTTCCGCTGAACCCGGATGACGGACTCTTGAGTCAATCCCCTTGCCTTAATTTATCCCTGAGGGGCCTAGAGTTGAGTTGGCCAAGGTGGCCCATGAAAGGGCTGGGCTGAGAGCTTCTGTACCCAACTCTTCAGACGAGGAAGAGCCTTGCACACCGGTGTGGCCTCGGCCTGATCCCTGCTGTGGCCCTTAACCTGGTTGGCCACCCAGCTTTGATGTTTAAGTAAAAATCTGGTGAATGATTTGCATTGTTCTCTCTTTTCACCGGGGCCGTCTTCTTTCCCTGTGAAAAACCAGTTGAATTCTTTGTGTAAATGGGGTATTCATTCAGAGGACGCACAATGGGCCTCTTTCACCCGCAACTCAATCTCTAGTAACAGAGACCAAGGGCTTGCCAGCAACGTCCTTGTGAAATTGGCACGCACCCGGCTTCTGGAAATGAACCATGAGCACTGCCTCCTGGAGAAACGGAGGCCCCATGTTGTGTGTGTGTGGGGGGGGAGGCAGCTGAGAGTCACAGGCAGGGCTCTGAGCTCGCACTGGGGAGCCCTGGAGTTGCTCTCCACAAGAGCGACCACGCCCTTTTCTCGATGGGATTCCCCCCCAAAAGCATGAGTCTGGCAATCACCGTTTAAGCCTGGAAGGGCAGCTGTGTGACTTTGGGTTAGTGGCGTGACCTCTCTGAGCCTTAGTTTCAGGCTGAAACATGGGGAATAGGATTATTGTGAGGATTAAATGACATGATATATGCAAAATGTGGGGCACCTACGGTTATCTGCCATGTCCTAAATGAAGGCCCTTTGATATATAATACAAAACTGAACCCAAAGAACTAATCAGCAAATGAGCTGTTGTGGTTTGTCATCCTTCATTTATAAATGAGGATATGAAGCCCAGGGAATGGAAGAAACATGTCCAATGTCACACAGTCATCGAAGGAGATGGACTTTGAACTCAGGCCTCCCACAGAAAGAGGCGAAGAGGGGGCCAGCGATTACTGTATTCTGGATGTTGTTTAGGATTCAGACAGGAGGAGAGAAGAAGGTATGGGGAGTGGGGAAGAATTTTCTTATTACTTTGGAGGCTGGATTCAGAGCCTTGGTACTTGAGCCAGAAGCTGCAGTTTCATCCTGAGAACAGAGGAAAAGGAACCAGTTTCCACTGGGACCAACTAGGTGCTAGGCAGCAGGTGAGCCCTTTTTGTGTGTACTTAGGCATTATTTAATCCACAGAAATGCCTGCAAGGGAGGTGGTCGGATTTTTATCCCTAATTTGGGGGGGCGGGAGGGTTCAGAAGCTCAGAGAAGTTAAGCAACATGCCCAGTGTCACAGAGTAAGTGTTGAAGCTGGACTTTGAACCAATCTGTCTGGCCTGAGATGCATCTGCCGTTTGCTTTGGCTGAATGTGTCTTATTGACCCTAAGAAACAAGGTCTTCTCCGTGTCTTCAGTTTATTCTCTCACTTCAGTTTACTCCCTGTGTCTCCATTTCCTAGGTCCTGAGCAATTAGAAAGGGTAATTTCCTAGGCTGTTTGCTTGGCAGGAGAGGGGCAGTGATACTAATGTTATTAATAATAACAATAATTGTAACATTGAAGACTGTGTCCCAAGCGCTCCATATGTCCTAGGCACTGTTGCAAGAACTCAGCAGACCTTATCTCAATTTAATCTGCACAACACTCCTGGACGGTTGGGATTATCGCTCTTCCTGTTTCTGCAGATGGGAAACGGGCACTGATCAGTTCAGCAACTTGCCTAAGGTCACACACCTCGTCACTGTGGACCTGGGATTTGAACCATGCAGTCGGACCCAGAAGCTACTTGGCAGAACTTGCTGGAAGCAAATGTTGTAGTCTTTGTGCCTCCTGGCCTGGTTTCCATTTGGCAGCTGACACAAGAGGTGTTCCGTGGGGGAACGTTCTCTGGGGAATGACTCTCCTCTCACTTCATCTTGGGGAAAGAGCTGTTCCTGGTATGTGGAGTTTCAGTGATCTTGAGAGGGTGCTTACTCTTCCTGCCTGTAGGTTTCCACGGATTGGTTTTTGTGTAACTTGGCCCTTAGTGCTCACTCAGTCGGGCTCTCAGGCCCCCCTGTAATGAGGTGGGGGCTCCCTTTGCAGGAGGTCAGGCTCCTGTGCCTTCTTGCCTTGTTTTCTGGCCACACTCTCCTCCGCAGGCTGCCTCTGGGTCCCCAGATCTTAGATCCAGGAGCTGGGCCCAAACCCTGTTTTGGCTGGCTGGAGAACCCTCATGAGTCTCTGGCCACCCAGGGCCACCAGCCCAGCTCTGGTCCTATGGAACCTGGCCACAGTGGGCGCAGCACCCCAGCCTGGGATTGGGGTGCTGTGTCATATCTACAACCATGCACCTGGGGCTTATATTTCAGCGAAGAGAGATTCTGGTTTTCCTCTAACAGGTTTTAATTCAGTCCCCTGGCTTTCAAGAGGGTGTGAATACCATAGCATTCTGTACTTGCATTCTGCCCTTTGTATTCTGTACTTAAAAACACAAAGATTAAAAATACCCCTAAACTTTGCCTCAATCGTAAGATGAGCAGCAGTGATTTATTGAGTACTGACTGCATGTTAAACTTTCCACAGACAGCATCTCATTTAATTCTCTTCACATTTTTGAGGGGAAAGGCCTTGGTTATCCTGCTTTTACGGTTGAACAACCTGAGTGTAGAGAGATTAATTTGCTCAAGGCCACACAGTAAGCAGTGGCTGAGCTGGGATTTGAGCCCAGGTCAGTCTGACCCCAAAGCTCTTAACCACTATCTGTACTACTTTCCACTTCTCTCTTTACTCGCCCTCCCTTTATCCGGAAGTCCAAAATGTTGCACGGATGGGTGAGAACTTGGATGATCTGACTGACAAGAGAAGCTATTCTAGTTGTATTTTCTCCCTGTTCACATGGTATGCCTGTGGTTTCTTCATTCTGGGACCAGGGGGACCTTGTGCAGTTTGTCTGAGGCAGAATATAGATGTCACCTGTCTTTCTCAGCTTGACAGGGACAGTTCTGTCATGTGTGAGGATGCGTGTGCATGCACGTGTTCTGTCCTTACTTGCTCCTCCTGACGGATAGCTGGTCCTGTGCCCGAATTTGATTCATTTCTAATGAAAAACAACCCTAACCTGAAGATAAGAATTCACTCAAGCAAGATGGAAGCAAGATAATGTGGAGCATGCAATGAGTTTGTTTTAACTGGTGACTTGTTCCACCCAAGGGTTCTCATGTGTCAGAAGGGAGTCCAGGTCTGGGAAGGGTGTGCAAGGAAGCTGGAACAGCCTCTGAGGTCTTCAAGGGGAGCTGGGCCTTCTTGCAAATGCTTAGGAGCCCAGACCCTGGGCCAGGAGCAGAGGGTGGAATACAGTGGCTGATGTTGGCCCAGGGTGGGGGTGGGGGTGGAGGTGGGGGTGGTTTTTCATTCGCCAGTGAGTGGGCATTTCCCTTGTGGGGGCACCTAACTTTCTGGGATACCTTTCTTAAGTTTGTCTTTGCATTCTGACTCTTGATTCTCCAATGGAGGAGCTAGGCACCTGCCTTCTCAGAGCCCCTGTGCACTGAGCAGGAAGCTGTGACTTAGACTCCTTCAATGAGACATGCCTCCACCCACCCCCAGACTCCCCCCAAACAGACTTTGATCTTGAGGAAGGTGGCGTTGCAAAAGATCCATTTTCAGGGCCAGCGATGGTTGGGATCCTGGTGGAGTCAGCGTGTGGCCCAGGCAGGTGGCAGAGGCAGGGACATCTTTGCAGGAAGCAGGCCTGTGGTAGCACTTGATTCTTATTGTTCTTGGTGGTAGAGCTTCTATGTCTGACTCTCTGATCCTCCAGGAGATTTGTGAGCTACCCACAAGTCCTGAAAATTTGTTGAAGTTCGCTGAATCCCCAGGATATAGTCTATCTTCATATATGGTCCATGGATGCTTGAATATTTACTCTGCTGTTGCTGGCTGGAGTGATGTCTAAATGTTGATTGGATTCTTTGGTTGATGGTGGTGTTGAGTTCTTTGTTCTTGTTGTTTGCTGTCTGGTTCTTCTATCGGTTATTGAGAGGGGGTGCTGAAGACTCTACCTATAATCTTGGATTTGTCTAGTTTCCCTTTCAAGGTCTAGTGATAATATTGCTTCACATATTTTGCAGCTCCACTGTTTGGTCAGGATTCTTGTGGACTGAAGGTTTACAGTCATTATGTAATGTCCTTCTTTGTCTCTGATAATTTTCTTTGTTCTGAAATTTACTTTATCAGATATTAATATAGCCAACTGCTTCCTCTTGATTAAAGTTGGCATGACATATCTTCTCCCATTCTTTTAACTTTCAACCTACCTATATCTTATGTTGGAAGTGAGAGAGCATATAATTGAGCCATGTTTTTAAATCCACTCTGATGATCTGTCTCATTTAATCTCGTCTGAGAATGTCTTGATTTCTTATTTCTTTTTTGAAGGATATTTCTGCTGGATTCTGAGTTGACAGGGTTGGGGTTTTTTGTTGTTTGTTTGCTTGTTTTTTGTGTTGTATTGTGTTGTTTTGTTTTGTTTTCCCCAGTACTTGAATAATGTACTGCTCCCTTCTGGTTTCCACAGTTTCTGATGAGAAATACACAATGATTTAATTGTTTTTCCTTTGTAGGTAAGGTATTGTTTCTCTCCAGCTACTTGAAAGATATTTGTATTTGCCTTTCATTTTCAGAAGTTTGACCATGATGTGTCCTGGAATGGATTCCCCGACCCCCCACACACTTACCCTGTTTGGGGCTTGCCACTCAGCTCCTTGAAACTAAGGCTTGTGTCTTTTGCCAAATTTGGAAAGTTTCGGCCATTAGTTTCTTTGAATGCTTTTGCAGCCCTGCCCTCTTTCATCTTTCCTTCTGAAACTTGCATGATGTGAATGTTAGATGCTGTTCCACAGGCCCCCGAGGCTCTGTTGAGTTTTTCATTCCAGACTATTTTCTCTCCATTTTTCTCACTAAGTTATTTCTACCAATCTACCTTCAAATTCATTGAATTTTCTTCTTTCTTCCCTCCATTCTACTGTTGAGCCCATTCACTGAGTTTTTTAAATTTCAGTTATTATATTTTTCAGTTCTAAAATTCCGTTTGGTTGTCTTTTATATCTTCTAGTCACTAGAATGTTCTGTTTCTCTGATGAAACTTTCTATTTCTTTTCAATAATTTAAAGCATGTCCATAATTGCATGTTGAAACATGTATATATCTGCTTGAAAATCCTTGTTGGATGATTATAACTCTCATTTTGAGGTTGGTCTCTATTGATTGTCCCTTTTACATTTAACTTGAAATTTTCTTGGTTCTTGGAGTAAAGAGTTATTTTCTACTGAAACTGGATATTTCGGTTATTATGGTCTGATACTCTGAATCTTGTTTATACTTTCTGCTTCAGCTGACTTTTTTTTTGACCCTGCTCTGGCAGGGGAAGGGGGTGGTGCTGCCCTGTTACTGCCACATGAGGTTAGAAATGCAGACTCCTCAGGAAAAATATGGATCAGTCAGTTAAGTGTACAACTTAGGCTCAGGTCATGATCTTGTGGTTAGTGAGTTTGAGCCCTGTGTTGGGCTCCATGCTGACAGCTTGGAGCCTGGAGCCTGCTTCAGATTCTGTGCCTACCTCTCTCTGCCCTTCCCTGTTCATGCTCTGTCTCTGTCTCTCTCAAAAATAAACATTAAAAAAGCAATGCAGACTCCTCACTTGGCCTCTGTTGTCACCTCAGTTGGGAGGGATTCCTCATTATAGGCTGGAGGTGGGAGTTCTGGTTCTCCATTAGGCCTTCACTGACACCCCCGCTGGCTGGGTGGTTGGGGAGCCTCAGTACAGTCCACACGGGAGGAGTCTAGATTCTTCATTCTGCCTTTGCTGGCCTGGGTGAGGGGAGACACATTTTTCCCCATGATGTTTGCCTGAGGTAGAGCAGTATTATCTGAGAGTTTTCTGTCTTCCTACTCTTCCCTGCCCTTAGAGAGGAGGTTCTTGTTTTTTTTTTTTTTTTTTTTTATGTCTGGGTTCATTTGAATTTCTGGGCTACAGGTTTCTTTATCTCCCAGTCTGGGTTATATGAGACAAAGAGAAAACCCAGAAACTCACCTCCAAGTCACTCCTCGGGTGTGAGTCTCTCACCTGTTTGCCTTCCTCTCCCTACCTTTGAGAATTTTCTGATGATTGTTTTATACATAATGTCTATGGTTTTTAGTGGTACTTGATGGGAGGAATAGAAAGAAGTATTATCTGCTCCTTATTCTCAGAAACCAAGTCTCAACATCCTTTATTAAACTGAAACTTTTTTCCTATGTCAGTAGAAACCATTCTACTAAAACTGTCCACAGTGGGCTCTGTTGTGTGCAGTGTAGAACCCTGACTGATACACTGTTCCTTTAAGAAGGATGGGGCCATAGAAGAGCTGTCTCCTTGAGTGGGAATGCTGGTCTTGTCAACAGGTTTCGAGAATTGATAGTTCTCTGTTTTGTGTGTAGTGGTTTTTCCTCTGTTTTCTCCAAACCATGAAGCTTGTTTTCTTTTTTTTTTTTTTAATGTTTTTTTATTTATTTCTAGGAGAGAGAGAGACAGCGTGAGCAGGGGAGGTCAGAGAGAGAGGGAGTCACAGACTGAAACAGGCTCCAGGCTCTGAGCTGGCAGTCAGCACAGAGCCCGACGCGGGGCTCGAACCCACGAACCGCGAGATCATGACCTAAGCGAAAGTCGGACGCTTAACTGACTAAGCCACCCAGGCGCCCCAAAGCTTGTTTTCCGAACACAAACAAAAACTTCTTTATAACTTTTAAAATAAAGTTTGTTAGTAATCTCTACACCCAATATGAGACTTGAACTCATGACCCCAAGGTCAGGTGTACCATATTCCTCCTACTGAACCAGCCAGGCACCCCTATTACTTTCTTATATTAAAAAAATAATAGATGTTATTTGTAAAAAAAAATTAGAAAACAAATAAAACCAAGAGCATCTCATACCAGAATAGCTACTGGTAATATATATCTATACCTTATATATGTAATAAGAATGTGATCACACTGCATTTGCTAAGTAACCTGCTTTTTCACTTAACCAGATATCCTGATATCTTTGAACTCAAATAAATGTAGTTTAGATCATCATTTTTTGATGGTTAAATAAGGTTCTGTTTCAAGAGCACAACGATTTACATATCTGATTCCTATTGTTTCCAGTATTTTCCCACTGTAAAAAATTCTGTCGGGCGCCTGGGTGGCTCAGTCGGTTAAGCGTCTGACTTCGGTTCAGGTCATGATCTCACGGTTTGTGGGTTTGAGCCCCGCGTCAGGCTCTGTGCTGACAGCCAGCTCAGAGTCTGGAGCCTGTTTCAGATTCTGTGTCTCCCTCTCTCTCTGACCCTCCCCTGCTCACACTGTCTCTCTCTCTCTCTCTCTGTCTCTCTCAGAAACAAATAAAACATTAAAAAAATAAAAAAAAAATTCTGCATGGAACATCTTTGTAGATAATCATTGGGCACTTGTCTGGTTATCTTAAACTAACCCCCTAGAAAAGGAATTGCTGGGCTGTAGGGGACACACATTTTTTAAGAAGAGCTTTTGATATATATCTTTACTTATCCTTTCCATCTTGCTTCTAGTTGTAGGACCATGGCTTGGTTCTTATTCCCCTCGAGTTTTCTCATTCACTTACAGGCATTACCCCTTCAGTCTCCCCTCCACTTCTGTCAACTAGTGCTAGTTTGTGGCAGGATATGTGACAAATTAATGTAGCCTGTAGCACCTTCCATATTCCACTTGCTTACATCCTGAGGATCTTTTACCATTCGCAGCATGGTGGAACTTCCAACCCGAGGTGGCAAGCAGTTTTAAGTTCAACTGTTGAGGGTGCAGATGGAAGATTCCGGAAGTAGATGTGATCAGCCATTTCCTTCCCTCACTGCCGACCTCTGGTCCTTAGGGAAGAAGAAAAGTAGAGATGAAGTAAGATGGTGAGATAGGAGTAGGAGTGGCCCTCTCTCATGTATCCCTCCACTCCACAAAATGGATCTTGGCCAGGGAGGAGCATGATAAAATCTGCCCCGAGGTCAAGAGAACCTGTTTCAGGCTTCCCAGAGTGTCCTCTGGGGAGGCATCAAGTTTCAGGTCAGCCTCTATTCATCATGGAAAGGCTACCATAGAATGGAAATGGTGGTATGGTATCTCTGGTGAGGAGACAGTGTAGGGACAGTCTTCCAATTTTCTCAGGGCCCTAGAGTGCTGGTGGTCAGGCATTTGAGTGTCCCAGTGGCATCAAGTTGGGGTACAAAAGAAGAGGAAAGAGAAGAGGAAGGAGGAGGAGGAGGGGAGGGGAAGGGGAGAAAACAGGAGGGGAGAGGAATGAGAATACAAGCTGGGAGCCCTACAAGTGCTCCTTACCTGAATGTTGTGGGCCCCATGGCAGACGTTGAAGGGTGGGTCATGCTTGCAGGCATCTGATGAGGACATGATTGCCTCTCAGATAATTTGTTAGCATGACACAAGTAAGGACCAGATGAGATGAGTTACATCTGAAGCCAGAGGACAGAATGGGACCAAGACAGATGTAGACAGTGCAGTAATTTCTTTCTTGCCCTAGATGCAGGGTGACATTCCCATAACACACACCCACAACACACATATATACACGTACATGCACACTGAACCGAAACGGTGGTTAAAAAGCACTCTTTTTGACTCTGTTTACCTGAAAGTAACTAGATTAGTTTACACTGACGAGAATAGGGATCCCAGGCAGAAAGTACACTGAGAAAGGAGGGGGGGTGGGGAGGGAAGGGATTTTTGTTGTCCTGAGTTCACATTGGCAGTTCACATTGGCATCCTTACCAAGTTTACTTCTCTAAACTACCATGTCTAAGAAAATATGTTTTCCAGATTCAAGCCTTTGCATATTCCCAAGCAAAATCTCCTTTTATTTATTTCCGTGTTATCTACATGCACATTGATTATTGAAAAATTTTTTTAAATCCCATTTTGTTCAAACAAAAACATTCACAGATGGTCAATATGGTGTAAAACAAAAATTAGTTTTGGGGTAGGGAGGATGCTTCCTGTCAGTCATCTGAGATTCATAAGGGGCTCTGTGGAACCCTTAGGACTCGACAGATATAAAACTGCTATGTATAGCTTGCCAGTGTTGGCCAAGGTGCTCCATGGGGACTGAAATCTAGCTCCTGTACCACTCATCCAGACTCAGGCTCTGGCTTAGGGCTGTGCCTACCTGGGGATAGCATTGTCTTTTTCTTTTTACAAAGTGCAGTCTGCTTATAAGCCTTTAGTCCACAGAGCAGCATGTACCAGAGATTTCTTCTCAGATGCATCCATCCAGATGGGCACCTGTTGTACACAGGCCACATAAAGACAGCTAATGGTCCTGCATAGCATACTTTGAAAACAACAGTAAGTGTTTACTGGTACATAGAATTTGGCTTTCTATTTTGAGTTCTCAGTTTGCTGCTAAATTTCAAAACAACCTCAGTACATTTCCTTGTCCTAGACTTAGAACATTACTGCTTAGGCATGGGCGAGGGGCCAATAGCCTTTTGGAAGAGCAGTGACTGATAGTGTCATTAACCTGTGGAGAAATATTCTAGGCAAGACTTCCTCTGGGTAGAATCCCTTATTATGATTTATTTTTGGGTAACTGTAAAAAATCAAAACTAGGAGACCAACCAATCGCTTTAGCAAAACATTCTATTTTACAATCAGGAAATGCTGATCTGAGAAATTATGGCTTATGTTCAAGGCCATAAGACTCTAGCTGGTAGAGCAGAGACTCAAATCTAAAGCTTCCTGGCTATGATCCCAGGACTTTTCAGTTGGCTGTGTGATGATGGAAACCATATAGCCGAAGAAATGATGGGATCT
This sequence comes from Proteles cristata cristata, assembly GCA_017311185.1. Classification (NCBI taxonomy): domain Eukaryota; kingdom Metazoa; phylum Chordata; class Mammalia; order Carnivora; family Hyaenidae; genus Proteles; species Proteles cristata. The sequence continues at coordinate 417,590 of JAESUZ010001786.1, read as the reverse complement.
TCTTCCCTGGCCTCATTCCTCCAAAGACAAATATTTACCATTTGGAGATACTCTATCGATGGCCCTACTTTGAGGGAGGAGAGTGCCTCACTCCACATGGGAGCCTAGGAATGTGCCGTTGTGTCATGTGATGAAGCAGGTGGTCTCTATATCAATAGCTTCTGCAGTGCTGAAATGCCTCCTTATTCTGCCTCGGTGATGAATCAGCCATGGGAGTCATGTCTACTTCCTGGGCTGCAAGATGGTGGCCCCAAATAACGACAATAATAATAACAACACTAATGATGGCAAGCACCATCATCATCTTGTTTGGTCCAGGCAGATCACCTTTGATCTGAGGATTTCTGAGCATGTTGCCAACATGATCCAGCAGCTAGTGTCATTATCTCCCTTTACAGACAGAGAAAATGAGGCACAAGACGTTTAAGCTAGAGGCTCAAGGTCACGCGAGGCATCATTAGTGGAGACATGTGAGGAACTCAAGTCGTTAGCTCTGAAATAAAATCTGTAGGCACTTAACAGGCTTTTGGTTGGCACTGGCTGCTCTTTACGAGGATGGTATATTTTTATAAACCATGCCATAAAACTGAACACCAATCATTAAATTTCATTTCAAGTATGTCTTTCACAATCTTAAATGCTATGAGCATGTGGCAAATATTCCCTTGCCCCAAACAGCTTGTTCCACACATAGTCCTCTGTAATACTTAGTGGATCATGAGTGGTTCAGGAAGGTGAACCCTCTCTACCAAGATTCAAAGCTGGAAGTATATGACAGAAGAATATTGGTCAAAGTCTCATGGACGGGAGCCTCAGTTTGTTGTTTCCCCCCAGCTTTATTGAGGTATAATTGACAAATAAAATTGTATATATTTAGAGCATACAATGTGATGATTTGACATAACTTCTACTTTGTGCAGTGGTTACCACAATTCTGTTAATTAACACATCCATCACTTCACAGAGTTACCTTTTTCTCTTGCTTTTTTCTTTTTCTTTCTTTCTTTCTTTGTGTAGAAAGAACACTCTCAGCAAATTTTAAATACACAACATAGTATTATTAACTATGGTCACCACTGTTGTACATCAGATCTCTGGAGATTATTCATCTTGTAACTGAAGGCTTATACCCTTTCCTCAGCTTCTTCCCACCTCCTTAATCTCTGAGTCCCTGATAACCATCATTCTGCTTCATTTCTGTAAGTTTGACTTTTTTTTTCTTTTTTAGAGATTCCATATATAAATGAGATCATACAGTTTTTTTCCTCTGGCTAATTTTTCTCAGCATAATGTCTTATAGGTTTATCCATGTTGTTGTAAATGGCAGAATTTCCTTCTTTCTCATGGCTGAAATAATGTCACATTATATATATATGTATATATATATATATATATATATATATATATATACATATATATATATCACACTTTCTTTACCCATTCACCCACTGACAGTTATTTTAGTTGTTTCCATATCTTGGCTATTGTGACTATTGCTGCAGTGAATATGGGAGTGCAGATACCTCTTTAAGAAACTATCATTTCCTTTCAATATATACCCAGAAGGGGGATTGCTGGATCATATGTTGTCTATTTTTAGTTTTTTGGAGAATCTCCATACTATTTTCCATAATGGCTTTAACAATTTATATTCCCATCAGTAGTGTACAAGGATTCCCTCCCCCACCCCACATTATTACCAACACTTATTATCTGTTGCTTTTTTTGATAAGAGCTATTCTAATAGCTCCTTTGCCTATTTTAAAATTAGACTTTTTTTTTCCTTTTGCTATTGAGTGGCAGGAGTTCCCTATATATTTTGGATATTGACCCTTTATTAGATATATTGTTTGCAAATATTTTCTTCCATTCCATAGGTTCCCTTTTCATTTGTTGTTTCCTTCGCTGTACAGACACTTTAAAAAAAGTTTGTTTATTTTGAGAGAGAGAGAGAGAGAGAAAGAGCACGTGCACAAGCAGGGGAGGGGCAGAGAGAGAGGGAGAGAGGATCCCAAGTAAGCTCATGCTGTCAACATAGAGCCCAATGTGGGGCTTGAACGTGAAGAACTGTAAGATCATGCCCTGAGCTGAAACCAAGAGTTGAACGCTTAACTGACTGAGCCACCCAGGCCCTGAGTACAGAAACTTTTTAGTTTGGTGTAGTCACACTTATTTATGTAGCTTTTGTTGCCTGAGCTTTTGGTGTCATATCCAAGAAATCATTGCTAAGCTCAACACCAAGGAGGTTTTCTTCTAGAAGTCTTACGGTTTCAGGTCTTAAATTTGAGTCTTTAATCCATCTTGAGTTAATTTTTGTGAGTGGTGTAAAATAGGGGTTCAGTTTCATTCTTTTCAATGTGGATATTCAGTTTTCCTAACACCATTTTTTGAGGAGACTATTCTTTCTCCATTGTATGTTCTTAGTGTCCTGGTAAAAGATAGTTGGCCATATATGTGTGGGTTAATATGCAGGGTCTTTATTCTGTTCCACTGGTCTATGTGTCTGGCTTTTGGCTAGTACTATATTGTTTTCATTCCTATAGCTTTGTAATATAGCTTGAAATCATGAAGTGATGCTTCCAGCTTTGTTTTTTTCTTTCTCAGGATTGCTTTGGCTGTTTGGAGTCTCTGGTACTTCTATACAAATTTTAGAATTGTTTATTCTATTTCCATGAAAAACATCAATGGAATTTCCATAGGGATTACATTGAATCTGTAGATTGGTTTGGATGGTATGGACATTTAAACAACTAATTCTTCTAATTCATGAATATTTATATATTTCTCAACTTCTTTCATCAGTGTTTTACAGTTTTCAGTGTACACATTTTTCAGCTCCTTGGTTAAATTTATTCTTAAGTATTTTATTGTTTTTGATGCTATTATAAATGGGATTGTATTCCTAATTTCTCTTTCTGATAGTTTGTTGTCAATGTATAGAAATGCAACTGATTTTTGTATATTAATTTTATATCCTGCAACTTCACTGAAATTATTTATTAGTTCCAACAGTGTTAGGTGGAGTCTTTAGGGTTTTCTGTATCATGCCACCTGCAAATAGAGAGAATTTTACTGCTTCTTTTCTGACTGGATAGCTTTTTTGTTTGTGTGTTTTTCTTGCTTACTTGCTCTGCCTAGGATTTCTAGTACTATGCTGAGTAGAAGCGAAAAAGTAGACATTCTTGTCTTGTTCCTATTTGTAGAGGAAAAACCTTCAACTTCTCACTGTTGAGTATGATGTTAGCTATTGGGCTTTCACATGTGGCCTTTATTATACTCAGGTACATTCCTTCTATACCTAATTTCTTGAGAGTTCTTATCCTGAAAGAACATTGAATTTTTGTTAAATGCTTTTTTAGCTTCTATTGAAATGATAATATGATTTTTACTCTTCATTATGTGAATATGGTATATCACATTTATTGTTTTGCAAATGTTGAATCATCCTTGCACTCCAGGGGTGAATCCAACTTGATCATGATGTATGATCCTTTAAATGTGTTGTTCATTTCTGTTTGCTAATGTTTTGTTGAGGACTTTTGCATCTATATTCATTGGGGATATTGGGCTATAATTTTCTATTCTTTAGTGTTATTGCCTGGCTTTGGTATCAGGGTGATGCTGATTTCAAAAGATGAATTTGAAAGCCTTCCTTCCTCTTCAGTTTTTGAGAAGACGTTGAGAAGGATTGGTATTAATTCTTCTTTAAATGTTTGGTAGAATTCAACACTAAATCCAGTCTGGGCTTTTGTTTGTTGGGAGGTTCTTGATTACTGAGTTAATCTCCTTACTCACTATTGGTCTGTGTAGATTTTCTATTTCTTTATGATTCAATTTTGGTAGGTTGTATGTTTCTAAGAATTCTTGGGCTTCTTTTAGGTTATGCAATTTGTTGACCTATGACTGTTCATAGTAATCTTTTATGATTCTTTGTATTTATATGGTATCTCTTGTTACATTTCCTCTTTCATTTCTGATTTTATTTATTAGAGTTTTCTCTCTCTTTTTTCTTATTTAGTCTAGCTAAAGGTTTGTCAATTTTGTTTATCTTTTTAAAAAACCAGTCCTTAGTTTTGTTGATATTTTCAATTGTTTTTCTGGTCTATTTCATTGATTTCTCCTCTGCTCTTTTTTTATTTCCTTCCTTTTGTTGACTTAGTTTGCTCTTTTTCTAGCTCCTTGAGGTATAAAGTTAGATTGTTTATTTGAGATCTATCTTTTTTCTTAATTTAGGCATTTATTGCTATAAATTTCCCTCTTAAAAGTGATTTTGCTGTATCCTGTAAGTTTTGTTATGCTGTGTTTCAATTTCCGTTTGTTTCAGGGTATTTTTTTATTTTCCTTTTGGTTTATTTTTTGATCCATTGTTTGTTCAGAAGTGTCTTGTTTAATTTCCACGTATTTGTGAATTTTCTAGTTTCCCTCCTATTGTTAATTTCTAGTTTCATATCATTGTGGTCAGGAAAGATACCTGTATGATTTTAATGTTCTTAAATTTGTTAAGACCTGTTTGTGACCTAACATATAATCTATCCTTGAGAATGTTCCCTGTATGCCTGAGCAGAATTCGTATTCTGCTGCTTTTGGATACAAATTTTGTATATGTCTGAGAGATCTATTTGGTTCTAAAGTATAGTTCAAGTCCAGTGTTTCCTTATTCATTTTCTGTGTGGATAATGAAAGTGAAGTATTGAAGTCCCCTCTATTATTCTATTTTTCAAATCTGTTAGTATTTGCTTAAATAGGTGATCTGATGTTTTGTGCATATATGTTTACAACTGTTATATCCTCTTGATAAATTGATCCCTTTATCATTATAAAATGACTTTCTTTGTCTCTTGTTAGTTTCCGACTTAAAATTTGTTTGCCTAATGTAATTATAGCCTCTCTGCTCTCTTTTGGTTTCCATTTTGCATATTTTTTCCTATCCTTTCATTTGCACATATATATGCTTTTAAAGCTAAAGTAAATCTTTTGTAGGCAGCATGTAGTGGATCTTGTATATATCTTCAGCCTCTCTATGCCCTTTCATTGGAGGATTTAATCCATGTAGATTGAAAGTAATTATTAATAGACAAGGATTTACTAATTCCATCTGATTATTTTCTGACTGTTTTGTAGTTCCCTTTTTCCTTTCTTTCTCTTTTGTGTCTTCCTTTGTGAACTGATGATTTTCAGTGGTGGTGGTGTGCTTTGATTCCCTTCTGTTTATCTTTTATGTATCTCATAGATTTTACTTTGTGATTATCAAGAGGCTTACATAAAATGTCGTATAGTTATAGTGGTCTATTTTAGGCTGATAACTTCAACTGCATACAAAAACTATACCGTTTTACTCCCCTCTCACATTTTATTTTTGATAGCACAATTTGCATATTTTTATATTGTCTATCCATCACAATTATTGTAGCTATTGTTATTTTTAATGCTTTTATCATTTAACCTTTATACTAGAGTTGGTGATATACACATCACTATATTACAGTATTAGAGTATTCTGAATTGACTATATACTTACCTTTACTGATATGCTTTATACTTTCCTATGTTTTCATGTTGCTAATTGGCATCCTTTCAGGTCAGCCTGAAGAACATGCAGCATTTCTTGTAAGGCAGGTCCAGCGATGAACTACCTCAGCTTTTGTTTGTTTGGGAGAGTCTTTATCTCTCCTTCATTTCTGAAGGACAACTTTGCCAGGTAATGTGCCTTGGGTTGGAAGTTTAGTTTTTTCTTCAGCATTTTAAATACATCATCCTGCTCTCCTCTCCTGACATGCAAGATTTCTTTTCAGAAGTCCACTGACTTCACTCATATGTGGAATTTAAGAAACAAAACATATGAACATAGGGGGAGGGAAGGAAAAATAAGATAAAAACAGAGAGAGGCAAACTATAAGAGACTCTTAAATACAGAGAACAAATTGAGGGCTTGCTGGAAGGGAGTTGGGTGGGAGGAATGGGCTAAATGGATGATGAGCATTAAGGAGGACACTTGTTGGGATGAGCACTGAGTGTTATATGTAAGTGATGAATCACTAAATTCTACTCCTGAAACCATTATTACACTATCTGTTAACTAACTTGGATTTAAATAAATAAATAAAAAGAAGTCCACTGATAGTCTTATGGAGGTTCCCGTGTTTATAAAGAGTTTTGTTTCCCTCTCTTTCTGCTTTACACTTGATAGTTACATTAAGATGTGTCTTAGAGAAGATCATTTTGGGTTGGATATTTTTGGGGACCTATGAGCATCATAATCTTGGATATCTATATATTTCTCCTCAGATTTGGAAATTTCTTAGCCATTATTTCTTTGAAAAGGGTTACCACCTTTTTCTTTCTTTTCCATCTGAAACTCCAATAATACATGGGTGGTTTTGCCTGACGGCATCCCATTAATTCATATAGGCTTTCTTTACTCTTTTTCATTCTTTTATATTTGTTCTCTTCTGACTGGATAATTGAAAATGACCCGTCTTTGACTACACAGATTCTTTCTTTTGCTTGTTCAAGTCTGCTGGTGATGCTTTCCATTGCATTTTTTCATTGCATTCATTGTATTTTTCAGCTCCAGAATTTCTGCTTGGTTCTCTTTCATCATCTATATCTCTTTGTTAGAGTTTTTGTTTTACTTGTGTATTGTTTTCCCGATTTCATTGAATTGTCTTTTTGTATTTTCTTGTAGCTCCCTGAACTTTCTTGAAATAACAAGATTATTTCTTTGGATTATTTATTGGACAAATCACAGATCTCCATTTTTTTTTTTTTGTGATTGGTTACTGGAAAATTATTGTGTTCCTTTGGTAGAGTTATACTGCCTTGATTTTTTTATGTTCCTTGAAATCTTATGTATACTGTCTTCACATTTGAAGAAGCAGTCACCTTCTCTAGTCTTTACTGACTGGCTTTGGGAGAAAAATACCTTCTTTCAGCCCTTCTAGGGATTCTTTCATTTTCTCAGATCTTTTCTATGGATTCATCTGCTTTACACTTCTTGCACCCTCATGGTGGTGGGGGGAATTCTTAAAATTGTATGCTTTCTTTCAATCCTTCAAAGCCAGGCCAGCACTGACAGATTCCCATTTATTTACCTTAGCACAATACTAAATCTCAACTTTCTCCCAATCCCAGAGTTGGGCAGGCTTTCTCTGCATGCTCACTAGCTGTCTACAAAGGCTTGCACTTGCTTTCTTCACAGGAAGCCAGCCATTGGGTGGGAGTATGTGTAAGTGGGGTGTCTAGAACATCGGTGGTGACTCTGGGACAGCTGGGGGAATGTGCAGATGAGACATTCCCAGCAGCTTGTTGTTAGGCTTCTTGATGGAGTCTACAAAATGGCTAGTGGAATCCACATTCAGAGGACCTCAATTTGAACCACAGCTCTGCCTTTACTGCCTGTGCCACTTTGGAGAAGGGACTTAGATTCACTGGACCTCCTTTTCATCTTCAATTATAATGGGAAAGATTTGCATTAAATCATTGATGCTACATTTTAAAAAATGAATTCATGGTTGTGTGGCAGTTCTCTCTACTACATTTTTTCCTCCAAACTTCTGAGGTCTCAGAGAATCTGCCATCTCTCAGTTTTGAGTCTTTGGAGTGCTCTACATCATCTTTGTTGCTATACTACCTATTTTCAAAGGCTTTCAAACTTTTTTTAAAAAATGTTTTATTTCTGAGAGAGAGAGACAGCGTGAACAGGGCAGGGTCAGAGAGAGAGGGGGAGACACAGAATCCGAAACAGGCTCCAGGCTCTGAGCTGGCAGCACAGGGCCCGACATGGGGCTTGAACCCACGAACCATGAGATCATGGCCTGAGTCAAAGTTGGATGCTTAACCAACTGAGCCACCCAGGCGCCCCAAAGGCTTTCAAACTTTTTAAAGCAACATGGATCCAGAGTTCAGCGAAGGAAATAGCCATCTCTCTGCATATTTCAAGAAGAAAGAAATTCAGTCCAGGGAATTTCAAGCTTATAGAACTATTGTAAGAGCTGGGGAAGTGGAAATCTAGAGAGTTCCACCAGATAGCACTATTTCAAGGTGATCCTGCTATAGTTGTGATCCAGAGATTAGGAAGCTGCTTCCCTGGCTGCTTTCACCTCAAGTGCCTCTGGCACCCGTGAAGTTTGTGACTAAACTCTGGAATGAGGAGTCCGGTGGCTGAAATGTCTCTAAGCTTTCATGTTTCTACTATAATGCTGCTTCATACAAGGGCATTATTTGTGGAAACTAGTTTATTTCTAAAACCATGCCTCCAAAGGTTTCTGGGAAATGTTGATTTTTCTTTTCTAGCTCTTGAGTTATAGGGAATGGGAAATTAGTGCCAACAGTCCTATTCAGCATGAATACTTGTTTGGATTTCATCTTACATGATGTATTAGTCATGGTAGGCTCTACTATGCCGCAGTAATAAACAACCCTAAAATTTCAGTGATTTAAAACAATAAACAGTGATTTCTTACTCACCAAATATATGTTGCAGGCTGGCTGACCTTCCTCAAAGGTGTACCATCTAGAAATGACTCAAGACTTTAAGGCAGGGGAAGGGAAAGGTGGAGGAGGCATATCAGCCATTAGCTGCTTCAGCTCAGGAGTGATGCATGTCACTTATCCCCACAGTCTATGGCCAGAGCTAACCCTATTTCCCCAACCTAAGCTGGAAGGCAGGCTAGAAAATTGGGGGAGCACATAAAGTATTTGGTGAACATATTTTCAGTCATGGGAAAAAAGGAGGTACTTGGGTTCTAAGTTAGGGTGAGCCTGCTGTCAGTCTGCCTTTCACTCTGTGAAAGTCTCTGAGGACAAATATCCCAGGGCTCCTCAAATACTAATATGCCTGCCTTACATATTAAAGGAGCTATAATCTAGATATCTGTGTGGCATCCTTGAGGAATCAGCCAAAAGATTTCCTTCTCCATAAATATCTCTCTCACTGGCCTAAACTGGCAATTAAAATTTCCACCATTAACATTATATTTTGTGTGCTACCTTAAGGATATACATATTTAAATAAGTTAAGGCAGTTTGTCATCTTGGATTGCATTGGAGCACTCTCAGGGAGCAGGGAGCAGGGTGTGGGAAATGGACTGGAGGCATGCACTGGGGCATGAGAAAAGTAAACTGGTGTCAGTGGATTTTTAGATCAGTAAGAGGCTCTTGAGGATGTTGAGAAGGGGGCTGGAAGGGAGTAAACAAGGGGCCCCAAGGAAGAGGAGAAGGGGGCTTTAGGCAGAGTTTCCACATCACATTTTTGCCAAGGGCCTGACTTATCTTGGCCTCTAGGGCAGCCTTCCCCAACTGCATCCAATAATGTCATAAATGTCTCTTTGAACTGAGCCTGCTTTTAGAAGATAAATTCAGAATATCTATCCAACTAGTCTGTAGTGAGCAGAATGAGGCTGAAATGGAATACTTGATTCTAGGTTCTGGACTTAGAGTCCAAGTTTTGACTTTACTTTCTTTATTTTTTAAAAATGTTTGTTTGGCGATGATGTGGAGAAACGGGCACCCTCCTACACTGTTGGTGGGAATGTAAACTGCTGCAGCCCCTCTGGAAAACAGTGTGGAGTTTCCTCAAAAAAATTAACAATAGAACTCCCCAATGACCCAGCAATAGCACTGCTAGGAATTTACCCAAGGGAAACAGGAGTGCTGATGCATAGGGGCACATGGACCCCAATGTTCATAGCGGCACTCTCAACAATAGCCAAAACATGGAAAGAGCCCATCAACTGACAAATGAATCAAGATGTGGTTTATCTATACAATGGAATACTACATGGCAATGAGAAAGAATGAAATCTGGCCATGCTGTAGCAACATGGAACTTGAGGGTGTTATGCTGAGTGAAATAAGTCAGGCAGAGAAGAGCAGCTACCATATGTTTGTACTTATAGAAGGATTAGAAGGAACTTAACGGAGGACCGTGGGGGAGAAGAAGGGGGGAAATAGTGGGGGAGAGGGAGGGAGGCAAACTATGAGGGACTCTTGAATGCTGAAGACAAACTGAAGACTGATGGGTGTGGGGGGGAATGGAAGGGGGATGACATGTGTCATTCCTGAGCTGAAGCAGCTAATGGCTGATATGTCTCCTCCACCTTTCCCTTCCCCTGCCTTAATGTCTTGAGTCATTTGTTCTAGATGGTACACCTTTGAGGAAGGTCAGCCAGCCTGCAACATATATTTGGTGAGTAAGAAATCAACTGTTTATTGTTTTAAATCACTGAAATTTTAGGGTTGTTTATTACTGCGGCATAGTAGAGCCTACCCTGACTAATACATCATGTAAGATGAAATCCAAACAAGTATTCATGCTGAATAGGACTGTTGGCACTAATTTCCCATTCCCTATAACTCAAGAGCTAGAAAAGAAAAATCAACATTTCCCAGAAACCTTTGGAGGCATGGTTTTAGAAATAAACCAGTTTCCACAAATAATGCCCTTGTATGAAGCAGCATTACAGTAGAAACATGAAAGCTTAGAGAGAGAGAGAAAGAGTGAGTGAGAGAGAGAGAGAGAGAGAGAGAATCCCAAGCAGGCTCTGCAGTGTTAGCATAGAGCCCCATAGGGGGCTCAAACTCATGAACTGTGAGACCATGACTTGAGCCAAAATCAAGAGTTGGTTGCTTAACCTACGAACCACCTAACCACCCACAAAAGTTGACTTTAAATAATGACTCTACCACATACTTACTGACACTCTTGAGCACATGTCAAATACAACTGTGTGATCTTGGGAAAGTTACATGATATTTCTGCATCTTTGATGTGAGAATTAAATGAGAAAATGCATGTTAGGCACATAGTAGAGAATCAGCAGACCCAAGCTATAAAATCAGAATGACTTCTTCAGGTTAATCTAACGTGGCCTCCTCCAGAGGGGAGTTCTCAGGGTGTTTCATTTCTCAGCAAGGATTGGTGATGAAACCAAATGTAGAATCCCATTTGGTCTGTACAACAAACCTGGTGGATGGGAAGTAAAGAGGTGATGGTCAGCAAGAAATGGCAGTGTCCCCGGGGACTAGCAAGAGTGAGAAGTCCTTTCTAGTCCTAGGCAGATGACCCCAGTGAGCACCGGAGCCAGGAGGAGATGGGCTGTCTCATGGGATCCATGATCATGGCTCAGAGGACACAGTAGCTCTGGCCCAGTAGGGAGTGAGGACAATTCCTTGCTAATCCCTCTCTCCTCCTTTTGGCTCCTAGTCTCCTCCTGGTACCTCCCACTGGCTGAGCATCACTAGAAGGCAGACGGTAAAGGAGGCTGGTAATGTAATCCATAGAGGTCAACCTCTTGAAGCCTATAGCAGAACCTGGTCCACAGGAGAATTTACAGAGCTGGGAAGCAGAGCAGAATCAACCCCAAGCAAGAGGCTCCTCAAACTCTCACAGCCCTGAGGCCAAAAAACCAAGACTCCCTCCATTCTAGGAGTTGCTCAAACATGGGCCCCCAACCCTCTCTTTCCTTCTTTCTTTCCCACAGCAGTGGTAAAGAAGCCATGGGCCAAATGGGCTGGCTGGGGAGAGGTGCCCATGCTATAACAGGGAGTAGAGGAGAAACCCGATTTCTTTGGCCTGTCTTTCACAGAAGACGAGGAGCAGTATGAACCAGCACTCTCCCCCAAGACAGATGTCTGTTCGTGGGAGGAGTAGGACAGACTCACATTTGTCATTGATTATACATGGCATGTGGAGTTGGCCCTTTATGTATATTGCCTTGGTGAATCCTTAGGTGATTAACTCATAGAAATCAACAAATCCAGGGCCAGCTACCTTTGGAAGGGCAGGCAGGCCTAGCTCTTAGAAACCTGGTGACACTTAGGAAGTTTGACTGCAAAGCCTCCCCTGCTCTCTGACTCCTGTGAGACCCAACTCAGCCCTGTGAGCCAAGTACCCATGTATCTGTCCTATCAGGAGAAGATAAAATGTCTGGTGAAGTTATTCACTCCAGGTGTTAGGAACTTAATGCACGGTACCTCCCAGGAGAATGTGTATTTCGCAGGACAGCCAGAGAGTGGGTGGTACTGAACCAAAAGAGTGAATCACTAATAGTGGAATCCCAGGCATTTGAGGAGGTCATATTTCTTGGGTGGGTTCCTTCCTGACATTGTTTATATTATACAAAGGTGACAGCCACCTATTGTCCCCCTAAAGGAGATTGTCCCTGTGGGTGTGGTGATGATGAGGAAGGAGAAGAATGTTCAGGCTGGAGCCAGGGTGGTCTGATTTTCAAAAACAAATCTGTCCCTTAGAATGAGAGATGGCTTAAGCACCCATGCAGCCTCCCCAAGATAGGACAAGAGATCCTATCCCCTCTATGAAACCAGGCTCTCTTCACCTGGAACATGGTGCTGTCATTATGCAATGTCCCTGTTGGCAGAGGTGTTTGGGTCCCTTGTTTTCAGGTGTGTGTCATTTCCAAGAAGAAGCTGTGGCCTTTGAGTAGGACTGAGCTACTGAATAGCAGCCCCGGTGCCAAATGAAGGAGCCAAGAAGAGACAGAAGAGAAAGTCACGACTGTCACACAAAGATGAGACAGCTGCCCCGTGGCAGCCAGAGGGCAGTCCTGTTGTCCTGTAGTGGCCTTGGGGGTAGACTGGGGTCAAAGTCAGGCTGGGGGCAAAAAGAAGCCAGGCCAGGCCAGGCAAGAGTGAAGGGCAAAGCCCCTAGGTGGTAAGATGTGAGAAAAGTGACTTTTGTCAGGAGCTGAAGGCTTGGTGGAGGGGATCTCACTCGACATTCAAATCCAGCACCCCATGAATTTATAAAAGCCAGGCTCCAGCACCCCCTGAATTTATAAAAGCCAGGCTCAAGGAAAAAATTTTTCCTATTAGACTTAGCAACATAATCAACAACAATAATCACTGTTACCATTTCCTAAGTGTTTAATCCAAAGCCAGTACTGAAGTTATTGACTGAAGTCCTTACGAAGGTCCAGTTCATTCACCCAGTATGTATTTATTGAGTTTCTACTCCAAGTCAGGCACTATCCTAGGCACTTAGGGCAGATCAAAGGACAGGACACACAAAACCCCTTGTCAAAGAGGCAGATTCACCACGTGCCATTAACAATGCACAACTCTAGGGGGCACTGTATGACTCATGGGCTACTTTGTGCATTGAGCAGCTTGGTGGCCCCTGTCTGTGGCACTCTCATTCTAGCATATGTAATCGAATACCAGTGAGGCCTATTACAATTTGTGACACAGAGGTTACGTAACTTGCTGAGTTTTTCAGTCCCAAATGACTGAGCCACAATTTATACCTAAAGACCTTGCAATTCACCTGCTCAATTTTGTGCCATTCTCTCCCTGATGGGTATAGAGATGAAGGTGTAGCCAGGCTGGTAGAGGCAGAGCTGGGTTGGTTGGCCCAGTAGCAGCACCATGTCCTGACTGGGTAGACTGGAACCAGCTCAGAAGTAACAGACAATCTCTTGGGTAAGGCTGACTTAGCTATAGGAAGGTTTGATAAGATCAGCTGCCTTCATGGTAAGGATAGGGGGCTGGCCTTTTTATTTTTATCAGATGGGGACTTAGTTAGAAAGGTCTATCCCTAGGTAGACCTTAACGTCTTGAAGGGCCAGAGGCAGGTATTGATTCTCCCATGTATTTATCATTTATTCGATATCTTAGTTATATTGACAGAGAAGCAATATAAGGGTAAGCTCCAAACTCCTCTGGCTGAGAATGGGGTAGGAAGGGGGGCACCTGGGTGGCTTAGTCGGTTAAGGGTCCGACTTTCGCTTAGGTCATGATCTCGCGGTTCGTGGGTTCGAGCTCCGCGTCGGGCTCTGTGCTGACTGCCAGCTCAGAGCCTGGAGCCGATTTCAGAGTCTGTATCTCCCTCTCTCTCTGACCCTCCCCTGCTCACACTGTCTCTCTCTCTCTTTCCTAGAAATAAATAAAAATATTAAAAAAAAAAAAAAGAATGGAGTAGGAAGGGTCCTCCAGTATCCTTGAACAGATTTCCTGAATAAACGAGCACATGCAGCAAGAGTGGAGAAGGTGCTCTCCTCTGATAAGCTCATTCTACTAGAGTTGGATCTAGTTTTCAGTTAAGAGCATGAGTCTTGCCTTTGGACCAGACTCTGTGCTACCCCAGTCATGAAAGGAGGAGAGCCGTGTCTACGTTTTTCTGCCTTTTGTCCAAGCTTCTGCCTTGAAGGAAGAAAGATGGCCTCTCGTCGTCATCCCCTCCTCTTCTGCTGGGTCTCCGTTTTCCCACCCCCAGATGTACCAGTGTATGGCCTCTGAGCCAAGCTTCTGAGACATGAACGGGGCCACCAGAGATCTAATGGCAGCTGCTTTGCGTGGCAATCCTTGGGACTTGACACTGTTTGTCATTAGCTCCCTGGAGAAATGGAGAGGTTAAAATAATAGAGGACAGAAGGTTATTTGGTGCTGGAGACTGGGAGGAGGAGAAAGGCAGAGGGAAGCTTGGTATGCTAAATACAAATTTCCTCTTCCTCTCGATTTTGCCTAAGACGGGTGTTGCCTAGCCAGCCTAAGTTTTGGAAAAGTGATTTTCATGAGGGTTTGGGCCAGGGATGATGAATGTCCGGCACACTCGCTGTCATCTCCCTCCTCCCCACACCTTCTCCTGGTCACTGGGATGGTAGTTTCAGACCCTTCTCAAATCAGCATTCCATGCAGCCTCCATCCATCATAGCTGGCATTTGAGATGAAGTCCCTTCCCTGTACCTGTTTAGAGAACTTTTGCTGTGAGTTCTCTATGGTAGCTTTTTCTTGAGGTATCTTATCTTATGTTGTGTCCTTCATAGAACCTGGAAAATCAGAACACAATTTGGTATTGATTCACAGAATATCCTCTGAATCGATGACCTTCAGTGTATACTAATGTTGACTGACTCACTGGTATCTATTTGTCTCTTCCTCCAACCAAGCTGGTTCTCTGGGCTTGGTAGGAGTTCTGACAGACACCTCTCCTTACTTCATATTCTCTTTATTACTAATAAGGCATTGCTCCTTAATTACTAGGTGCTGAATACCAGAATTGATTTCCTTTGTTTTAATGAATTTAGCAAAGGGCTCATGAATATTTCTTGTGCTTGACATGAACTGCTTGATTTTTTTTTTTTTTTAAATTTCTGGCATGCAAAGGTCACTGAAGGGAGACAAGGCAAAGTGATGCCTAGAACATGAACAGGTTTGAAGTTCACCTTCATCATTGAAGAAGTCAAACCCTTTGATACACATTCCCTGGACACTCTGCTGCCTTATTTAAAGTGAAAAACAGAGGCGCCTGGGTGGCTTAGTCGGCTAAGTGCCGACTTTCGCTTAGGTCATGATCTCGCGGTTCGTGGGTTCGAGCCCCGCGTCGGGCTCTGTGCTGACTGCCAGCTCAGAGTCTGGAGCCTGTTTCAGTATGTGACTCCCTCTCTCTCTGACCCTCCCCTGCTCACGCTGTCTCTCTCTCTCTCTCCTAGATATAAATTAAAAAACATCAAAAAAATAAAAAAAAATAAAGTGAAAAACAATCAGAATGTTGGAGGTGCCCCAGGTGGCTCAATATTCTGATTGATGAAAATGAGTGATATTAGGATATTAAATCACTAATCGTCCTAGCTATAAGAAAAATCGTTCCAACATAGATGAGTCTAAATTTCCTACCTCAGGTGTCCCACCTCTTGAGTGTAACTGACTCCTTGATGATCAGAGTTTCAAAGCTTCAGGGCCCAATCCTGAGAAGCATAGAGTAGGGAAATTTTGCTGCAGTTTGTTAGCTGGCTGTAGGAATATATTAAGAAATTGTCTTTGTTGGTGTTAAACCCAAGATTTTTTTTAAGCTATTTTTTTTCCTCATGAAAACTGAAAAGTTAAGGAAGGTTGAGGCTGTTTGGAATTTCATTTAATGGATGAGCTCTTTCTCTAAGTCTTGGAGTACTTTTGTCTGAAGGCAAAACGTATAGTCGTGGTGATCTGTGCTGGCCATTCCAGCATAAAATTCCAGCATAAAAAAAGCCTGAGGTTGCAATGGTCAGAATCATCCGTACAGTTCCTACCAAAACACGGATCCTGGCAGGTCACCTAGCCTCTGTGAGCCTCAGTTTCCTCCTCTGTAAAATGGGCAGAGTAATCAGGCAAGGTGCAGTATTTAACCTAAGTGAGGAAAAGTGGGTTATTACTGCCCTAAAAAAACTTGTAGAAAGACATTAAAAATATTTTTATTCAAATGCATGTTGAAATTTATTTTTTAAAATAGGGTTTGTTGAGGCACCTGGTGTAGTCAGTTAAGCGTTTGATTCTTGATTTTGGGTCAAGTCATGATCTCATGGCTCACAAGTTTGAGCCTCGTGTAGGGCTCTGCTCTGACAGTGCCGAGCATGCTTGGGATTCTCTCTTTCTCCCTCTTTCTCTGCCCCTCCCCTGCATGTATACACTCCCTTTCTCTCTCTGTCTCTCAAAATAAATACATAAACTTAAAAATAAATAAAATAGGACTTACTGAATGGGTGATGGTTATTAAGGAGGACACTTGTAACAAGCACTGAGTGTACATGTACATGTAGGTGATGAAATCACTAAATTCTATACCCTGTCAAAATGAAGCTCTGTACCCATTAACCAATAAGTCCCTATTTTCTTCCTACCCCATCCTTGATAAACACCTTTCTATGTTCTGTCTCTATAAATCTGACTATTCTAGATGCCTCATATAAATGGGATCATTTCTAGTCATTTTTATAAATGGGTCATCTTAAAAAATATGAACTTAGCTTAATGAATATGTAATTCAGCATCCTGATTTCTTAGCATTTTTAACATCTTAAAAGATAGTATAGGTGTCTTTTTGTATTGCTACATCCTCTATATAAACATATCCAGAAAGGCTGAGCATTATCAAATTGAGTGGATATATCGTTCATTCTTATTCCTCCATGGTTTCAACTGTTGGCTTTTTAAAAGAATGTGTTGCAAACAGTTTTGTGTAGAACCTTTATCATATTGAGGCTCACTTTCTTTAGACAGATTCAAGCAATCAATGACTGGCTTGAAGGGAATGAGAACATTTTCAGGCTCACGGTCTACATTACCAAATGGCTAGGAAAAGTTTTCAGATGATGCCTTTGACAACTGGGTGGGCTTCCTCTGGGGGCTGTGAGGTCCTAGTCTCTTAGAATGGTGACCGCATGTAGGGCTGATTCAAGCACTGACTATCTGTGGGGGTGGGAGGGGCAGGTATAGTTCCAAAATTCCTCTGTAGGAGAGGGTTAGATCCGCTGATGTCTTCAGTAGGGGTGAAGCAAGACATGAGAAGCAAGCCCATTTTTCCCTTTCAGTGTGTGCTTACTTGGGAGCAGCCTGGAGGGTTGCTGATGGAGGTGATGGAGAGTCTAAAGCCAACCCCCACCCTCAACCACTTCTGGCTCCTCCACCTGGGGTGGGTACTAGTGACCTTTTAAATCTCTCTCATCTCTGCTGTTTTGCGATTCCAGCGCTCTGCCATGGTGCAGATCCACCGGCTCGACTCACCCACTTCAGTTTTCTCACGTCAGCCTGGTTCATCCAAACCTCTCTTTGGTTCCATCCCAAGTGTCACAGAGAGGCAGACCCACCCTCTCCCTTCCCAGGAAAGCCCGTGTTGCAATGGGCACTCGTGTGCTTCTCCCCAGTGCTTTCTCGGTAGCACAGTCTGATGACACTGCTCCCGCCGCCCTCAGCTGCCCTCCGAGAAGACGTCACAACCTTGAGATCCCAATCAGCCTGCTTTCTCCCTGTGGCACTGTGTGCTTTGGCTGCCCGGCCAGAAGGCTGGACCTATTTTTACCTATCATTTTGATACTATCTTGGGGTGTAATTGGAATTGAGCTCTCAGTGTGGAAATTCTTACTCAGAACACAAAGGATTAAAGAGAGCTCAGAGGCTGAACTCTGGAAGGACTCTTGCCCGAGGCCTCTTGGCAGAGAAGGCTCTGGTTTCTCGGAGCAGTGGTTTGGCCAACAGGTGGGTGTCGCCCTGGGAATGATTTTTTCTGCCTTTTCAGTAGCTATGGGCCATGGGGAACGCTGCCATTTCCGGCCTTCTCTGCATTATTTGGTAAAAATGCAGGTGAACTGCCCCGTGGTTTAATTCCAGTGGCAGAGCAGTTAGCATTTGCTGTTTTTTCTTGTCCCAGTGGGAATGCTGTTTGGATCTAGCTTCCCTTGAGATGCTGTGTGAGGTCCTTTAACCTGCAACATGCCCCTCTGAGTGATGTCCACCCAGATTCCAATCAGATCTAAATCAATGGTCTCAGCCTTGAGAGCTACCTGTGTGTGTAAAGTTCTACAACTGCTTCCCACACCAGTAATATCAGCTGAAGAGTGTTTTCAAGGGACATCATTTCAATGATCCATGACATGTTTCTTTTCTGAATATTTCCTTGTACAGCTAATGTAATTATTGCTTTTAAATTAGACTCTCTCTTTTTCTCTCATTATTGTTACTTCTTTGTGAGGCTGATTCTAACATAATAGCAGACAATAGATGCACATTTCCTAGACAAAATCATGACCTTATGAAGATAGGAAAGGGCTTATAATTATTTCTGTGAAATCCGTATCTGATCATTCTTCTCTCTCAGCTGAGAGGTGAATTCTGACAGTGTTCAGTACAAAAATAAAACCAAGGTTGTCATTTTCTTGTTTTTACATTTTAACTATTTTTAACTCTTTATTATGGAACCAAAGCATATAGAAGTTGGTGGAATAACTTAACATACCCTCAGTATCCATCTCCAAGTCTCCACGTTGATCGACTCTTGGCCGATTCTGTCTCCTCTGATCTGTCCACTCACTGACTCCAGATTCCTTGAGAGTATGTCTTAGACATCTTGTCATTTCACACCGAAGTTTTGTACTATGTATCTCCAGAAGATAAGCATTCCCTTGAAAAGTCTATATTTACTTTTTAAATGGAGAAACATTTGGAACGTTTTCAGAGAGGACTTAGAAAGGGCTGAAACTCTCTCTCTTTAATTAAAAATGTATTAAACAAATCCACATTAATTGTTACTCGTGCAGACATATTAGGAATAGGAATGGGAATAGATAAAATTCAAGAGAAGCCATTCAGAAGGATATGCCATCATTTTTTTAGCCACTTGTTGAAATCAAGGCTTTATTCTACAGAACACAATTCCCATGGTTCAGAATGATATACGTTGAATGTATTTCACCAGAGGTAATCTCAGGTCCAACTGGTTTACTTTTCCATTTGTGTGGCTGTGGTTAGTCACGTTGGCTTGGGCCAGATGTCTCCAAGCATTTTTGACTGCATACTTCTATCAGTAAAGAATTAAGCGTGTATCCATAGGATGAATTATTTATTTAGAAATGGTATATATACTCTATTATGGTGGTAAGTGAAGTATATTATAAACCACATGTAAAATAGAAACTAAAGAATGAACTGATAAAAAGGAATGTGTAGCAGTTTTAATATTTTCTTCCTGCCCTCGGAGGATACTCTTGTATGTGCCCCAATTTGAAGACAGTTGGACAAGGCAGTGTGAGGCAATATACATCCCAGTGAGGTATCAGTTGTCAAGATGGACTGCCTGGTTTGAATCCTGGTGCCGCTGCTCCTTAGCTGTGTGATTTTGTACACATCACTTAGCTCCTCTAAACCAGTCTTCTCGTTTGTAATATAAAGGCATTCATGCTTACACGGTGCCCAGTACATGGTAAGCATTCAATACATTTTAGCTAATAATGATGATAATGATAATGCAGGCCTAGAGGGTTGGGGCCTAGGTTCAGCTTCCTCTTTTTACAGAGTGCCTGGAGCACACTTATTGGTACTTATTCCAGTGTTCGATGTGCTGATGGCAGTGTGGGTGATGATAGTTACAGGGATGGTCAGGCTGAGTGTGATCAAAAGCACAGTATACATCTTGTCACTTCCTCAGTTTTATTTGTATTGATGATGATGGTGACAGTATGATGATGGTGACGGTGTGATGACAGTGATGGTATGATGATGGTGATGGTATGATGATGGATTCACGGATGGTCAGGTTGAGAGTGGTGACTATGACCAGAAGCAGAAGCCCTTTTGCATTCCCTGCTGGAGCTACATCAACAGTGTTTTTGCATTTGTCTTTCCTGAGAATTTAGCCATCTGACAAATATGCTGACTAACTTGTTTTGCTGTCTCCCTTCCTGGCCTCTCTGCCTCATTGATCTGTTTCACTACGGTGCCTTCCTCTTGTGCTCTCATGTTTCTGTCTCTCTGTAAAGCCTGCTGCTCTGCTTGCCCACACAGAGGTCCAGGAGACGAACTAACCCTGTGTTCAGTGCAGGGCCATTTATTTGCCAGTGGCCGTTTGGTTCTCATGTCAAAGAACCTGCCCATCAGCCCCTGAGGACTGTGGGTAGTGCTAGAACCTATGAAGTGTGGCCCTTTATGGCCTTATTCAAGATGTGGTCTCTGTCTTTTTGGGTGTGAAAGAAGGCAGATGTGGTAGGGAGTAAATTCATATGCTTATGTAAATCTGAGGCAAATGCCCAAACCTGATCAGGCAGGGATTTCTGAAATGTTCTTGTTCAGGAAATCTACCACCCAGCTCTGTACCTCTGCTTCCTAAGTGAGGGAAGAAGGCTCCTGAGAAGGGCTGGATCCCCATTAGCATGAGATCTCAAGAAAGCTCTTGAGGAAGGACTTTCTCCTTTCCAAAATCAGGACAAAGGAAGGCTAGTGTTTGTGCCCAGTGGTGCCAAAAAGTAAGGGGAATTAAAATAAAAAGTTGCCTTAGGCTCTTTTCTGGGAACTTGTGTTTTTGCCGTGAACCTTGTTGGCTGGGCTTTTGGGAAATATACCCCACCCCCTCGAGGAGTGGTTCAGATTTTAATGTTTTAAGAAATTCAAAAGTTTGAAGTTGACATTTCACTGGAAGCACCCTAAATTCTTTCATTCTAAGATATTGACTTGGGAATTAATCTCTTTAGGGAATTCCAAATAGAGTGGCACCTCATACTCTTAATCTTTTTCTATAGGCCATGTGGTATCTACCTCTAATAGTCTGAAAATGAGTACTGACACCTAAGAATATACATTTATCACTTCATACTAATTCTTCAACTGGGATGTTGCTTGTGTCTCAAAATGACTCAAGTATGGAGTATATGATTCTGTAGAATGAAATTATGTGCTCCTAAAACACTAGCTACGGGTAATAGTTCCTTAATACATATATTCTAATGATTTCAAATACTTTATCAGTTCTATACTTAACTCTAAATATTCTTGGGGTTAAAATACACTTATCTAATAACCAAACAGTCATGCTGTTCCAAACAGTTTGGCATTGCCTTCCCAACCATATTTTTGGAAGTTTCCTTGGCTGGGAGACTCTATGTCAGGGAAAAGAAATATATTCCTATTTGTGACTCTCATGAAATGGCCTGCATCCTTTCGATAGTCACTTGTACCAGGACTGGTCATGGGACTGATTTCTTATACAGAGGTGAAAATAAAAGCCAGGCTGCTGTGTGGTTGGAAAGATGGAGCTTGCATCCATACTTAGGAGCATTGTTTGGGCTAAACATGGCAGACTTGCCAGTCACATGTATCATCTCCCTTTTCCAAATCCAGCCCCTGATGATAGGAAAGGAATAAAAGAGAAGAAATATGTCCATCCACTGATGAACAGATACACGAAATATGGTACATGCATACAATGGAATATTATCCAGCCATAAAAAGACATAAAGTACTTACACATCTACAAAATGGATGAACCTTGAAAATGTTACACAGGTGAAAGAGGCTGGTCACAAAAGGTCACATATTGTATGATTCTGTTTATTTGAAAAGCCCAAAAGAGGCAAATCCATAGGGGTAGAAAGCAGATTGGTGGTTTCCAGGGGATGGGATGGAGGAGAAGCAAGGAGTGACTGCTTAATAGGTATGGGGTTTACTTCTGGGGTGATGAAAATGTTTGAAACTAGATAGAGCTGATGGTTGCACAACATCGTGAATGCACTAATTGCCACTGAATTGTATACTTTAAAATGGTTAAAATGAATCTTATGTTGTGTAAATTTTACCTTGATAAAAAACAGGAGAAGGGGCAAGAGGAGCCATCACTGGAGACATTTCCCAAATTTTGGAATATGAAAAACATTTGGAGAGATGGCAATTGACTCAACAGAGTGGAGGAAGCAGTAACCTAAGTGACAAGGGAGGAGAATGGGGGGTTGGTACCATGTTACTGGTCAGAACCATTGACAGGCTGAAGCTTGGAGATACCAGTTGCTACAATAGGTAGCAATGAACAGGGAGATTTATTGAAATTCAGGATATAGAGAATTTGGATGCTAAGGTCTTTCTTTCTCCCTGTGGCAAGAAGTCAGGAAACCATTTCCTGCCCCTTCCTCTGAGTTGGAAAGACCTAGAGACAGCCAAGTACAGAGTGGGATTGCCATCTTAAAAACAAGGGAGAAGTTCAAATTGAGAAGTGAGACAGCAGCTCTCTTTAGAATACCTACAGTCAGGCATGAACCAGCCCCTTAGATCATCCTGCCCCAAGAAGAAGACTGAAATATTCCTTTCTAGAAAAACTGACTAGTCCAAAAGAAAATTCCCATTTTCTTGATAAGATCATTATTTTGGGGATGTCCTCAGTAAAAAGATAGCTCACTACCTCATTAGCTCCTGGGGATGCCCACTGGTCAGGGCTCACCATGAACCCAGACCTTCTAATTAGTTGTATGATACCTTAGTTATAATTATGGAAGTACAGGCTCACTTTTGATGAAACTTCTAATATGAAAAAGAGAATAAAATAAAGACCAAAAAAAAAAAGAAAAACAACAACCCAAGTTTGGTAGTGTAAAGAGAAAAGAAATTTGGCAGGAAAAGAAAATAAGTTAAAAAACAGAAACCCTTATGTAATTAATGCACTTTGGAGAGATAAAGAGAATATTGCATCCCTGAAAGAAGTACAAGTTGCTATGGAAATAGATTAATTAGAGGAGAGAAAAGAGCCTCCTGGAAATTTAAAGAGTAAACAACAAAATGAAAGTAAAAATTTAGAAGATTGGAAGATAATGTTGAAAAAATAAAGCTTCAGATTTCAAAAACAATGAGGAGTCAACTCAGGAGGTGGCGTGCAACCAGTAGAAATTTGTGGAGACTAGAGGAAAGGGAGGAATCTCTCTATGTGTCTTCTATGTCTCTGTGTCTGTGTGTCTATGTGTCTATCTATCTGTCTATCTATCATCATCATCATCATCTTTATCTATCTATCTATCTATCTGTCTATCTATCTATCTATCATCTGTCTATCTATCCATCCATCCATCTGTTTTTAAAGTAGGCTTCATACTCAGCCCAACATAGAGCTTGAACTCACAACCCTGAGATTAAGACCTGAGCTGAGGTCAAGAGTTGGATCCTTAACTGACTGAGCCACCTAGGCACCCCAGAGGAAGAAATATTCTAAGAAAAGTTTCTGGAATAAAAGGCCATGAAATTTCCAGATTGAAAAGATTCACTTTGTATTCAGAAAACATGGAGTAAAAAAACAAAAACAAAACTTCATTGAAACCCATTCCTATGAAAGTTCAGGACAAGAAGATCCTAAAAATTTTCAGAGGGTAAAATGAATCATATACAAAGGACATGGACTCAGAATGAGATCAGATTTCTCTAGGACAATATTGAATGCTAAAAAGTAGCAATGCCTTAAAATTTCCAAGAAAAAAATAATTTTTAACCAGAATTCTATATCCAGTTCAACCAAAATCCTGATATAAGGGAGGAATTAAAATATTACCAGACATAGAAGGATTCTAAAATTTTACCTCCTATGCACCCGATTTCAGAAGGTATTGGAAAATGTACCTCACCAAAACAAGGATGTATATCAAGAAAGTAGAAGCAGGATTTGGGAAATGGGGATGCCACACAATACAGGACACAGCCAGAGTGTAGGGGTGGGTTCCGAAGAACATGGCAAGGATGAACAGCTCTTGAATGGACAGCACCAAGGAAAGAAACGAAAGGATCACCCTATGCATTTGGAAGTAATATTCAAAATGTGTGTAACAGATATGTCACAACGTTTGTAAAAAAAAACAAAACAAACAGAAGACACAAAGAAAGTCAAACAAATGAAGAGTAAACAAGGCAATGATTAACTCTTGGAGAAACAAAAATAAAAAAGCTTTCAAGAAAGGAAATGGAGGGCTCTTGGGTGCCTCAGTCAGTTAAGCAACTGACTCTTGATTTCTGCTCAGGTCATGATCCCAGGGTCATGGGATTGAGCCCCATGTCAGGCTTCATGTTGACTGTGGAGCCTGCTTAGGATTTTCTCTCCCTCTCCTTCTGTCCCTCCCCTGCTACCCTGCTAATGCTCTCTCTCTCTCTCTCAAAATAAATAAATAAACATTAAAAAAAGAAAAGAAATGAAATCATGGTGTACTACCTGACTAACTGTTGAGTAATAATGTACATAGTTACTGAGTTTGGCTTAACCCCAAATTGTGACAGTTTGGAGGAAGGGCAGGGACAGTGGGGTATAAGAGATCTAAATCTAAATCTTCATTCATGATAATATCTAAAATTGATGTCAAAGAATAGCAGCATAGGGACATTACATAGAAGTGTGGTTGCAAATCCAGAAGAAAAGCCAAAAGAGGCAAAAGTGCTTGCCTCCACACATAGGACTTAGTGGTGATGGCAGAGGGACAGGGACTTGCTGTTTCATTGTTGTTATTGTGAGCCTTTTAGTGCCATTGACCAGGTTTTCAATAATGTTGAAAATTTAAAAATATTTGTATTAGTTTAAGATATTTGCCACTGTGGAGGGTGTCGTCATGTGTGCCAAGACTGACTTCTCTGTATTCATATCCCAAAAGAGCATGGATAAAAGCTAGTGGCATTTATTAGATATTTACAATATACCCAGCTCTGTACGCAATCCCCATGAATGTCTACCACAACCCTGTGAAGAAGACTCTTCTCTCTTCTGTCACAGACAAGTAAACCCAGAGAGGGAAGTGACTTGCCCAGGGCCCTACAGCCAGCAGGCCGGAGGTGTGGAACCTTCAAAGTAGGTCTAGGAGACCCTTTGACCTGTGTGCTCATCCCTGCAGTTTTACCACCTGTCCTTGTCCTCTGCATCTTCATAAAGTGTTCTTAGTGCCCACCTCAGCCCTGTGCTGAGTGCTGTAAAGGAGAATCACAGCGGGCAGGGTGCTCTGTGGCTCCTGTTGATAGCAACATGTCAGAAATAATGGAAATGCACACCCATTGCCCATTGACTCAGCGCTGGAACACAGTGAGGGGATGATGCAGAGAGCACTGGGGTCCTGTAATTTGGGGGACCTGGATGTTAAAGTGATTCAGGGATGGGGTGCTGGTGGACAGGGATGTGGGAGAAAGAAAGATGTTCTTCTGGACCAAACATATCCCTCATCACTTCAATCCATCACCAAGGAACTCTCCTTTCCACACTTACAATTTCCCTCCAAGACCCACTTTCTAACTTCTCTTCATGTTCAAATCTGATGTTCCTTTTCAAGGAGTTGATTTTATCTTCTTTCTGTATAAAATATAAAGGTGGACTTTTTTAAAGTTGAGAAATACAGAAAAACAAAAATAAATCATTCAAACACTGCCACATTTTGCCTTTATTTCTTTAAATTCATTTTTATTAATTTTTTAATAAAATAAATACACATTTTAGTTTAAATATTCAAATAGTGTCCCAGGGTTATAATGGCCAACCATAGTCCTTCCTAGCTCAGCACTCCAATTAAAAAAATTTTTTTTAATTAACATTTATTCATTTTTGAGAGTGAGAGAAACAGAGCATGAACAGGAGAGGAGCAGAGAGGGAGAGAGGCACAGGATCAGAAGCAGGCTTCAGGCTCTGAGGTGTCAGCCCAGAGGCCAACACGAGGCTTGAACGCACTGACCACAAGATCATGACTTGAGCTGAAGTCAGACGCTTAACTGACTGAGCCACCCAGGGGCCCCTTAGCACTCCAATTTTTTCAGGTGTTGCTTCTGGTCCTTATCTCCATTGTTCTCAACATGTTTAAATGACTTTTCTTATTGGTTGATTGAGTTTATTGCCATTAAAAATGAGGACTTCGATCAATCACTTACAGTGCTTTCCCCCTACTTTGGAACAACCAAAATACAACCCACTTTCCCCATCTGTACTAACAGCCCTGCCCTATCCTCTGGGTAGTAATGTCATGATGTTGAGTAGTCAGGAGTCACTATTTATGTGGTAACTACACAGAATGTCCACAGCTGAGCCACTTAATGTATTAGGAGTAGATATTCTTTCTTTTACCAGTCCTCATCCTCCACACCTGTCCGCCACCTTCCCCCCCACCTCCACCCCGCATTCACAGTTAGATTTTTCCTTTGCTTGGTCTTCCAAGTACCTGTTACTAATTTTTCTCTCAACTCCTTTCTCCAAATCTCAGTAAGATTTTTTTCTCTCTCAGTAAGATTATCTCCTCAGGTAGTCTACCAGTTCCACCTTTTCCCCTGTTGACATCTCTCCCAGAACCTTCCACCCTACTTTGGTGGTCACTCCTCCTGGCCACTCCACTGTCTTCCTGGGTTTCTTCTTCTTCTTCTTCTTCTTTGAGAGAGAGAGAGAGAGAGAGAGAGAGAGAGAGGCAGTGTGAGCAGGAGACGGTCAGAGAGAGAGGGAGATACAGAATCTGAAGCAGTCTCCAGGCTCTGAGCTAGCTGTCAGCACAGAGTCCGACATGGGGCCTGATCCCACAAACTGTGAGATCATGACCTGAGCCGAAGTCAGATGCTCAACAGACTGAGCCACCCAGGCACCCCCTTCCTGGGGTTTTTGACCTTGCTTCCATCATCCCAGGAATTCCGGTCTCACTTGTCCTGTTGGATCCGTGTGTCCTGCATCCCAAGATTTTTTTGTCTTTTGAGTTTATTCCCTTAGTTGGAGCTAATTCACCACCTATGAACTTCCTAACAAAGACTGAAAGATAAATTTTTTTGAATATCGGACTGAATTTTGAAGTCACCATCCTGGAAGCCTTCATTTGTACACCACGATTCCCCTTGCACTATAGACAGCCCCCCTTCCATTTCCCCAACTCGCTGTGAACCCATCCCCCAGGACAACACTGTTGAGTGTCCTGGTTTGGCACGAGGCCACTGGCCATGCCCAGTAGGTGCCAATCAACAGCACCTGTCTTAATAATACCTTAGCCTCAACACCCAAGGTTTAAGTTGTATTAATCACCTAATAAAGAAACCTTCACAAGTGCTAATTACTAGTCTAGTCTTCATATGAGGCCCATTTAAAGAGCTGCCATTTTAGAAGCTGCAGTGCTTATAGTCACTTAACAAACATTTATTAAATGTCTACCATATACAGGACACCATGATAGAGCTTTAACATTTAATCCTCATGGCAATCCTGTGAAGTGGGCATTATTGCCAATTGTAAGTGAGGGAACAGTTTCAGAGAATAAAGCTTCTTCAGCTATTCATTCAACACATTTACTGAGAACCTACTATGTACTGAGTGAGGAGGGTACTGTGAGGGACAGGCACACATGTCTGTGGTCTCTTGGAGAGTCTAGGTGACCCAAAGCAGACATCAAGCAAATAATTTTACAAATAGTTTATTAAATACATTCGAGATAAATGCCATGAGAAAGAAGTATGAAGGGCTATGTCCCCTAATCTGGGGAATTAGAGACTGTTTTCTGGAGGCAGTATATTAGGTCTGTAAGGTTAGTGAGAGTTAGCAAAATGAAATGAGATGTCAGGAAGGGAGAGAGTGAGGGAAGAGCATGAGCTAAGCCTCAGAGGTGGGAAGGGGGTTGCATCAGTGAGGAACTAACAGGTCACTGGGACCAGAACAGAGTGGAATGATGTGGCATAAAACTCAGTGGGGACCAGGTCAGAGAGCAGATGGTGAAGGGTTTGTGTGCTCTGTAAACGGACCTAAACACTCTGTTTGAGGACAAAGGGAGGCGAGGAAGAGTTTTGATCAATGGGCTTGAAATGATGAGCTGTATTTTGTAAAAACTCCTTGTGGTTGTTATGAGGACACTATATTGGAGGAGACAAGAGTGGACATGAGGAGAGCCAAGGAAAGGCTCTCCGGGTGTCACAACCGTGGTGATAGTGCTTGTGTTAAAGGGGATGCCAGTGGAGGTGAGGACAAGTGAAGGGCCCAGGGTGTATTTGGCAAGAGGCTTGTTCAAGTTCACATGAAGCAAAGCTGGGAGCTAAACCCAGGTCTTGTGGTGGAAAGGCCAGCACGCTTTCTGATACACAGAAACTGCTTCCTAGTCTGTGCGAGGGTGAGAGGGCACACATGCATTTTCTCTCCCAGTGCACTGGTTGGGGATGCTGAGTTATAACCTAATAGTTGTGAAGAATCTCTTCCTTGTGCAATGATGGAGCCTAAATGAGGCTGTGTAATATGTCGGTCATTTGGGATATAAGAAGAAAACATAGTCACTGCTTTTAAGAGCATGCATATCCCAATAAAGGCTGTAGGAATGTAAACAGGGTCCTCAAACAATATTAAACAAGAGGAAGTTGTAGAAGCTCTAGAATCCCACACAGTCCTTAGGGTCACAATCCCAGTGTTCTAGTTTTTTGGCTGTTTGACTACACTCTACCCAGCAATATCTTTATGGTTCTGGAACTAGGCTCCATTTTCCTAAACAGACTTAAAATAACACTACTCTTGGCCTATGTCGATTCCCAATCCTGGCCAGAAATTGTTTCTCAGAAACAATGGTGACATATTTGAAATTATTTTATTATGTTTTAAGTCTAACTAGTCTCCTAAATACTTTATCTTCATGGATTTATTGATCAATGCTTACAACCTCATTAAACAACTTCTTGGTCACAGGGCCAGGAGGTATGAAGTTTTAGAATACAACCATATGACCTAAATTCCCTACAATATTCTTAGTTTCCATGGATAAAAACCGGTTTCAGAAAATGTACCTAATTTAGGCTTGAAAATAGGATTCATCTCCCAGACAAGGTGTGTAGGAACTTGAGGGTACAGTAACCCTTGAAAAACAGGAGTTTGAATTGCACAGGTCTGCTTATATGTGGATTTTTTCCCCTAATAAATACAGTAAAGCACTGAGAAAGCATTTCTCTTCTTAATAATCTTCTTAGTATTTTCTTGTCTCTAGCTTGCTTTATTATAAGAATACAGTATATAAGGGATGCCTGGGTGGCTCAGTTGGTTAAATGCCCAACTCTTGATTTCAGCTCAGGTCATGATTGTGAGATTGAGGCCCACATAGGGCTCCATGCTGACAGTGGAGAGCCTGCTTGGGATTCTCTCTCTCCTTCTCTCTTTGTCCCTCCCACTCTCTCTGCCTCTCCCTCTCCAAATAAATAAATAAACTAAAAAAAAGAAAAAGAATTCAGTATATAATACATATAAAATAGAAAATATGTGTTCATCAACTTTTTATGTTATTATGGCTTTTGGTCAATTAGTAGGCTTTTAGTAATGCTTTTGGGGAGTCAGAAGTTACGTGTGGATTTTTGACTGTGCAGGGGGTCGATGTCCCAAACCTCTATTGTTGTTCAGGGATCAGCTGTGTGTGTTTCCAGTGGAATGTCTGGAGTTCAGCTTAAAATGGGAGGCAGAGACCCATGGATCTAAGCTTCTAGACTAGGAAGTCTCTTGCAGATGCCTTGAAAATTCAGGCTGTGCCCTTTGGGGAACCTCTCCTAGCTGCCATATGGATGTGCTAGGGCTTAATGAAAAAAAAACTATTGTTGATGGAACATGATTTGTACTTGAAGGTTGTGAAATTCCGTGTCACCTGGCCCAGGCCTTAATAAGAATAATTTGAACACTAAGAAAGTACACATGAAGTTCAGTGGCAAGCTGATAAATATTGATTGACCTAAAGAATGTGTAAATGTAATTTATAAATCACAAATGATACAATACTCTTTATTACATATTCCTTATATCCAGTGGATTCCCACAGAATGCTTCTGATTTCTCCTCTGGGCCCCTATATCCAGAGTGTAGCCAATCTGTTATTTCACTTAATGAACAAAGTCAGTGCCCACACGAATGTGAGTTGATATAACGGCAAAGCTGTATATTGGGTGTTCAATCATTTGTCAATGTTAAGGGCAAGTTCTTTCGTGAATGAGATGATAGTGTTCAAATGTTGGAGGAATACTTCCTCAGTTTTTCTTTTTTTTTTTTTGGTGCTTGTATTGAATGTATTGAAATGTATTGAATAGATTTACCTTAACAGTAAAGTACTGTAAATGTATTTCTCTTCTTAATAACTTTCTTAGTATTTTCTTTTCTTTAGCTTGCTTTATTGTAAGAATTCGGTATATGATAGATAAAACATATAAAATATGTGTTCATCGCCTGTTTATGGTTTTATGGCTTCTGGTCAATACTAGGCTTTTAGTAATAGTTTTGGGGAGTCAAAAGTTATATGTGGATTTTTGACTGTGGGGGGGGTTGGCATCCCCAACCCCCATTGTTGTTCAAGAGTCAACTGTATGTGTTTCCAGTGGAACCTCTGGAGTTCAGTTTGAAAAGGGGGGGGCAGGAACCCATAGATTTCCATAAACACATTTTAAAATTTAATCGGCATTATTAACATTTTTTTTCCATCACTTTCTTAAAAGTCTTGACCAGGGATCAGCAAACTATGATCTGTGGACCAAAGCTGATCCCCCCACCTCTTTCTGTAAATAAAGCTTATTGGAACACAGCCCTGCCCAATGGTTTCACGTATTGTCCATGGCTCTTTTTGTCCTAGACTGGCAGATGTGAGTAGGTTAGACAGAGACTGTATGGACGCAAAGCCCAGAATATTTACTACCTGGCCCTTTACAGAATAAAGTTTGTCAACTCCAGGTTTGGATAGTCAACAAAACAGTAAGCCAGGCCTTGATCTGGTGCTGTTTGCTGATTTCTGAGGTATAACCACCTCCACTGTGGCCAGTTTCAATCTTCCAAGGCGCCATCACCGAACACGGAGTTGGGAGAAATACAGAGTGGCACAGCATGGGCTAGCACTCTAGCTGTGCAGCTACAGTACATGTGCATAACCTCAAGAGCATCGATCATGGTAAAATAATTAAGAACTGCAGAATTTTGAGTGTTTATCTTTGTTTCTAAATATAGCTTATTTAGTAATAATTTATATCATTTAATTTTTAATAATGGTTGTGCTTAACAGGTGGTTTGCAAAATTTCTGAGCATGTAACAATCCATTGTCATGAACTGGTTGGAGTGCTTTCCTGTAGTGCCTGGTTGTCTTTTTTCCCCATCCCGGGCAGGCATCCCCCCTTCCCAGCACAGCTGGCTCCTAAAGTGTCCTGTGCCCTTTTAATGACCCTCTGGCTGCCAAGGAGCCCAGTTTTTGCATGTTCATTCTCTCTCATCTGCATTCATCAATACTTTGAG
This sequence comes from Proteles cristata cristata, assembly GCA_017311185.1. NCBI lineage: Eukaryota > Metazoa > Chordata > Mammalia > Carnivora > Hyaenidae > Proteles > Proteles cristata. Next base: position 386,148 of record JAESUZ010001786.1, on the reverse strand, counting down.
TTCTGTAGGAGAACTGACCCCAAATAGCTTAAAGCCACTCACAACAAGGTATAGGCTGATCACCTCCTGGTTGTTGGGGCGCCTGGGTGGCTCAGCCGGTTAAGCATCCAACTTCATGATCTCACTGTTCATGGGTTTGAGCCCCACGTTGGGCTCTGTGCTGACAGCTCAGGGCCTGGAGCCTGCTTCAGACTCTGTGTCTCCCTCTCTCTTGGTCCCTCCCCCACTCCCTCTCTGTCTCCCACTCTCTCAAAATAAATACACATTAAACATTTTTTAAAAAAGACAGTTGGTTGTTTAAATAAGCCTGGGAATGTCTGCATTTTACGAAAAGGATTCTTGTCCATCTAAAGGTTATAGAATCTGAATGTCTGGTCACACTGCAGGTGGAAGAGGTATCGTTGGAATTCTGGGGTGCCAGTACCCCTCAGTCCCAGACGGGATCATCATCTTCTCTACCAGGGCAGTACTGGCCCAGACGTGCACCTGATGGTTCTCATTTCTCTGGACAACTTTTTCTTTTCTCTCTTGGCTTTAGCTCTTCCTTTTCTCCCACTTTTCTCCCTGCTTAAACCTCACTGTTGTGGCCAAGGTGAGTCAGGTGTTCTATAGACTCGGTGGGGAGAGGATCAAGGAAACTACAGCTGTTTGTGCTTATCTAGAACCTTCAGCACCTGCCTGGTGTGGTCTTGGCTGATACTTGACATATCTGGCGCTTCATCAGAATTGGTGTGTTCTCGGTTCCGGCTGGCTCTGCTGTGTGGCACCTTGGCATGTTGTGATGGGTAGAACTGCCAATGGGAAGACAGCATAGCCATTGAGAAGCAGGAGCTTGAAGCGAGGCGAGGAGACGGGGGGTTGGGGGAACACTTCCATACAGCCCTTAAGCTGGAGTGGGAGCAGGTCATGGAAAGCCATGGAGCACAGTTTAAGAGGTGGGGTGAAAATGCAGGAGGAGGAAGTTAGGTCAGGCTCCGGAATGATGGCATTAACAAACAAACCAGATGGAGGCAAAAGGCATTTGTGTCAACACATATCTATTGAGTATCTTCCATGTTACAGGCCTTGTCTAGGCCCTGGGCTACAGCAGGGAATAAAATGAAGCCCTTGTTCTGTGTCCCTGCCATTTCTAGTGGGGTGGGACAGAAACATGGCAGAAGGCAGCAGCAGAACAACAGGATGAGAGGCCAGGGGAGGAGCTCAATCGTGGAGCGGCCAGGGGGCAAGATAGGAGTCTCTTGGAATGTTTTGAGCAGGGGCTGTTACGTTCTGACTTGTATCTCAGAATGACAACTCTGAGTGGGTTGCTTTTCAGAAAGCCCAGGTAAGAGGCTGTTGCAAAGTCCAGGTGTGGGTGGCTGGGTCACAAGCAGGTGGTGGGAATCCACAAATTCTGGACGTGCAGTGAAGATGGATGGGTCATGGGCTGCGAGAGAGGCAGAGGAATCCTGGGAAGACTCCAAAGGTTTTGGCCTGAGGAAGTGGATGGATAGGACTTCCATCACCGAGGTGCAAAACGTAGGGAAAGGAGGGGGTAGGGAGAGCCAGGAGTTTGGATGTGGGCATGATTGTTGTGATGGCTTAGTTGACGAGTTGTAGCTGTTGACTAGATAGCTGCATATATGAGCCTGGAATGCAGAGGGAGAAAATGGGGCTGTTGGTGTAAGTTAAGGAATCATTTAAAGACAGGAGGCTAGGTTAACCCATGCCATTGAGGGAGATTTGATACAGAAGAGAAGGGGTCTGAGGACTGAGCTTTGGATCTTAACATTTAGGGGTAAAGACCCAGCAAAGGAGATCCTGTATTTATAAAATGAGAAGGCCTGAGGAATCCTCTTTGTCAGAGCATTTACACAATACCTGGAAATGGTTTAGGGGTTGCGGGGATGAGAAGTCCTCCTGACGGTCCCCTGGACCCAGGCTGGTGGCCCGTGCTATGGTGAGGAGCTCTACTTCACCTCCCTTTCTCAAAGATGGTGACATCTGGCAATATTTCTAAGTCAATTTTAAATGAAAAGGTATGGCTTTCCAGTGTGTTCTATAGTCAAGCAAGTAACAATAGGACGTGGCAGCCACGAAAAGCCTGGGTGCTTCTGTAGTTATCAGGCTGGAAGAACAAGGAGTGAGCAAATGCCATCTTGTTACTCCCTCAGTAGGGAAGCCACGGAGAGCTGTGTTGGGAGCACTTTGTACTTTGTACTTTGCCTGGCCCGCACTGGCTTCTTCCAAGTCTCTGTTACCACTGGTAGCTGTGTGACCTCAGGAAAATTGCTTAACTTCTCAGAGACTTTATTTCCTTATTGGTAATGACTAATGATTTCCCCATAGGGTATTTGTAAAGATGAAATAATTTTATTATTTTTATTTTATTTTTTTAAATGTTTATTTTTGAGAGAGAGAAAGCACAACAGGGGAGGGGCAGAGAGAGAGGGGGAGACCCAGAATCTGAAGCGGGCTCCAGGCTCTGTTAGTGTAGAGCCTCCCCAATGTGGAGCTCAAACCCACAAACTGCTAGATTATGACCTGAGCTCAAGTTGGATGCTCAACCGCCTGAGCCACAAAGGCGTCCCAAGATTAAGTAATTTTAAATAGATTGAACTGTGAAGTTATATGCAAATATGAAGCAGAAATGTCTGTGCCTATAAGGAAACAACTCAGTTTACACAATAATAGATTTTCACCCTTTGCATAAATAGTGAGGGTTTCCATACTCAATTCACCGGAACTGGCCATCTTCAGCACACGAGTATTCCAAACAGACATGGAAACACTCTCCACTATTGTGTCATTTAGTTTTTGCGGGTCCAGAGAGAGAGAGAAGAAGATGAGCTTACTAATCATGTCCCATTGCCATCACTGACTCCTGAGCTGGAAATATAAAGAATTCTCAGCTTCCTCATCTGTCCGTGCTCTTACCTCTGGTGCTGATCTGCCTCCTTTCTCTGCCAGTTGCCAGTTGAAAGCGCCTCTGGTCTTCCTCTTCTGAATTCTGTGAAGTCAATAAAAAGCAAGAGGGAGCATGCAGGGTGAAGGTGATCCTGTCTGTGCTGGCCTCAATTATGGAGTCAGTTTAAGTGGGGTGAATATAAGCTGGGGGGAGGAGGTGTAGGGAGGGTGAGAAATGAATTACATAAAGGGTCAGGAGAGCTGGGTTCTGGCCCTGACATTCACAAACCATCTCTCTACAGCATTTCCATTACTCGGTTAAAGGAAAGGAATTGGATCCAAGTTCTTCAGTTCTTTTCTCTTTGGGACTCTGACTTCACTTGTTTGGAGACTCAGTATACTTGTTTCAGTAACATTCCACTAGGTGGCAACGTTTCCTTAACCCCAAAGCAAGTTTTCATTCAGGGAAAAAAGCTGAGTTTGGTAGCCAGTTGTTTTTCTTCCCCTGAACTTGCAAAAGAATGATTCTCCAAAGCTGGGGAGGAAAGAAGGAACTTTCCTTCTGAACACCTTAGGCAGTTTATGCTGGAAACAGCCAGGGCCTCTGTTTAGAGATCTCTCCTTTCTGCAAGGAGTGGGAACTCAGGTTAGAGCTTTTGCCTTCTGTGATTGCACACGGTGGGGGGAGGGGTGGTGAGGCGGGGGGGGGAGGGGGAGGGGTGGTGAGGCGGGGGGGGGGGAGGGGGAGGCTGGGAGATGTTGGAACTGCTGAGTCCTAGGGAGGTAGGCACTAGCTCTGGGCCTGCATGAGCCCTGCAACACTCTGCCCAGAGAAGGGCACTGGATGCCAATGCTTCCGGGCCATGTAGGAATAGGTGTTATGGGATGCTCCCACCAGTGGCTGAGATGGTCCTCCCAGGATCAAGCCGCTTTACTTATGAAGGTCAGAGATGCAAGAGGGCAGCGTGAAGCCCAGCCAACTTCTTTCATGCAGATGGGGATACTGAGGCCCGGAGTGGGTCAGTTCTCCTAATTCTACCTCCTTGCCAAATTACTTTTTCCTTAAAAATTTCAAATAGACTTATCAGCTGTCTCATCTTGAGTATACAGCGACCATATCTAGTTAAGCCTGCGGGGCTCTGGCCAGCCAAGCCTCTGTATTGTGCACACCAGGGCACCCTGCTCTGAAGGGGTTTGGTTGATTTGTTCCAGGACCTCAAATAGCACACCAGTCCAGCAGGAGAGACAACTCCTTTAAAGTAACTGCTAATTAACCTGTATAGCAGAGCTCATAGTAGGGTCCATTTGTTTATTTGCATTTAATAATAAAATAATAATAGCAAACTTTTATTTAGTGTTTCCTATGGACCGGGTTCCATGTTAAACACTTAGCCACATTGTGTCTATCCTATAGTAATCTTAGCAAAGCTGGGAGGCAGCTATCACTGTCAATTTATTATAGAAGTTCAGAGATGTTGAGTAACCAGCTTCAAGTCACACAGCTGGAAGGAACGGAGCCAGTATTCACACCCTAATTTCCCTAACTCAAGTTTTGGTCTTTTAGCCTCTACATTGTGCTTCAGGATGCTTTCTCCCATTTTTAGGATCTGATGTAGAAACTTATCAGAGTTTCTAGAGTATCAGTCACTATCTCATCATTTTCCTGTTGTGACACGGAGGCTCCGTGACAGCAAGCCAGCTCGGGGCATAGAGACTTGGTGACAGTAGTGTCAAATCTGCAGTTCACTTGGCCCCAGAATCCAAGAAAACAGTAAGAACCTGTGTTTGTTTGGAAGTGTTCCCATAGCCTGCGAACGTAGGGCTAATGGGCAGTTTGGGGGCCTGAGGTACACCACGTGATAACGGAAGCCAGGATAGTGGCCACACTCCTCCGTGCTGGGCTCAGAGTGTGGCATGTAGTATGCGTGGTCTCACCTGGACCTGCGAGCAGTGTGTTGCCTCAGGGACCACTTTGTCCCCACCTTCCCCGGGGCAATATCTCAAATATAGGAAGTTCTCCTAAAGAAACTGATGCCAGATACGAACAGCCTTCAGAAATCAAGGTTCCTGTTTTCTCTCAAAAAGGTATGAAATTGAAATGCTTTATTAAGTTGTAGACGAATAACAACCAGTCCCCAGAGCTGCAGTTACTGTTATAGAAAAAGGGACGAAGATTCCCAGTCTGACAGATTTAGATTCCCTGGCTCAATACCACCCCCTTCTAACCACAGGACCTTGGGCAAATTACCTAACCTCTTTGAGTCTCAATTTCCTCATTTTTGCAAAGGGGGCAATAGTGCATGCTCGCAGAGTTGCAGTGATTTCCAAGGATATGATGGATGTGAACTGCCTGGTGCATTTTCTGCAGCATCGTAAGTGTTCAATAAATGCTAATGATGATGATGAAGGTGGTTGCTGTTAATGCCCTTCCAGCCAGCTGCCCACCCTTATTCTGGATCCCTCTTTACTTTAGAATCTCTGAACCCACCAAAACCCCATTTATCCAGAGGGCCTCGCCATTTCTGCTTGTTGGTGCCTCATTTATCTTGGGAATGACTCTCATCCTCCATATCCCCATTCCATGGTTTGCCAGAAACCAGCATTTAGGGAGTGAACTCTCAGGCCTTTAGGAGCCATGGTCTATGATGAGTTTACTACCTGTGCCCAATAAATGTTCAATGAATAAATAAGAGCCAATAAAACTATAAAAGAAAGAATAAAAATAAGTATCCTTATAAGCACCTTAGATCTTAAAAGGTCTTTATATTCAGGCTGCTCAGAGTCAAATGTGTATCCAATAAAGATTTTACAAAGGATCGGGACTTGCACCACCAAAGGAAGGCGGGAGGCTCTAAAATCTATCCCTGGCCAGATGAACAGCCACCCAGGGTGGGGCCTTGCATCTCCAGTCTGATAAACTCCAGGCAATACATTCAGGCCAAAGTATATTTCCTATCAGTGGAAGAAGACCAGAAACGGAAGAGGGAGACAGGGAGGAGACCTCCCAAGGGCACCTCACTCCAAAAATAGGGACTATGAATCTACAACAGAAGGGCTTTGAAAAGTGGTATCAGGCTGTCTTGATGATATTCCAGTAGCTAAATAGAAAAGAGCCATGAGAACGGCCACCAAGACCATTATATCTCACCTCCATCCACCCACCATATTGCCTGAAATGTTACCATTAGGATGCTTTTCCTTTGAGTTTCCTTTGAGTTTTGCGTTAAGTAAGAGAAATGTGTGGAAAATTCTTACTTTATATCCTAAACTTTTGGATTTTCTCTTCTAGATCATAAACACAAACAAAAGCGAGTATCTTACTGTTTTTCCCTTCTTATTACAAAGGAGATCCACATTTATCATAGAATGTTTGCAAAAAGAGATAAGCAACATTAAGGAAATAAATTCAGCCTATAATGTAATTACCCAGGGATGGTTATTATTAAAATTTAGGTATTCCCTTGTGCTATTTTCTTTCCTAATAAAATGTTTTTCTTATGAAATTTAATAGAACACAATGTAACTATCTTTTCCTTTATATTTAACAATTTTTATTTCTTATTTAGAAAACCTTTTCTTGTGTGATGAAAAATTCTCCTGTATTTTCTTCTAGATTTTAATAATCTGTAGTTTTATACAGTTGTTGCCTTTCAAATAAAGTTAGGAATCCACGTAGAATTAATTTCTGTGTATGGCATAAGGTAGGGACAAGTTCTATTATTTTCCCCAAATGGATATCTGGTTGTGTATCAAGACCATTCTTTCCTTACTGCTCTGCAATTTTACTTTTCGTTAAAAATCAGTTGGGGCGCATGGGTGGCTCAGTCAGTTAAGCGTCCGACTTCAGCTCAGGTCACGATCTCACAGTTTGTGGGTTCGAGCCCCACGTCAGGCTCTGTGCTGACTGCCAGCTCAGAGCCTGGAGCCTGCTTCTGGTTCTGTGTCTCCCTCTCTCTCTGACCCTCCTCTGCTCATGCTGTCTCTCTCTCTCTCTCTCTCTCTCTGAAATAAATTTAAAAAAACATTTAAAAAATTTGAAAAATTACTTAAAAAAATCAATTGTCCACGCCTGGTGGCTCTCTTTCTGGGCACTCTTGCGTTCCATTGGACTGTCTGTATGTTGGAAAAGATAGAATGGGCTATGCTTTGTTTTGAGTAACAAATAATCCCCTCATGTCACAGGTTAACGTACTAAGGTTATTTTTTTCTTCACTAGCAGGTCACTGGTGTTGCAGAAGATGCATCAGGGTGACTGTCCTTCATGAGTGAAGTCTCTGAGCCCTTGGGAGCACTCTCTATCCAGAGAAGAGAGACTGGAAAGTGCCCATGAGGTTTTCACTGACTCACCATGAAATGTCACTCATCATTCACTTCCTCTTACAACCCATTTGCCAGAACCAATAAGAGAGTTAGACTCATGTGTGAAGGGCTATGAGATCTTGTCTGCCATGTGCCTGGAAGGGGAGGCTACGCAGATATTGGAAAACACTAGTTCTGCCTATCTTCATCTGTATCATTGACAGAAACTGCTAGTCTTAATCATTTTTATAGTAAGACTCCATATGTAATGGAGAAAGTCCTCTGATGCTGTGTTTCTTCTTCAAGAAGGTCTTGGCTCGTCTTCAACCTTGGCAATTCCATATAAATTGTAGAAAGTGTTTGTTAAGTTCTAAAAAACTCCTGTCGGGGGGCGCCTGGGTGGCTTAGTCGGTTAAGCGTCCGACTTTCGCTCAGGTCATGATCTCGCAGTTTGTGGGTTCGAGCCCCGCGTTGGGCTCTGTGCTGACTGCCAGCTCAGAGCCTGGAGCCTGTTTCAGCCTGTGACTCCCTCTCTCTCTGACCCTCCCTGCTCACGCTGTCTCTCTCTTTCTCCTAAAAATAAAACATTAAAAAAAAAAAAAAACTCCTGTTGGGACTTTTACTGAATTCACTGCTCAATCAAGGGAGAATCGACATTGAAAATATCAAGTGTTCCAATTCAAAAACAGAATTTCTCCCCTTTATTTTATTTTTTTAAAATGTTTTATTTATTTTTTGAGATAGAGAGAGACAGAGCATGAGAGGGGGAGGGGCAGAGAGATACAGAATCCGCAGCAGGCTCCAGGCTCTGAGCTGTTAGCACAGAGTCTGACGCGGGGCTCCAACCCAGGAACATGAGATCATGACCTGAGCCAAAGTCAGAGACTTAACAGACTGAGCCACCCAGGTGCCGTGAATTTTCCCCCTTTAATCCAGGTTTTCTTTAGTTTCTCTCAATAATGTTTTATGATGTTTTGCACAGAGGTCTTGCACACATTTTGTTATATTTTCCCCTAAAGTTTGGATATGTTTAAATGCCAGAGTAAATATTATCCTTACATTTTTTTCCATTTTATAAAATCTGTGGTTGGTAGGGGCACCTCGGTGGCTCAGTTGGTTTTAGCCATCCACCTTTGGCTCAGGCCATGATCTTGTAGTTCATGAGTTTGACCCCCATGTCAGGCTCTGTGTTGACAGCTCAGAACCTAAAGCCCGTTTCAGATTCTGTGTCTCCCAGTCTGCCTCTCCCCCATTCACATCTGTCTCTCTCTCTCTCAAAAATAAATTAAAACACTAAAAGAAAAGTTTAGAATTTGGGGTTTGTAGATGAAAATTTAATTCATATTTTGCTGTTGACTTTATATCTAGCAACCTTGTGACACTTGCTTTAATTCTCAAAATTATCTGCAGATTTCCATGGATTTTCTATGTAGTTAACAATGTAATCCACAAATAATGATAACTGCATCCCTTCCTTTTTGATCCTTATGCGTTTTCTTTTATTTTCTTTCCTTGCCTTTAGGGAACCTCCAGAATACTGCAGAATGGATGTTGGGAGAGCAAACATCTTTGTTCTCTCCACAATCACAAAGGGATTTTCAAAGTTTTGATTTTAAATGCATTGGTTGTTATAGGTCTGATTGTAGCTATTCTTTACCAGATTATTTCAGGGCTTGCTTTTTTCCAATTTCTAAGATTTTTAATAAATGGATATTGAATTTTAGCAAATGCTTTTTTCTGCATGTATTCAGATGAATATATGATTTTCTCCCCCTCTGATCTTAACGGTGGCAAATTACATTGATAAAGCAGCATTACACCAGCATCTTGGAATAAGCCAAATCTGAACATGATGTGTTTTCCTTTTTATATGTTGTTTGCTTTGACTTGTTAATATTCTGTTTAGGATTTTTCCACATGTTCATGAGTAAAATTGGCCTGTAATTTTCTTTGCTATGCTGTTCTTGTTGTATTTCAATCTCAAGATTACTTTAGCCCTAAAAATGGGCTAAAGTGTTCTCACTTTTTCTATTTTCTGGAAGAGTTTGTATAAGGATAGCATTATATCTTTTTAAACATTTCATAAAATTTGCCTGAAGCCATCAAAGATGTCTTATTTGTGAGAAGCTTATTTCTTTTCAAAATTTTAAGTGTTTATTCATCTTTGAGAGAGAGGGAGATAGAGCATGAGTGGGGGAGTCACAGAGAGCAGGAGGCTTCAGGATCCAAGCTATCAGCAGAGAGCCCAATATGGGGCTTAAACCCACAAACTGTCCTGTTTGTTGTTGTATGTTAAATAATTTACAATTATTTAATTTCAGTTGATTGTTGAAATATTTTTCAATAATTGTTGAATATATTTCAACAATATTGTTGAACTATTGTTAAATAATTTACAATTATTTAATTTTAGTTGATTGTTGAAATATTTTATGTTCAATTTTTATCTCTTTGAGCATGGTAAGCACAGTTGTTTTAGAGTCCTTATATAAATATGATGTCTTTTATTAATCTTTCCAAAGTTCTGGTAGTGGGAGTAACTATGAGACCCACATTTCATTTATGACATCTATTATTTTCTTAATGATTATTCATATATTTTTATCCCTTACTAGACTGATGGTTCAAGGTTCATTTGAGAGAAATTCTCCTTCTGGTTTGTCTTTGTATTTGTCATAATATCTATCAGAGTTCACTCAAGATATGAAGATATTACAAATAAATGAATGGATTTCATCATATTTGCTTATCTACTTACCTATGTCTCACTTATTTTTTTCCTTTGACTTCTTCTCTAACCTCAACTACTACTACCTTCCCCATGGTTCACTGTGCTTAAGCCACACTGGCCTCTGTGCTGTCCTCTAAGTAAAAAAACATACTCCAGCCTCAGAGCCCTTGCCCTTGATCTCCCTTCTATCTGGAATGTTCTTGCCCCAGATATCCATCTGTCTTATTATTCTCTTACTTTATTCATATCTCTTATCTAAGGTCACTTCTGCAGAAAGATCTCCTCTGACACACACACCCCCCATCAATATCAGCATTTGCTCTCCCCTCTGCCATTCTCTATCCCCTCACCCTGCTTTATTTTGCTTCATAGAATTTTTTGCTAAGTGACAGTACGTTGTAAATGTGCTTATTGTTTGTCTATACCACTATTTTTTTTAATTCTTTTTTTACATTTATTTATTTTTGAGAGATAGAGTGAGACAGAGCGTGAGCAGGGAGGGGCAGAGAGAGAAGGAGACACAAAATATGAAGCAGGCTTCAGGCTCTGAGGAAGCTTTCAGCACAGAGCCCGATGCGGGGCTTAAAGCCACAAACCGTGAGATCATGACCTGAGCTGAAGTTGGACACTTAACCGACTGAGCCACCCAGGTGCCCCACTATAACACTATTTTATAAGCTCTATAGTAGAAGGAACTATGTTTTTTGTTCACTGTAATTATCTCCAGGTCCATATCTCTGGCACATAGAAAGCCCTCAAGAAGTGTTTACTGAGCTAGATGCTATGATAACTGATTTATATAAAAAAATTTTTTTAAGTTCTCCTCTATGGGCTCCTGAGTGGCTCAGTTGGTTAATCATCCAACTTCAGCTCAGGTCATGATCTCGCACTCTCTGAGTTGGAGCCCCATGTTGGGCTCAGTACTGACAGCTCGGAGTGTGGACCCTGCTTTGGATTCTGTGTCTGCCTTTCTCCCTGCCCCTTCCCCCTCTCTCTTCCAAAAATAAATAAACACTAAAAAACAATTTTAAAAAAATTCTCCTCTAGCAGTTCTGAAAGTTTAATATGCTGTTACTGTCTCTGTTTTACTGATGAGTGGACTGAGGTTCACAGGTATTATTTAACATGTCTGAGGAGACAGTGAGTGACTTGGAATTTGAACCCAAGCCTTTGCTTTCTCAAGTAGCTGGGAAAGCCTGAGATATGTGAAAATGCCTACTGAGACATGCACATATAATTAAATGACACAGGGTGGGACCCAACAGCTGTTGGGAAGAATAAAAAGAGAACACTGCAGATGCAGGGGAGTACTAGACATTTTCTTATGGGTCAGCAGCCTTCCATATACCCTTCAAATGACCACCCAGGTCTGATCATCTCCCACCCCTGCCCTGCCTCACTCAGTGTCTGTCTGGCAGTTTTGTGAGCCTGGCTGATCCAAACGGCAGTGTCAACAGAATGACTAGACATGTAAAGCAATGTATCAGACAAAAGGAAAAAGCAGCTCAGATGATGCAAGACCATCCAGATGTCGAGCACCCCATGCTTGCACACTTGCCCATTCATGTTAAGTTTTTAAACATTTGTGATAAGAAAAACAGTTGGGCTGCTTCCCCCTAGGCCTCCCTGGATGGATTAATGCAGACATCTGCTGCTTCAGGTTTTCTGACTGGTTCCTACTGATTTGGGGCAAAACCAGAAACTTCTGAACCAAGTGCAGGGGAGGCCTTCTAGGAGCCCCTAGGAAAAATTGAGAAGGAGAAGCAAGAGACCACTGGGAGTCTCACGTGCCAGGATCCCTTCATATCACCTGGTGGTTTAGAAGGGGCATTGGATACCATTCACTTGTCCCCTTTGCAGCTTCCCTGGCACCTCATTTGGGAGCAAGCAGTAAGAAAACCCAGACCCTCTAGAGAACAGGGTTAGGATGTCCTCCCCCCCCCCCGCCAGAACCAGATCAGCATATAATTGTCCCCAGGGCCATTTGGAGATGACATGGGCTCCATTCTGGGAAGGGTGACATGGACAAACAAGAGCCCAAATGTGGAGTCACGCAGAACTTGATTGCATTCTGGAATTTGGATGATAGCTGGATGACCTGGTGGCAGTAATTCAATCTGAGTCTTAGAATTCTTATGCATAAAAAGAAAATGATAATAGCTACTTTTTATAGGGTTTCTTGTGAAGAGTAAATGGAAACATGTACATGCAGCATCTGAGAATAAGGCTGACGCATAGTAGGGTGGCATTAGTGGTACGTCTTATTGGGACGGAAGTCTGTATCTGATGGGCCAAAAACCAAACCTCTCATCATCTTGCCAACCTCTCCTTCTCTGTGGTTGATGACAACTGTTTTCTATCTCATAGAACAATGGCCCTCAAAATTTGTTTTTCAAGAGAAACATCTGGAATGCTAGTAAAGAACACACTTTCCCAGTGCCATTCCCTCAGATTTTCTGTTTCAGTAGGTGGGGTGAAGACCAGGAATCTGAGTTTTGACCAGATACTCCCCCTACTTCCCCACCATGCAATTCTGACCTTGGAAAACGTGGTTCTAGGGTTTACAGAATGCTGACAATGCCTGGTTGGTTGACTTAAATGCAAAATATTTTTCTAAAGACCAAAATAGAAATGCATACTCCCTCAAACTCCTTTGGATGTGCAATTTGCATAGTTATAGCACCTTTTCATCAAGGTGCAAATGAGACCCAAATGAATCCACATTTTGACCCATGAAGAATGGGTTGGGGAGAGATACAAGAGGCTGAATGCCATAGGGAAATTAACACCAGCCGCCAAGGCACCTGGATTCTAGCTTTGCTCTGTAGTTCACTAGCTGGGCAACTTCAGCATATAACTTCAGCATCTCTAGATGTGTTTTCTCTTCTGTAAAATAAAAGTGGTGATCCTGCCCTGTCTACATCTAAGGGATGCTGTGGGCTTTGGTGAGATGAACAGGCTTTGAAAAGGACAAGCTCCCTGATGAGCATGGAAGACAGAGTTATAATATTGAATGGGCTGAGAGAAGAGGCCAGTTATCTCTTGTATCAGTTGGAGTCTAATCAGGAAAGCAGAAAGGAACTCAAGTGTTTTAAGGTATATTTGTTAATTTATTTTGAGAGAGAGAGAGAGAGCACACATGCAAGGGAGGGTCAGAGAGGGAGAGAGAGATCCCATGCAGGCTCCATGCTGTCAGCATAGAGCCCAAAGTAGGGTTTGATCCCACGAACCATGCAATCATGACCTGAGCCAAAATCAAGTCAGATGCTTAACCAGCTGAGCCACTCAGGAACCCCCTCACTAAAGGGAATTCAATGAAGGGAATGGGTCACACCAGTGTTGGAAGATCTGTGAAGCCAAACAGAGCATGGTGAGGTAACTCAAAGGTTAACGAGCCGAAAGTCACTAGTGCATACAGGCTGAAGAGAGAAGGGAAGGGGGTCGTGTTACCAGAGTCCCTGATGCACTTGTCTGGAGGGAGCTGGAGCCACAGAGGAAATGAAGTGGCTGCTTGAGTCAGAGAGGGAGGGAAGAAGCACCCTGGCTTCTCACTTCCTCCCTCCAGTCTTCCACTGGTGGCCTCACTGGCTGCACCTGGGCGGAAGGTGGTTGATGTGGGAGCCTGGAGCCCGAGAAACTCCTGCAGCATCAAGCATCAGACCCAGAGGGAGAGAGCAGAAAGAGAAGAAGCCTCAGTGGGAAAAGGGTAGGGAATGGTTCTGAAGGCAAGCAGGCCAGAACAAGCATATCTTCCGATCTTTTGCCTGGACACAGGTCTACCCACAGATCTTTGTTAATTGAATTTGTCTTGGAGCTAAGAAAGCTGCCATCCTCCATCCTGTACCTCGGCAACACTTAATGACTAAATTCAGAAGTTAAAAAAGTCACAGAGGCAAAGATTCAAAGGTTGCCTCCACAATGGCCAAGATTCATGAGAAAAGAGGTGGCACAGAATCAAGTTTTTATTTGAACCTTCAGTCAATATTATTTTTCCTTGTCCACAGAGGCAGTAAGTATGCATAGGGAATTTTGCCAACCTTTGCCCGAACCTTACCCAGTTCAACAGCAGTCAGATAACTAATGATATTCTGGGTCTTCTAGAATGTATGTATTGGATAATCCACCATGTATGTATTGACTTTTTCAAGCCATTGGAATCTCATCATCTACATTCAGTTGGGAAATGATCTCCAAGCATACTTAACACTTCTTTGGTGAAGATGGTCTGGGAGCAGACAGGGCCCACATAGGGATTTAAGGAGTTAGAATTGGTCATTCACAGAGAGTTCTGGTTACAGAGTGCTGTTGAATAGAGTGGCTGCTGTGTACAGAAGTAGGAGTGTGGGCTCCTTTGGAAAACTGTTCTTACTTATTAGGCAACAAGCCTATCTGGGAGAGAAGCACAGAAATGAGAAATAGAAGGACAAAAGGAGTGACCCTCCGGTTTGGCTTTCTTGTACATGAGACGACTGCGCTCTATGGAGGAGAAATGGCCCCAGATTTTTCCTCCACTGATCCTGCCAATCCAGACCATCCAGGACTCTTTGCCTAGTAAGTGATGAGTAACCAGGGACCACATGTGACCCATAGAGTTTTGTAATCCGGCTTGAAATCAAACCTCACGATAAGTGATCAGGTATAGTGTGACTCAAACACTGCTTGCGTTGGTATCACATGTTGCCCTCACAAAAACGTGGCTCTTCTTGGACACCTTCCGGGACCTAAGCCTCAGGCTCTGAGTATGGGGACAGAAATTCTGCCTTTTCTCCCAACAAGAGCATATTTTGGGATGAGTGCTGGGTGTTGTATGTAAGCAATGAATCACGGGAATCGACCCTTGAAACCAAGAGCACACTGCGTACACTGTATGTGAGGTAACTGGACAATAAATTACATTTTAAAAAATTCTGCTTTTTAAATAAGCTTCCCAGATGATTCTTACAGATCTTAACAAGAAAAGGAAATTTATTGAATAAAAAAATGAATAAAACAACAAATGTGGCTCACCTGGGGATTTGTTTATCAAGTATCAATGCATTCTCCTACCGAAGCACATCTAGGTTTTCCGAGTTGTGTATTTTGCCAACAGTGATGCAATGACTATCTCTGTACTGTCCTCTCGTGAGCAGGTGCTAGAGTTTCCTGGGGCTTGCATCTGGGATTTGCTAGGTCATGGGCACATATATCTTTCTCTTTGCTAGAATTAACAAGTCACTGTCCAAACAGTCCTGAACCAGCAGTGGGTTAGAATTCCTTCCTTGTTACCTGCTGGGCAACTTTTTTTTTTTAAGTTTATTTATTTATT
This sequence comes from Proteles cristata cristata, assembly GCA_017311185.1. Classification (NCBI taxonomy): domain Eukaryota; kingdom Metazoa; phylum Chordata; class Mammalia; order Carnivora; family Hyaenidae; genus Proteles; species Proteles cristata. Next base: position 370,927 of record JAESUZ010001786.1, on the reverse strand, counting down.
TTGAAAGAGAGAGAGCATGCATGTGCGCACATGAGTGGGGGAGGGTCAGAGAGAGAGAAAGAAAGGGAGAGAGAGAATCTCAAGCAGGCTCTGTATTGTCAGCACAGGGCATGATGCAGGGCTCCATCCCACAAACCACAGGATTATGACCTGAGCCAAAACTGAGTCAGATGCTTAACTGATTGAGCCACCCAGGAGCCCCTGGACAATATTTATTATCATCTGAATTAGCTCTGCCAATTTGAAGGATGTGAGGTGGCCTCTCATATTAGCTTGTTTCTCTGGTTATTGGTGAGGTTATGGTAAGCACCTTTTCACATGTCTAATGATGCTTGTTTTTAAATTGACTTTCTTACACTTTTTTTTTTAACAGTAAATTTAAGTTGTAAGAATATATATTTCTTTCAAGCTGGGACTCCGCTCGGTAGTTTTTATTTGAACGAAAAGGACAATACATTATATAAACTTTTGTATTTTCTTTCTGAATTTCATCTGTGCAAAAAATGGCCACTCACCCTGGAAGAGACCATGGCACTTGGCAAACTGAAGGCGCAGCTAAGGCAATCCTTAGAAGGGCCCATTCTACCCTGGAAACGATGGGTCACATCTGGAAGTCAGGGCAACCTACTCAATCCAGCTTTCTTCAACTATGATTTCCACGGATTTCTCTGCTGCTGCCACCTGGTTTTCTTCCTTGGGTCCTCCCTGTTGTCTGAAAAGAGGGACTTTGTGACCCAGAGTCTTTGCCTCACTTCCAATCTTGGGGTTCCCCCAGGAGTTACTGGTGGTTGTCCGTGGAAGCCACTGTAACAGATGTGGGGAAGGCACAAGGAGGTGCAGAGAGCCTTCCATGGATGTGTGACATCAAAAACCAAAAAGCCAGAGTCACACTGCCTAGCCCTCTCCTGATTGGCTTCACTAAGATATCAGTCATACTTCTGAAATCAGTCTGTCACCATCCCTTTACCCTCCCCTCCTCTCTTTGCATTCCCAATGCCAGTGCTCAATGAGTTTATCTCTTCCTTCTCTTTTATAAGGAGACTTGTCCCCTTTCTCAAACCAGCCACTGAAGCAAGAGTCATCACTCTCACAGGAAATACCAGATAGATGTGGTATCACCTCTTATTGCATAGGGAGATCACCTGGAACTCATTGCTAATTGAGCCTGCTGTCTTGGTTTTACCTACTCTGGTCTGGGAACAACCACAGAGGAAGTGCCATTTCCAAATATAATCTCTGTTGTCACTCGGCCATCTTCACCAGCCTACATTCGATTACTTGCTTTCCCCTAGGCCAGGAGAGAGCCTAAAGCGGTGATTGGACAAGCAGAAGGGACAGGGGCTGTGGGATGGGAGGTGGGAAGCTCCACAAAAGGGACACAGCAAGGAGGGGGGTTGTGGGAGTGGGCGGAGAACCCTCAGGTCTCTATGGATTGGTCTTTGCACAGGTTGTAACACTGTCCAGAAGAATGTGTCGCCAGCCATCTTCCTTATGGAATTGCCCTTCACTGGCATCCTCTGTCCTGGGAAATCGTTGCTAAGCTGAACTAAGATTCTGCATGGCTGCTCTTATTTAGTCACTTAGCGCATGTTTACCGAGTTCCTACTATGTTCCCTCTATCTTGCTGGCTAGCACGGGTGGGGATGGGAGTAATACAGAGAAAACCTATCTTCATTTCTGTGGTCGCTTCGCAGAGAGCAAGACTTTAAGGGAATAAGAGGGATGAGCAAGCTTTTGCAGAGAGAAATGTCTAGAAGATAAAATGTTGTGGGGGAAGGGTCAGAGCTGAGTGCCTTAATGGCAGGAGAGGGGGCTGGTCAACAGGCAATAGGTGCTCAGAGGAAGCACAGTGTCTGGGGATGGAGGCTTCTTGACCACAGATTCTGCCTCTACTTGAGCTTTTGTCTAGAGCTGAAAAATTAAGGAGGTAAAGCACCAAGGAGAGCACATGGCACATAGTAGGTGCTAAATAAAATCTTACCTATCTCTTCTCATTATTGTTTTCCTTTTCCTTTCTCCTCTTTTTATTTCTTTCCTTTCCTCCATCCTTTCTTGTATGTAATTAGATCCTACCTATACCTCCCTTCTTAGTATTAGTTAAAGTAGGGGTTGACAAACTCTTTCTATAAAGGCCCTGGGCAGCAAACATTTTAGGCTTTTCAGGCTAGCCAGTCCACCACACCAAAATGTGAATTTCATATACTTTTCATGTGTTACTAAATACGATTCTTCTTTTGATTTTTTTTCTTTTCTTTTATATATTTTAGAATATAATTTATTGTGAAATTGGCTTCCATACAACACCCAGTGCTCATCCCAACAAGTGCCCTCCTCAATGTCTATCACCCACTTTCCCCTCTCACCCACTCCCCATCCACCCTCAGTTTGTTCTCTGTAGTTAAAAGTCTCTTATGGTTTCCCTCCCTCCCTCTCTGTTTGTAACTATTTTTTCCCCTTCCCTTCTCCCATGGTCTTCTGTTAAGTTTCTCAAGATCCACATGTGATATCTGTCTTTCTCTGACTGACTTATATCACTTAGCATAATACCCTCCAGTTCCATCCGTGTTACTGCAAATGGTAGGATTTCATTCTTTCTCATTGCCAAGTAGTATTCCATTGTATATATAAACCACATCTTCTTTATCCATTCGTCATTTGATGGACATTTAAATTCTTTCCATAATTTGGCTACAAAATTGATAAACCTCTAGCCAGGTTTCTCAAAAAGAAAAGAAAGAGGACCCAAATAGACAAAATCATGAATGAAAATGGATTTGTTGATTTAAAATCATGACTGAAAGTGGATTTATTTACTATTTCAGTCATTTAACATGTAAAGAAACAACTTGCAGGCTATCCAAAACCAGACTGCAGATTTAGTTTGCCTCAAAGGCTGTATGTAGCATGTCGATCTTTGATTTAAAGCAATAGTTGTTCAATTTGGGGGCTTACAACCAACTCCTCTGAGAACTCGAGGGTAGCTTCACATTCATCCATTCACCCTACAGATGTTTTGAACTCTAAATGTTCTGCCAGCCACTGGAGTTATAGCAGTGAGCACCACAAAGTCCTGTCCTCAGGGAGCTTATATTCTCAACACTCAATCAACCAAGTAAGACCTAGTATGTGTTATGGAGACACAGCAGGGGCTGGGGGCTGGGGGCTGGGGGTCTGGAGGGGCCTGGCTGGGGATGATGCTGATTCAGTCAGGGCAGTCAGGGCAGGCCTCTCTGAAGGTGAGACGTGGGCTGAACCTGAACTCTGAGAAGGGGCAGCTGCTGGAGGGAAGCTGGCCGCAGAGAGAGGGCAGAGGCTGGACACCTGGGCAGAGGAAGAGCTGGTGGGGCCTGAGCACCATAATCCAAGTGTGGGCAGCCAGGGCCACCTAGTTAGGGCAAGGGTTTGCCCCCACTTCAAACAAAAACAATGGAGAAAACAGGAAATGAGTAAAGGTTTTGGGGTGAGATGTGATAAGGTCTGATTCATACCACTCTGGCTGAGTGTAGGAGCCCCTTCCTAGAAAAATATGCTTCCTGTGTGTATTTTTAGGGCTCCACAGATCTCCCTGAAAGTCTCTCTAGGGAAGTACAAACCTCAAATCAAAAAATTCTAGCATTAAAGAACGGAAAAGGTGGAAGAAAGACCCTCATCCTGTAAAGGAATTGGTCTTCTGGAAAGTTCTAGACAGTGCTCATCTGAGTCAGCCTGGTCTCTTTGGCAGCCCATCTGAGATGGGGCTTGCTACAAAGGGTTTGGAGAGGGAGGGGTGGTCCAACCTCTGGGAGCCACCTGTAAAGGTAGCTCTTATCTAATAGAAGCGGCTCAGTTAAGGTTTGTACAGAAAGCTCCAGGGGGTGGGTGGAGGCAGGGGTGGTGAGAGAAAGTCAAGCCTCTCTCCCAGGTTCTGGCTGTCCCCCCACCCTTTCCCCCAACCACATATGCACGCACATGCACACACACACATACACACACCGAGACACACCTCCCTGCTGCCCTTCTCAGCAATCGCTGCCACTTAGTGCAACACCAATCCTCTTGGCTTTGCCCCAGTAGGCTCATGACCCAGGATCTGTGCCGCTGGGTCCTCCCTGTCTTGCAGAGAGAACTGGGCCCTGAGTCAGGCTCTCCTGCTCCAACCCAGTGGCCACCTGTGCTCCTGGGGAGCTTTGGAGGCTGGGAAACCTTCAAAGAGTAGTTAATCACTAACTAGCTGGAGATAAGAGAGAGAATGAAACAATGGAGAAATGCCCAGCCCAGAGCTTAGTGCTTCCCTGCCTGCACATGCCAGACCTGGCCTCCCCGAAGAGCCAGGATCAAACTGAGGCATTTCACTGAGGAGAGGTGACATGCCGGTCTTGGGGTGCAGCAGCACCCAGGCCTGAGAGTCTGATAGTAGCCGCTGTCCCTCCTTCACTAGACCCTTTTCCTTTGGCCAAGCCTCAGCCCCAAGGACAAGTGTGGGCAGGTAGCCAGGGAGGGCTCTCTTTATCTCCAAGTTCAGGATCTGGCATTCAGATTGGCCCCTTTTATTATGCCAGCCCTGTACAGGACGCAGAGGTCCAAGATCAATCAGACAGGGTCCCTGCCCTCAATGAGCTCACAGTGAGCAACAGGGAAGAAAGAAACAGACACAAAGAGAGTGACTTCCAGCCGCCTACCTGGGACAATGGCAGAGTGGGTGACTGGCTGGGATCTAGGAGGGCAGGGTCAGCCCTCCTGGTGGAGGTCATTATCATGGTCATTAATGGAGGGTTGGCCAGTGTCTGGTATTATCCTGGGTACTTCCTGCACATTATCTCTAATCCCACATGGGAGGTACTAACCCCACTTTACAGATGAGGAACTTGGTGACTTGCCCAAGAATACACGGCTGCTACATGCAGGAGCTGGAAATCAAACTCAGGGCTTCCTGACCTTGAAACCATATCACTTTCCTTCCACCTACCCATTCCCCATGGCCGACGTGGAAAATACTCTCAGGGGAGTGTTTCTTTTTCAGCCAGAGACTTGGATTCCAGGGAAAATGAAAGCCCAGACTTCCATTCAAGGTGCTGGCAGCCATTCATGCCTTAGTATGAATCACGTGTATGGGAGGCATGCTGCTGGTGGACAGGAGAGTCGGGGGGTGGTGCGTCAAGAGTAGAGATAAAGGATCCCCCAGCCAGAAAAAGAGGAGCCCACCTTTGGGTACCTGGTTCTCAGTTTTTCCCAAGCCCTTGCTGACCTGATAACCCCAAGGGCTTTTAATTTATGCCTTCTGAGAACTCTGCCGATAAGCATGCCTGCTCTCTTAGTGATGGTATCAGCAGGATTCGGCACAGCTACCTCATCGATCTTTATTACCTTCTTGGAGATAAAAATTGCTCTCCCTCATGAGAGCTCTGAGAAGCTTTTAAAGAAAACAAATCCAAGCTACTGCCAGTTGGAAGCTGAGTACTGCAAGAGTGGGGGTGGGGGCCTTGCTATATCTGCCTGCTGGCACATTTTCCTCTGTCCCACTCACACAGCCGGGGGAGGGATTGCCTGGGCTGCTCTGACCACCACCTGGGTTCTGTTGTCTCATCCTTTCTGGGCTCAGGTTTATTCAAGTGTGGTTTGGACTATGGCTAGCTGGACGTCGGAGAAGGATGTGTTGACTCTTGTGCAGCTGGGCGTCCGGGACAGGGAGCAGGAGAACCATCTGATTATGAGAAAGGTTCTCGTCTACCTTCTGAGAACAGTCAACAGTTTCTGAGTGCCTCACGTGTGCCAGACACTGAGCAAAGTGCTTGATATGCTTTAATTCATAAACTCTCCTGTTTATGACCCTGCAAAGCAGGTAATAGTATTACATCTCACCTCTTTGCAGGCAAGAAAACCAACACACAGGAAGTGGCTCAGGGCCACACAGCCAGTGAGTAGCAGAGTTGGGCTTTGAGTCCAGGCAGTCTGGCTCCAGAGTGTGCCCTACGATGTTCAGGTCACTGGCAGGGGCTCCCCAGGTCAGCATTACCTGGGAGGGAGCCTGCCAGGATGGTAGAACCCCAGCCCAGCCAAACTCCTTGAGTCCACACCGGAATTGTCCCACGGTCCGCAAGGGAGTCCTGTGCACACTGCGGCCTGTTGCCCTCGCCACACCACACGCTTTTCTCCCTGTAGTAGATTTGGTTCCCAGGCTGTTCATTCATTCAATCAGCGAAGAGTCCCTGGGCTCCGGACATGGTGCCAGGCAGCTGATGGAGTCCAAGAGATAAGCATCCTCATGGAGCTGATGGTTGTGTCTCACGCATCACAGTGGGGGCAGGGTATGGGTCCCTTCGCACTTGGATCCACATCCTGGTGCCACCATGTGCTGGCTGGCAGTGAGACCAAGGCAGAGTCATTTCAACCTTCTGGGTCCCAGGTTGTACAAAACAAGGCAGGTGAACCAGAAGATGCCTGGCCCCGTGCTGTGTTAATACTGGCCAGTATTTCATTAGCTCTTACGCCAAGCCGCTCTCAACAATCCACTTTACATACTTAGCTTCACGGAATCCTTCAAACAATCTGAGGAGGCACAGGAACCATTGCTATCTCACTTCATAGCCCAGACGATGAGGCTCAGAGTGGTTGAACTGCTTGCCTGAGGATACTTAGCACAAGGAAGTGGCTGGATTTGCATCTAGGTTTGCTCAAGTCCAAAACCCACATACTAAACCTCTCCATTTACTGCCTTGATAAGATGACTCTGGGTCACTCCTCAGCCACAGAGAAGGAGCAGATGTTTCCAATCAAGAATACCGGCTTCCAGACCCAGCTGAACATCTGACTTGAAACAGCACAAAATGCGGCCTTCCAGGCTCCACCCTTCGGTGACTGACTCAGCAGGGCTGCCAGGGCCCAGGTGCCTTAATCCTGTGGTCAGATTCCTCAGGTGCTTCTGATACTGAGCCTGTGGGGGGACCCATTCACCTCAGGAGCAGCCCAGTACCCTGGGGGCTGGACACAATTCTGCATGCAGAGTAGGAGAAGCCCATTGGCTTCTGAGAATGAAGGCTGGCTAACTTCCAGGGAGCTTCCTCTGAGTGACCTTTGCCCTCAGTGAAAGTGCAGAGATTGAGATAAGGCTGATAAGTCATTGGCGTGGGTGTGGGAAGGGCAAGGTGTTTGCTGTCGGGCTCCAGGCTAGGCTCCCTTGGCCTCTCTCCTGCAGACCCTGTGGGGTGAGCCTGGTGGTGGGTGGCGGCAGGGTGGGCGGGGGACCTCGGGACAGGTGCGCGATTCATCGGAGCATGAAGCAGTGAGCCTCTGAGCTACCCCGATTCTGGATCCTGTAAGCCGAAGAACATGGGGCCAGGAGCATGGATGGGTCTACAGATGCAGCAGGGCTTCCGGCCACGTGTTTGCACTGCCTGCTTTGCCTGGTGCATTGACCACCTGCTCCCTCTTAGGTCTTTCTTTAAAATGACTCACTGGTCACAAGAATTAACCTTTATTTAAAAAGTGACTGTGTCACTACCTTTCATGGAAAATCAGCATCGGCTGCCACACACAGACGTTAACCGTGAACCCTGCTACGGAATTAACTTCTCACTGGTTCCTGCAGCCACACCTTTTGTCTTGAAAGGGGGATCAGCAGACTCAGCCCTCCTTGAATGACTGTGGAGGACTGAAAGACAATCGGAAAGGGCACACATTTCTCACTGTGTAATTCAATATTGTTGAATTCCAGGCCCGTGTATCATCTAAATCATATCATTTATAGCCACTTATAAAAACCGCAGCGCCAGAATATAAAGTCTAGGAGCGCTGAATTTCTTTGTCTTTCTTCTTTTTTAAAAAATCTGTTTTAGGGGCGCCCGGGTGGCTTAGTCGGTTAAGCGTCCAGACTTCGCTTAGGTCATGATCTCACGGTTCGTGAGCTCGAGCCCCGCGTCGGGCTCTGTGCTGACTGCCAGCTCAGAGCCTGGAGCCTGTTTCAGTCTGTGACTCCCTCTCTCTCTGACCCTCCCCTGCTTGCGCTGTCTCTCTCTCTCCTAGAAATAAATAAAACATTAAAAAAAAAAAATCTGTTTTAGCCACTGCTCTAGTTTTAGAGCCCAGAACAGTGCCAGGAACATAGTAAACACTCATGTATTTACTGAAAACATGGACCATGGAGGCATGTGGGCTGGGTGGTTCCATCCTTTTCTTCTTTTTGGATGGAGGAGCAGAATGTCAAAATGTGGAGGGTATCAGACTGCAGCCGAATTCTTTGACCCTTGTTTAGCTACTTGCTCAGGATGGGAAACTCAGGAAAACTGACCTAAAGCCCCAGCTTTCCCCCAGTCTGGGATTGCACATGCCATTCTGGTGTTTTGAGGACCCAATGAGATCATGGGTGGCTAAGGACCTTGAGTGCCATAAAGCCCTGAGCACAGGAGAAGGGCTGAGTTGATTGTCAATGGCAGAGGGGATGCCTGATTGTGACCCTGATGACATTGTGCACTTAACGCCTGACTCAAGATCATTTTCTTTGCCCTCTTCTTAGGAAGAACCTGCTTGCTTCCCTTCTCCAGGCATCACACAATCATGCTAACATCAAAGATACAGTTAGACTTCACACTGTTGAGACCTGGTTCCATGTTTTAGTGACTACTGAGAGATTGTGACACCACTTTCCCTGTGAGTGCTTATTTTTAATGGAACCATAATAATAATAATAATACCCCTATTAATAATATAAGGAGACACCCATTTGTCTGCAATTGAACCAGTCTTGCCTAGAGGCAGGAGAATGGATTTTTGACCTCCTGAGCCTGGTTCCAGCCCTCTGGTTCCATTACCACCTTGTAAACCTGAGGGTGTTCTTTTCTTCCTCCTAAGTAATTGTCGTTAGAACCTGCCGGAGATTTCTCACAACACACCTCCTACCATACACTACCCATCATAATATACATTATCATTCAAGGCTTAAGATTTCCCAGACAATGGCAAAGAGGAACTGGCCATATAGATTAAGGCAGCAAGATTTAGGTGACACCTGCCAAGGCTTCAAGCCCAAGTTCCATTGCCAAAGTCTGATACCTGTCATTTACCATGGGGTGACAGCCATACTGTGCCATTCTTCATTCGTTAATTGCATATTTAAGGTTACCTTACAATGCGTCAGCCAAACTGTGCTAGTCCAGCCAGAGAGAGAGACAAATAAGTCATTACAATGCAGTGTGGCAAGTACTTGAGAGATGAAGGCTCAGGAAGAATGGAGGGGGGGTGACAACTCAGTGGGGGAGGGATGGTGGCAAGGGGAGCCTATCTGGAACACTCCCCAGAGGAAGCTATCCTTGGGCTGAAGTCTGAAGCTCATGGAGAAGTTAGCCAGTGGGATGCACAGTATGGTACAGCATCTGGAATAGATTGGGGAGGGAGAGGGAAGACTGATAGGGAGAGAGAAGGGTAGGTTGGTTTGCCTGTTGAGGGTACTGAATGGAGTCAATGTGCAGAATGCCAGGTGAGAATACGTGGCGATGTGGCTGACAACGCAAGTAGTTGCCAGATCACAAGAGGCCTTGTGAATTATGTAAGGGAGGCTGGACTTCATTCCAAAGGGCACGGGACCCACTGAAGCATGTTAAACAAGCAGATGAACATTATAGAAAGGCCTCTGAGATCTCTGCTCCTACTTGTGGCTCTTGAGGACAGATCCCTAAGGGCCTCTTGAGCAGAAGTTCATGGGCCATACCTAGGAGGGGAGTGCCCCACTGCTGCACTGGGCTTTAGGCTTGCCTCACATCCAGCAAAGAGCAAGATGGCAATAGATGACTCATCCTCAAACAACATAGTGGTCCTGGGAAGGAGGTACCTGTTAGGGTCTCGCTTACCTGGTTTGTTGATGAACTACACATGTAATTATTAAACAGAATGCCAAGCCTCCTGTCCTTCTCAAACCTTTTTAGTCTCTCATCTCCATCATACCCTTCCCGTCCCCTGCCCTCTCTGTTCTTCCCTGGTACCCCCTCAGCTTTATTAGCAATGCCCAGGTATTCTGGGTTTCACCTCGTGTCAGAGAAGATCTGAGGCCAGCATCATCTGATCTGGACCATGGAAGGAATATTGCAGGTATCAGCTGGGAATGTGCACAGAAGGTGAACACCCTGAGATTTTCATCCTGGCTCTCCCAACCACCACCAGCCGTTTGCTTTTCTTCTAAAAGCCTTGTCTGTAAAATGGGGATAATCTCCTGGGGACGGTGTGAGACTTAAGTGAAGTTTTATTTGTGCAAGTGCTTGGTAAACTGCAAAGCACTGAGTATGTGTTCCGGGTGATCATGCACTGCTTTGGTAGAAGACTCTACCAGATGTATGACAGGGTAAAAATTGAGATACATTGTGTTGGGATATTTTTGTCATATAGACATAAATACAGGTAAATACACACCTGTCACAAAATGAAAACAAAGAAGAATGTGAACTTCTCCTCAGTCCTACCCACTTCCCCTTCTGGCAGCAACTATTTCTGTTTGTTACATATTCCCCCACACATCAAATACATATGCTTAAATAAGAATGCAATCATATTATAAGCCTTATTCTTAAGCTTGTTTTTTCACTGTTTCATGTCATCACACATACCTCTGTCTTTATTTCCTGGTGTAAATGGATGATACTTTATTTAAATATCTTCCTACTGATGAACACTAATGCTATTTTCAATTTTTTATCATATATTTCTGTGGTCTTTTGTATATATCTCTACAGAAGAAATTCTGAGTAATGGGGTTGCTGAGGATGTAAGCATTAAAATTTTGATAGATACCTCCAAATTGCTCTCCATAAAGACTGCACAAAAATACCCTTCCACAAAGAGTGTTCCTGCCTCCCCATGCCCGAATCAACGATGGGTCTTACCAGCTCTGTTGGGCTTTAAATCTAGGAAACCCTCCTCCTCGTCGCACTAGTCATGTGGGCCACTGGCCAGCCATATTCCACTGCTCCTCTGACAAGCAGAGTGCTATATGATAGCTGTGGGCAGGAGCCATCTGAGACATGGCTACCAAGTAAAATGGTAGGAACCAGGCCTGAGGATACCTGGAGAGCTTAATTTTTGGATTAAGTAGAGTATCTACATTTCCAAACATAAAGTCTAGAAGCAGTAGAGTAAACTACTTTAATTATATAGTAATATATTACTATGGGTATGGTTTTTGTTATTATAGAAAGTTCTGACTCACAGACCTTAGTTGTGCTTGAATGGAGAGTAATTAGAAGAAGAAGATGTGAAGAGATTGAGGTGTTAATTTTGAAAAGTGTGACTTTGTCAAGCCATACTAGTCACATATCCTGATCACATCTAGGCCTTGGGTGTCACAAAATGCAAAACACCAGGTAATCAAATAGTATTTCCATGGAAAGAGCCCTTGACCTCTGGTGCTGTGTGCAGGTGGGAAACTGAGCACTCACAGAAAGAGGAGGAGGCTGAGAGTGGGGAGGGAGGGAGGGGACATCTTTAGCCTGTGGTACCTGAAACAATGGGCCGTTGGAAATTTCCAGGACTGGATTACCGACAATACAGGCCCCACTGCTGGCATGTCTCAGGAACCAAAGACCAGGTTGATCCCCAATTCCACTGGCTCTGTTTTAAAACTCCCATAAGCAGGGGCAGAGAGTCAAGCCGAGGGGAATAGGGTAGATGGTGATCACTGGAAGTTGTGTAAGACAGATGGCTAGTACCAGGGAACAAGGAGGCAGAATTTAACATTGTAAGAATAGTCCATAAAATAACTGGCAAAAGTAGCCTTTTATGCGTGTTATCCAACTTAATCCCCTTCATTACCCAACACTGTTAGTACTGTTCTAGTCTGCATTTAACAAATGAGGGAGGGGAAGCTCGGAGAGGTCAAGTCACTTGGCCAAAGTCACGCAACTGCAAGAAGCAGATATGATGGAACACAGACTTATGTCTCAGCGACTTAAACCAGAATGTTGAGTAGAACCTCTATTTCAGCATGGCAGGGCTCACCTTGCGGGTGGAGGATGCTGTCATAGATTGTTGGATATGATAGCAGCTGGTTTTCATTTTCAGTCTTAGAAAACGATCTATTTCTGCCCCATTGTAGGACAGCACAAAGAACCAGAAGTTCTGTTTTTCAAACACATGGCCGATTTTTGTACATTTGACATTCTATCACACTCCCAACAGTGTGATCCCAGCCCTCCTCTCACCTTTTTTGAGAATATTGGATTAATGGGGGTGGGGAGTTAGCATTGGGGTCTTTGGCATGGACTTCTGGAGGGAAGAGAGGTAAGAAGTTTGTGTGGTGTGCTAGTCGGGATGGGGGAGGTTTTTACTTTTAAAGTTCTAATTGGGTCCTCAGTGGGCTGGTGGCACATCTAGAACTCCAAGTCTTTTTTTTTTTTTTTTTAGTTTATTTATTTATTTTGAGAGAGAGAGAGAGAGAGAGAGAGCATGCATACATGTGCACACAAACAGGGGAGGGGCAGAGAGAGAGAAGGAGAGAATCCCAAGCAGGCTCTGCACTGTTAGCATAGATCCCGATTCCGGGCTCAATCTTGAGAACTGTGAGATCATGACCTGAGCTGAAATCAAGAGTCAGGCACTTAACCAACTGAGCCACCCAGGAGCCCCAGACCTCCAAGCCTTTGAGGTTACAATCCATTGCTCTATAAATTAGTCAGCCCTTGACTTTCATGTTGTCTCTCCATACTGTAATTATCTCAGCCACAGGTTACTACCTGGCCTTGTTCAACAGTGAGGTGCTCTTTCCTTAGTACCTTGGGATTCCTGTCACTCTCAGGCTCAAGTGTGCTTATCAGGAGTGGGAGACCCCTCGCTAGTGGGGGACCCCTCGCTAGTGGGGGCAATGCAGTTAGGAGAAGAGGAGGTGCTTCATGGAAATGGGCTCCCACAGTGAGGGTCCTTCTACGCGAGGGAATGCCTCTTCTTTCCAGGCGCATGTCAGGAGCGGTGGCTGAGAATGGTGGGAAGGAGGACACGACCACAGGGGTCCTGTGAGTTGGGCACATTCCATGTGTCATCTCATGGGAAGCTGTGCAGTACACACTGCAGGAGACAGTATATAGGGGTAAGGAGGTAAAGTGTGTGTGTGGGGGTAAGGTTCTTGGACATCCTGGGTTTCAGACTCTGTCACTTACTAGCTGTATGACTTCAGACAAATTTCCTAAGTTCTCTGAGCCTCAGTTTCCTCAGCTGAGGATTAAAATAGTGACCTCATCGGGGTGCCTAGGTGGCTGAGTAAATTGAATGTTCAATTCTTGATTGTTGGCTCGGGTCATGATCCTAGCATCATGGGATCAAGCCCTGAGTTCGGCTCCAAGCTGGGCATGGAACCTGCTTAAGATTCTCTCTCTCCCCCTCTGTTTCCTTCCACCACTCCCATACTCTATTTCTCTCAAAAAAGAAGAATAGTGATTGCATCGAAGGGTTTTGGGGAGGAGTTGCTGCAAAGATTCAAGTATCATGCTTAGCTTAGTGTGGGTATTCCATGAGGGGTGATGCTTCGGCTAATGATCCTGAGACGAAATTCACACCCATTTTACAGATGGGAGAACTGAGCCTCAGGTTGTCCCAAGTGGCATAGCTAGTAAGTGGTAGAGTTGGGATGAAAATTGTCTAAGTCAGGAACCCTTGCCTCTGCAATGGAAAGCCTGCAGTAATGGGTCTGTGTACTGAGGACTGAAAAACAATCCATCTGAACTACAGTGGTTCGTTGGTGTGGGTTGGTTTTATGTCCTCTCCTCAGTCTGAAGCTGGGAGCAATGTAATGAGATTATGTAAATATCTATTTGGAGTTTTGGGAAACCCAGCAGGGTTTAGGGTGAGCCATACCCCAGCAAGCAAGGGTTCGCATGCTAATTCCCCTTCTCTCCAAGGCTGATCAGATAGCTCAGTGCCCAGTCAAATGCCAGTTTCCTTCTATGTGTGGGTGGATGGAACAGCAGTCAGCAGTCAGCTCCTGCTGAGGTACCAGGAGAGGATGCTTCCTACACAGGGGTAGGTAGGTGGTGGTTAGGGATCTAGGTTCTGAGGTCAGGCAGGCTTGGTTTTTGTCTGTCCTTTCTAGAAGTGTGACCTTGGGCCAGTTACTAAATACCTCTCACCTCCAGTTTCCTCATCCTTAACATAGAGGATTCCAAGGAGGGGCTGTGTGAGGATTAAGTGAGAAATTGCATGTAAATAAAGTGCTTAGCATCTGGCACTTAATAAGTGCTTAATAGAAAGAACAAGGCAGAGCTGAGTGGATGCTGAGCTGGTTTACAGTGCTTTGCTAGCAAGTCTCTTGTTTCCTGCCCATTCAGAGACCCTGGTGAGACTGTGTGTTTTGGCCACAAGATTCTTGGCACATCAATCTCCACAAGAGATCCACTCAGCAGCTATCAACCAGCTCATAGGTCCTTTGGCCTCCATGCAGCAACCCCTTTTTACTCTGCCATCTCCAAAGGTACTAACAGCAACCATTTATGGTCCACTGGTGGCCCCCTAGACCTCTTACGTTACCTCTTCAATCCCTGCCTCAGCCCTGGGGGATAGTATCATCTCCATTTGCAGATGAGAACATAGGAACTCAGAGATGGTGGTAACTATGCAAGGACACACAGCTGTTAGACAAGAACAGATTGGAGCACAATCTTTGTCACATTCAGGAAGATTGACCAACCTTCCTGAGTTGCTTGGGATCATGGGGTTTCAGTGCTCACCCTGGGGAAGTCTGGGATGAGTTGGTTAGTCTAGCTGCAGGCTGCCTGCCAAGGCTTGGCAGTGGCTCTGGGAAAGAGACGGGGATGAGAGAGAGGAGAAGAGAGGGATGCAGGGAGAGAAGGGCAGGAGGAACTCTGCACTGTTTCTGGAAAGATGTCGGGGCTTCTCCTGTTCCTGAGAGTATTCTCTGGGGTCCGTCCTGCTCTCCAGCAATTGCTGCTGAACTTTGCATAGCGGGGCTCAGTAGCTTCTGGGGATTTGATTTCCATTGGGAACCAGAGTTGTCTGTGTCCAGAGGAGTCCGTTTCTGAGGCTTGAGGAGAGCAGTCGTGATGGCAGAAGGAGCCCCCAGGAGTCGCGTACCTGACCTCAGGCCCCTGCCTGCCACGCACAACTAACTGCCTGATAGGGTCATCAGTTCAACTATCTTGTGTGTATCCCATGTGATGCCGGGAGGACCTTAGGAGATACACAGAGGTAACAGTTTCGAAACCACCAGTTATACAGGGTGTGTGGGTTAGACCACTGCTTCTAGATACCTGAGATCTGGGGTTTTAACATCCGGGAACTGCCAATTCAATGCCCTGCTCTTTGAGAGGGAGTCATGTCAGGCCCTTTCTGGGGATAGGTCAATGAAGACACTGTCTGCCTGGGTTCCTCAGGCTGGTGTGGAAAGGGAAAAGCAGTACCCCAAAGTGGTCCCACATGGCAGAACAAGAAACATGCTGACATCTTGCTTCATTAGCATCTACATTGTGATGACAGGAATTTTGTCTTTTTTCCCCCTCTTATGACTGAATCCCCATTGCCTAGCACAGAGCTTGATACATGGGAGAAGCTCAATGTCAACTATTGAATGGTTCCCAGGATAGCTGGTCTTCAGTGTGTTGTGGGCTTACATCCCATTGCAAATTGAAAATGTTGCTAAGTCAATAATGCAACATTATTGTTGCTAAGTCAACATTATTAATGCTAAGTCAATAAGCCTGACTTACCAAACATCCTAGCTTAGCCTAGCCCACCTTACAGGCTCTCAGAACACTTAAATTAGCCCACAGTTGGACAACATCATCTAACACAAGTCTATTTTATAATAAAGTGTGGAATATTTCATGTAATTTATCGACTACTGTACTGAAAGTGGCAAACGGTATGGCTGTGTGTGTGCAGAAGCATTGTGAGTGTATGGCTTGTTGACCCTTGTGATCATGTGGCTGATGGGGAGCTATGGCTACCCTGCCCAGCATCACCAGAGAGGGTGGCACCCCATATCACTAGCCCAGGAGGAGACCTGAATTCAGAATTTGAAGGATGTATGGTTTCTACTGAATGTGTGCCACTTTTGCACCACCATAAAGTTGAAAAATCATTAGATGGAACCATGATAAGTTGGGAACCATCTGTACAAACTGTTCCAGGAGATTCAAATTCTGATGGAGCAGTTGTTGAAGACTGAATGGAGAAAATGGGTTACGTTCCACTGGGTAAAGATAGGAAAGGATGGTCCGAGTATCGGGGCAAGTGGTAAGCTGGGAAGCACGTGATACATGTGTATGGATGTCAGGTGGGTCCACCGTGTCTGGGACACACTCCATGAGGTATGGCTGGGGACCAGGGGACTTAAAGCATGGGTGGAGATCAAGGAGAGCTGGTAAGTAGCCTGCCCTCAAGGAGTTAGGACTATCTATCTTTAAGCTATTGTTTCTCAAATTGTAATTGCTCACATGTCTTGAACACTATTTTTGCCATGTCTGAGTACCCATCTATTTATTCACTTAATAATTTCCACATTGACTTACATCAACTCTCTTTTATACTTTGCTAAATTTGTTTTTAATCAAGAACATGTAATCATTAAAATAAAAATGATTAGGGCCACCTGGTGGCTCAGTTGGTTGAGCATCCAACTCTTGATTTTGGCTCAGGTCATGATCCCAGGGTTGTGCTTAGGATTCTCTCTCTGTCTTTCTCTGTCCCTCTGCCCTTCTCCCCCCATTCACATACTCTCTCCATTTCTTTAAAGTAAATAAATAAATTTTAAAAGTAATAAATAAAATTATTATTTGCACTTACAGTCATCTTGCTTTCTACCCTCTGTAGGTATACTTCTCTCTAAGGAACCCCTCTAGAGAGTGGAGAAATGGCAAAGATTTTTGAATATGGAAACGATCTAGTAGCTTTCTGAGAAGGCTGCAAACATAAAGAATGGGAGTGTGTGTATAAAATTCTGGTATGGTTGTGACTGAAATGGTAAGAAATAGTACCAGGTGAGTTTCTGGGGAATTTCACAGTCTCTCTATGGGCACTAGGATAAAACATGCAGGAACTACTCTCTGTCTCTTTCTCACATCTCCTTTTTTCCTAGCAACTCAGCCCTCTGCCTAATGCTTGCTGCTAACAGCCTAGGGGGATGGAGAAGGACCACAGTTAGAGGAGTGAATAGTCCACTCTAAATGAGACCACGTGATCCATGGTGGGTCTGGATACCTCTTGATTATATCCACAGTGTTGTGGCTTCCTAGACCTGTCTTAGCTAGCTGTTCAAAGAATGTTACCCCCAGCCAAGGTTTAAGTTCACAGAGCATTGACCCATCCCCTAACAGGCTTATTTTCTCTAGCTGTGCATTCAGCTTCCAAGTTAAGGTGACCTGCCAAGCTGGAAAGAAAATGGATCAGCAAAAATTAGACATTTGCCAAGGGTACCCCTCCTCCACCACAACCACACACAATTGTGAGATCTAAGGTTGGACTTCCTGAGGCTTTCTGCTCTAGTGGCTTTGGCAACTTGGAGAAGCACAGACTGGTGAGTTACAGGACTATGGACCTTGGGAAGACTTTGAAGTCTTTTGGAAAAAGGCCATCAATACCAACCTTTGCTGTTGATGGAGAATGTCTTCAGCAAGATGACTATGACTTTCTCACACAGTCGTCTTGTCAGAGGTGGCTCCTGTCCTTTGCTCTCCATAACCCCCCCCCTTTTTTTTTTAGCATAACAGACCTCAGTGGCCTCCACGTTTTCCACTGTAAGGAAGTGGGTAGACTGTGGCTGGTCCCTTTCACAGCAGGGCTGTCCTCCCCAACAGAGAAGTTTTCAGATGAACCGACAGTGCAGATTTTTGGTTCAGTGTGCAAAGGAGTTCCTTATTTCAGTATTACTATACACCCACCTACATAATATTTTTTGGTTCTCAGAATTTCAGAGCCATTAACCTCCAACCTTAAATCAGGATTCTCATAAAACTTTCCTGGGGCACCGTCATAAAAGAAACTAGGTCTCAAAATATGACTGTTTGGTATACTGTCCTTGTCCAGGAAGACGGATTGACTAATTTCAAACCCTGAACTCACATGTAGTTGCTAAGAATGGAAGTGGGGGAGAAATAGGGGATAAAAATCATACACATGCCATGATACACAAGGGAAAATTTCATCTGGATTTCCCCCAAATATGGAATTATTCAGAAATAATTCCAAGGGCTTCTCTCTTGACATTCCACCATGGTGCAGGTGCACATGTTTTGAATGGACTGAATGGATAATTTATTTATGCAAATATGGGTTTTTTGCACAGCTCCGATGGATGTGCTTGTTAACTCTTGGATATTGTTTCTAGGGGGTGTCTAGATATGTTCTTTCCAGAGGTGTGAGCAGATCCAGAATCCTTAATTTCTATCTGGAATACATTTAGGGGCAGAATCTGGTTGACTAGCGTTTCATGTTACCTTGAGACACTCTCAATTGTTTATGAAGAATGGGTATGAAATAAACTAGAAATTGATGGCAGTTTGTGCCCTCACCTAGATTCCACTTGATCTTCACATTCAGTGCCTTCATCATCACACTGGCTTTTTGATCTATCCCTCTATCATTTCTGGATCCAGATGCCTATGGTCCTCTTTCTGTGGTATGCAGCCTGCCCAGTGCTATTAAGTCTGGTGGGAGGCAGAGTGACCTTTCTGTCAAAAGAATCTCATGATTTCCCGGGCAAGACCAAGTCACAACCTTTCCAGTGGGCTTCCCCTCAACTCATATTCTGACCATTTAGCTTTTTAAGTATTTGACATTGAATGGCAGGGGCAGAAAATTGTCATATTAAGATCCAGACCTGTCTTCCTATTTTATACTTCTTTCATTTCAACTTTAGCGTCCGTTCTTCCAAGAAACAGCCACATTCCTAACTACCTTCCAGAAAGGAGCACAGTTTTCCATGTCTAAGTAAGATATCATAGTCCAAATTTCAACAAGCTGTTAAGCTCTTTTTTGGTAGAGGGTTGTGGCTGAGAGATCTTGTTTTGGGATGACACTGACTTTGGCCTGAGCTGCCATCAGTGGCTTTACTGTGTGACCTTGGTCAAATTATTTCTCGGGCTTATGGGGCTTAGTTTTCCTAATCTGTAAAATAAGAATAGTAATAGCCCCTTTCTGATGGAATTTCATGAGGATTAAACGAGAAGTTGCAAATTAAACTCTTAGTCTAGTGACTAGGATAAGACATGGCTGAAACTTGGTAAAGGTGAGTAGTCATTATTACTCTCTGTTTTTCCTAAGACTTTTCCAGTTTCACTCCCTTCTCTTTTGTCTTTTGAAACATAGAGAGTTTGTTTTCTGACCACAGTGTATGACCTCATGTGTCACTAAGGGGATTGCTTAAGATTCAATGTACTTAGAAGAGATAGTAACCATGTCCTGAGAGCCTGCCATGTACCAGGCACTTTGCTAATGCCTTATACAGTTTCTCACTTAGCCTCCTGCAGCTCACTGAGAAGTCAGTATTCCCAATAAACAGATGGGGAAACTGAGGCCAAAACTTTAACTAGATGTGGTAAGGTTGTCCTGGCTCTCTCTATCACACCAGGCTGCTCTCGAGAAAGCTGAGTGATCTTGTTTTTCTAGGGTAAGAGAATAGGTTCTGGGCACTCCTAGTATTCCAAAGCCATGGGCTTTCCCAAATAATTAGGCATCTGGGTGGTGATTTTACACATTTTCTCCTTGGTTCTGAGAGTTTGCTGTCTCTCGCGGTCCCTGGATGAAAGAGACCAGGCACGGAGACCTTTGCCAAGATTGGCTCCATTAAACTGTCCTTTAAATGGTAGAAACCCAGTCCTCTGGTTTATCACCAGTAGTATAATATGGGAGCCTACAAAATATAAACAGATCATGATGAATGAAGAACTGATCACCATCTCTGCTATCACCCACCCCTGGAGGTGCCAGTTCGGTAGGTGTGGGGAGGAACTACTGATGTGTGAGGGTGGTTCTGATGCTCCCTTGCCTTAGAGCCAGGAGCAGAGTCAGAAGGATGACCTAGCCAGGAGATCAGTGAGCCTGTGGGGTGGGCATTGGGAAGGGCAACGTGTTAGAAGAGGTGCCAGCTGTGTCACCCTCAATCCACACACAGCAGCATCTCTTCCTTCTGTTTTCTATTTGGGGGCTCCGTGGGAGTGGAAAAAGTTATTATGTTAAAATAACATGTAAAAACACCTGCTATAATTATAAGAAACCTCTCCAGACAAAAAAGAAGAAAACACTGGCTGCAAGAATGTTTCCTGGAAGTGATCAACTTTTGCCTGCTCTTCCTTCCAGCTCGGAGATTGAGAAATGTGCCTTCTTGAAGACCCTGATGGGAGGACTCTTTAGATACTAAATCAGTTTGGTTCAGGAACCAAAGTGCTTATCTCCACAGTAAAGTTGGCACTGAGTGTAGAGCAACTTGTGAGGAAAGATAAGGCATGATAAGCATGATACAGTGAAGAAACAGAGCAGGGTGATTTAAGTTAGGCAAGAATGACTGTTTTGAGATTAATCAAATATGAAAGAAGAGTTCTGAAAACTCATTGTAGGTGCATAGCTAAGACTGGTGACATATTCCGATGCCCAAGGGGTATCTGTGTGTGTGCATGTGTGCATGCATATATGTAGTGGGTCCTTCTTTCCAGAAATGGGGAGCCACCCTCCCCCACTGCAGCACGGGAGTTGTCCTCCACTTCAGAAGTTCAATGGTATGTGCCATTGATGTAGGAATGGCTCAGCATGTAGGCAGAAATGTGATGGCAAAGAGCATGATCAGAGGTGCCATGCAAATCTGTTAGGACAGCTGTCAGTGTCACACTTCCCAGATGGAACTCAGAAGCCACTGTCAAAGCCCAGAAAGCTTCTCCTCAGGAAATTTGAAGAGCCCCAGGAATCTAATCTAAGTCAAAAAGTAAGGATTTTGGAAACGTGGCTTTTAGAGGGGAGTGGGGTAAGAGGGAAGATGATATTTATTAATCCTAGTTCCTTATTTGACACTAGCCACGGTGATTGATGGTCACGTTCTGTTCTATGGAACCTCCTCTCCACCACCAGACAGGGGTTCTCATTCCAGTCAGTCCTACAGTAATATTCTTGTGTGGCTCTTACTAAATACTTGTCAAGTTCTGCCCTGAAGGTAACTCCATGTCATCAAGAGGGGATGATAGACAGAAACATATACAAACACACACTTACTTTCAAAAATAAATATAGGGCCTCTAGTTAAAAGGTGCTGTGTAAAGTAAGCAAGCTTCCTCTTTCTTGCAAAGCAAGCACATAACTCTCATTAACCTCGTAACCACAGCCTGTGTTGGTATTAAGACTCAGACCCCTTAGGGCTTGATACTTGGCTTAGAGAGATTCTTTGTCTTGGCCTTGATTTAGGAAGTAATGTCCCTTGGGGTTCTTTGGTTGTATGTCTACGACAAGAGGTGAGTCTTCTAGTAGACAACCCAACTGAACTTGGGGTCGCTGGGCTACCGCACTCAATGTGGTCTGGTCTACTCTTCCCCTTTACCTCTGTGGGAACCAGCATTGGGACTTGACTCAAGTGTTTTTGTGCATATCTGGGACAGGGATAGGGTCTTGGCCTGCAGGGAAGACCAGGAAGAGTAATTGGGTTTGTAGGGCTGGTACCTGTTTCCAAAATTATCTTGATCTTGACCTCAGGGCAACCTGTGTTGCCTCTCTCTGTCTTGTGTGAGAGAAACACTCTGTAAAATCCAGGCAAGCAGCTCTCTCTTATTACTTCATTCACATCCCCGTGTCTTCATCACAGGGGGCAGGGGCAGTCCTGGGAACACAGAATGAATGAATCTGTGCTAGGGTTGAAGGTATGACACGATGGTGAGACTCTTGGCTGATTTCCCCTCAAAAAAGTTATGAGTTTTAGGAAACAAATGGTGTATCCTTATAAAATCTCTGGTGCACTTGATCTTTTTGTGTTTACACTTTAAAATTTCTTATCCATGGTAGACATGCTTGATATATTTGAAACTCTTGAAATAGAAGGTCTCAGCATTAAACTCAATTTTTAGCATTCTCAGTTAAAAATCAGGACTTCCATCCATTTTTTCTATCTATCTGCCTATCATCTATCTATCTATCTATCTATCTATCTATCTATCTATCTATCATCTATCTATCTATCTACCTACCTACCTACCTACCTATCTATCCATCATCTATCAGTCATCTACTCTGATGCAAGAGCTGTCTTGTTGAAGCTGACCATAGTGTGAAAGAATTTCACTATAGATTGAAGGAATTTCCTATGGATTTGACATGCCTAAAAATCTAACTTCCTTTTTTTTTTTTTTTTTTTTTTGAGAGGGGAGGTGTTGTTTTTGTTTTTCTTCTAGAAGTTTCAACTAAGACCCAAGAAAAGAAAAGAACCCATAAGATAAGAACCCACTAAGTACCAGACACATTGTTAGGTACTTTATATACATAAAGACTCCACAAATGAAATAGCTTGTGAGTAT
The DNA here is from genome assembly GCA_017311185.1 of Proteles cristata cristata. Lineage (NCBI taxonomy): Eukaryota > Metazoa > Chordata > Mammalia > Carnivora > Hyaenidae > Proteles > Proteles cristata. Next base: position 348,479 of record JAESUZ010001786.1, on the reverse strand, counting down.
GAAGTGTCATCTCTCCATCCCCTTCCACCACTATCCTGAATGACTCTTGTCAGGAATGCCTTAATGGAGCAGTCCTTCGATGTAAATAGGCTGAAGAGTGGATAAGGGAATGCCAATGTAACCAGAACTCTTCAGCTAGAAATGAAAGGGACTATGAATTCTAAGTAGTTAGGACTGGTCCAGAGAGCTGCATCACTATTGGGGTTGCTTTTAAAGTGTACCCCCACCTCTTAACCACACAACCTCTACCTACCACCTACCCCACCACTGTCTCAGGTTAATCTCAGGCAAAATTGTAAAGACGGCCAAGTTTACTTCCTGGCGTTACACTGGTACTAATAACAGCCCACAGTAACCATCTCCCTGCCCCCCACCCCCCGCCCGTGGGGACACACACACACACACACACACACGCACGCACACACACGCAAATACCCTGTAGTGGATGGAGGTGCAACTTTAGACTGCTCCTGATTCATCTCTCAAGCAAAAGGTCACCAGTCTGTTCCCTCAGGGCCCTGCTCTCAGATCTGGAGCTGATAGACTAATTGGAGCTAATGTGATAATGGGCAATAATGACATTTACTGTTTTTATCAGACATTTGCATTTTAACAGGGCCCTTGGGGAACATACAGGTTGACAAAGGGGATGGTGGCAAGTTTGGTGAAGGCTAGGAGGCAAAGGGGCTTTTCAGGGCCTGCCTACATTCACTCCCCAAATCTTCAAAACCTTTGAGACTTGCCTGAGTTCCAGCACCCTCCCCAATCCACCCCTGCTCTCTCACTGAGGTTTTCATGTATTCGAATATCTCTGCATTCATCTTACATGAACTAGGGACACAGGTAAGAAAGGAACATTACTACCATTCACTCACCATTTCACCTGAGTAGGACAACTGCCTACTTTTTGTTCTATTCAGTCTTTGCCCACATGCAGACTTTCTCTTTTATACAGGAACTTCTTGGTTTTGATCACAAAATCTTTGTTTTTTTGCCAAAACTCAATTTCCCTTTTCTTTCCCACAAAGGGGAGTTCTGATGAGTTAAAGAAATTTGCTTGGACACTTAGCTCATGCCGGGTCAGTGTCCAGGAAGGCTCAGGAGAGAAAGTTAATGGTTAGGGGACAGGATTTTTCCTTGCCAGGAGTCTTCACTCGCTTGCACAGTGGAAGTACATTTGTGACCCCGTGAAGCAGGCCTTTGGCCCAGAGAGACAGGGGTTGCAAAGGCACTTGAAATCTATAGATTCTCTCTGGGATTCCACCTTTTTCTTGTCCAAACTGTGCTGTTTTATTTCCGGTTTCAGCATCTTTGTCTTTTTCTCTGTACCTCCTCAATAGACATCTAGGGAGTGCCAATAATATAGTAAAAAAGACCGGGGCGCCTCGGTGGCTCAGTCGGTTAAGTGTCTGACTTCAGCTCAGGTCATGATCTCACAGTTCATGGATTTGTGCCCCGTGTCAGGCTCTGTGCTGACAGCTAGATCAGAGCCTGGAGCCTGTCTTTGGATTGTGTATCTCCCTCTCTCTCTGACCCTCCCCTGATAACGCTGTCTCTCTCTCTCTCTCTCTCTCTCTCAACAATTAAAAAAATTTAAAAAGAAAGATCACAAACATTTAAAAAAGAAAAAAAAGACCATGTACACATCAAGAGGAAATGAGAAACTGGATAATCCACCAACTGGATAGTCAGCCCTTGCATTGTTGAGAGTTGACCATCCACTGGAACAACTCAGATTCGACCCTCTCTCTTAGTACTCTCCCTTCAAACTTCCCAAAGTTCTTATCTGAGGCCAGGGGAGAGATTGGATTTCAGAGTCCATGGAAATTGCCAAGGGTCACTGTCAAAGAGGCCATCATGGCACCTGGAGATAGCTGCTTCAGAACCTTGTACCTGCACAGCCAGGGCATTGACCTTGATGCCAAAGCAGGGTGGACTAAATACAAATGAATACACAGGACAAGTGTTGAAGAGACCCCCAGCCCACAATACCATCATTTCCTCCAGATTCGAACTTCTGCTTAGCTTGCTTTTATGTGCACCCTTCCTGCTGGCATTTTGGGGAGCCAGCATGGCGCTTTTCACCCGAACTAGTCTCTAAGCTGAAAAGAAGAGTCGCCACCAAATCAATTCCTCATCCATTAACAGGTTGTCTCTCTGTTCTTGAGACACAGGCATAACCTGGTTAGACCTGTTTTGTTTGAACACTAACGTGTGAGTTGGCCAAATGCAAATGAGCCAATGTTTGTAATCCTTTATTTTATTTTTTTAAAGAGCCCGGCAGCCAATCAGAAGAGGGGGAAGTGACTTAGGGAATTCCCGGTTGGTGGCTTATTGCTTAACATCCTACAAAATGATTTAAAATTATCGTCATATGCATTTATCTTCACTCTGATGAGGGCTCAGACGTGATAACACCCCTGGCTCCCTATCCCCGTGGGAGCTGGCGTGAGTGCTGCACGTTGCCTCCCCTCCATTAGCCACAGCTATTGGATTTCCCACCCAGAATCTTTAGGTAAATGAGGTAAGTCTTTATTTTTAAACCTTCTTTGAATCTGGAGTTCAAACACCTGAGTGGAAAGAGAAGCCTGCCTTAAAGCAGACAGATGAAAATAAAACACTCCCGAGGCAGCTGGCAGGAAGTGAAGCTCACCTCACCTGCGCTCACCTCACTGGGTCATGTTAGAATTTTATTTTGGAAGGCAGCCGGGCTTCTTTGGATATTATCTGTGAATTTGCTGTATTGGGTCTGGACTTCCAATCACAGTGAATCTAAAAACCCCTTGGTTTCCCTCTGTGTGAGCCATTTCCCTGGGCTGAGTTCTGAAACAAAAAGGTAGCTAGGGACAGGTGACTGACCCTGCTATAGCTCAGTGAAAAACTGGTTGGGTAAAAAGCTGGTGGGGCTCAGAGCACATATTCTCACTTTCGAGAGATGTCTTCTGTTGGTAATTTTTCTGACTCATTGGTTGTACGGAATGGCGAATTTGTCTTTAGTATGTTCTGTTGTTGGAAAGTGGCTAGAAACGGGCAATGGCGTATGTATCCACACTGGAAAAAGTGGTCGGGCAGTCTAGGTAGGCAAGGGCACTGGGGAGAAATGCACACCTAAAAATGACTCTTTCCAGTGGAAAAAAAAATTGACAAAGAGTTTTGCCAGTTCGCAAGGGGACAGATTAACCCTTTGTTTGTGCCATAATGGGAGACCAGACAGGCAGCTGTGAGTCAGCAGCACCAAATGCCTTCCAGAACAGGGACTCTTTTAATATTGTTTGGATACCGTGGAGAAGTGTTGGCCTCAATGTGGGTAGAACTGGGAACAACGGGGAATTAATCTTGTTGGTAAATAACAACGTGGTGTCGAGAAGTAATATTTTCACCATCAGTCTTTGAGTGGATTTAGTATATTCCCAGTGTTGTGGAAGCATGTGTCTTTAAGATGAAGTGTAAGACTCTGTGTGTCTAAGTTTGCAGGTGTCTCTGCTGGTTATCCGCACTGACCTTAGTAATAGGGAGAAAGTAAGTGACTGGACTGAGAGCTTTCCGATCGATGGAAGGTCTAATTCAGAAGTTGGTTCTGTAGGCAAGGGTGTGAGGATGTGCTCAGATAGAGCCTTTCAATGTGTAAAAGGGTAGTCAGGGATCACGGACTTATTCCACCAAGGTCGAGGGAAGCACTGATTTCCAATAAGAAAGATGAAGTCATGAGGAAATGCTTCATGGGTTAGAGACCCTACCCGAAAAAGGCTCTTAAAAGATTTCAAGGATAATTTTAATAACTGTATTTGGAGTTTGCAGAAGGCTTCACTTGTCCTCTTTTTTGAGATCTAGAATTCTGAAACTGTGGAATAATTCATCCATTCCATGTTCTTATAACACGAAGTTGAGTAGGGTCAGGCCTTTTCTACACCAACTGCTAATGGCTGATGTGGACAGATTTTGAAAACAATGGGAACATGAAATGAGTGTCATTTGGAAGTCTGTGATCACATTTGGAAAAATAGCAAATATAATAGAGACAATCCTTCCGCATGTTTCCAGAGTATTTTATGGAGGCATTTTGAAAGAAAGTAATGTGGATGGAGTAACTCTGCTGTAAGTTCTCTCGTGTTGCTGTTCCAAAATGGCAGCATTAGCCAGGCCCTTTCTAGGGTGACCATGGGCAGGGCGATGAATTTGATCCAGGCCTCATATATACGGAAGATCTGAAATTCAATTATATTTGTTCTTTTGTGTTAAAAAGCATCTTTTTGTTAAATTCAAACAATGCTTTTTTAATTATTTTTTTCCATTTTTTAATATATCGTGAGCTCCCCCAAATGCAAATGTCTGGAGCCTTTCTGAACCTCTGAAGAGCCCTACACTCACACTTACAGTTCCATGTTTATGCTCCCATTGATTTACCCAGATCCTCTTTCAAGATCTTTTTGACCCCTTGAGAGGCTGAGATAATACATTCAATTAACTCATTGGAAACTGGAAGGAACTCATATCAGGTCCTAGGTCTGAATATGAGTGCTCTGGGCCAAAGTTCACTTTCAGGAGGGACAATTTAGCTCTCTGGAATTTTGTAATATTTTATTTCCTCCTCGTCCTCCACTGATCCCCTAAATTAGGAAATTTTAGCAATGGGCTGTGTAGTTTAGACCCCCTCACTCTTCGGTAAGCCCAGTGTGAGAACGCTGCCTGATGCGAAAGCATCAAGCAGACAGAGAGATTTATACAAATCAGTAAAAAGCCATTCAGTCTGTTCCCCTTTTTCCAGATGGAGGCATCCCTACGCCCTTTCCAACAGATGTGATTTTCAAAGACCTCTGGGAGATGGGGTGGGGTGGATACCAAGAATGCCACGGCAAAACCTGCCAGCACACTTGAAAAACAGTGCCATGGTTTTAAGGAACCAAATACAAACTGGGAACCTGATTTTCGGCGACACTTTTTTGCAGCTGTTTCAGCCCGTTTCTTTTTGTTTTCATCTCTTTCTGGTAAACTTGAAGCAACAGTCATTTCTGTTGTGGGTGGGGCCCTGATGGGGAGGCATCGACTCCACTGAGGGCTCTGTGTTTAGAGGCCACGCGTTCTCACCCTGGCTTTTGTTCCTGAGTAACCGACGGAGTGCGGCGGCTTTCGGCTTGGGTAAACTGAGTCTGTGGTGGGGGTTGTCATCTGAAGATGGAGGCAGGAAGGCAGCCGTGTCTTGCCAGTGTTCTCTTAAATCTGTTGCTGAATAACTGAAGAGATGAGGAGATAATACATTGTATTTAATGTTTTCTTATCTAATTTCTATTAGTATGATTTTAAGATACATGATCTGTTTTAAGGTGCAGGTACTTGCTAGAAATAGGTGACTATTATGTTTGTTTCAATCAAACAGGGTTTTAAAGGGACAGACTCTTCGGCTATGCAGGAAACAAATAGTGCAGTGGGAAAAGTGGCTCCCACAGCAGCTAATATTAGGATGGGAGGTGTGTTCAAGCCAAATGGCATTGATGTCAGGAAACCAAGATGTGCGGGGGTAGAAGTGTCCATGGATCCCTCAGAATTATTTGACAAAAAGTTTATTGGACTTCAGAATGGTGGTGGGAGGCAGAGAGATTTCTTTAAGAATCTTCCCTGAAAGATTTCAGACTTACACTTTAGAATGATTGGAACACAGTGTGTACAAGGCAGTGTATAGGATTGGCAGTCATGAGACCTGGTTTTCTAGTCCTGGCAAAGCTGTGTGCCAAGACCTGCACGCTCTCCCTCTCTGGACTTCCATCCTCATCTAAACAAAGGAGTTTGAACCTGATTATCTTTAAAAAAATTTTTTTAAATGTTTATTCGTTTTTGAGAGACAGAGAATATGAGTGGGGGAGGGGCAGAGAGAGGGGAGACACAGAATCTGAAGCAGGCTCCAGGCTCTAAGTTGTCAGCACAGAGCCCGACGCAGGGCTTGAACTCAAGAACCTTGAGATCATGACTGAGCTGAAGTCAGAGGCTTAACGACTGAGCCGCTCAGGCACCCCTGAACCCAATTATCTTTAAGATCCATTTCCACCCTCAGATTCTGATGATGGGGAGAAAGCAGGTAAGCCAAGTGGTCAGCTGGTTTAGCTTGGGTCTGCAATAGCTGAGAAGGGGTGGGAGAGGCCCTCCTAATGATGAGATAGGAAATAAAGTCAGTAGGAGCCCTTCAATGGCTTTCTTAAGGTCTTCAGAACTTTGACTGAGGGTTGTACCTGGTGGAGGTACGAAGATCGGATCCCTGGAGCCTTTATGAAGGCTTCCATGGCAATGTCCTGTCTTTATCAATTTGCCTCATGTGTCCAAGCTTGGTAGGAGTATAGAGGTGGATGAAAACCAACTGTTTTGTGGCCATAGGGAGTAGCTGGTGAACACAAGCAGGGACTCTAATGATATCTTCTGTAAAGCACCCAAGTAAGTAGCCACTTAAACGTGAACATTCAGGCACCCACGGAGTCTACTCCATTTGTGTGGTACTGATCAGCTTGCATGACTGATTGGCCACGGATAACTGGGTAGATTGGATGGATATGAACTCACTTCTTCTAGAGGAAGACCCAAGAGGTAATCAGAAGGGGAGTGGGGCTGGTCCTGCCACTAGGCAGCCAACCTGGAGACTGGGTGCTCTCGGAGGGCCTCAGCGTGAATCTGGAGCACCCGGAGCTTGCAACAGGGTCAAGCAGAATGGCCCATTTAAAGAGGCTCCAGGGGTTTTAATTGGCCTTGTTTTAAAAGAGACACCCTGTAAAATATCCCTTTGAAAATTGGTTTCACTAGAACCTAACCACACTCTATCTTCGGTTTGTTTTATGGGCTGGGCCCTTGTTCTGGTTCACTGGATTCACATTACCTCTTCTCTTCCAGTCTTTCCACACACCCTTGTCCTTAGAGCCTCCTTCTCTGTCTTTCTCAGAAGCATCTTCATCACTGTTAAGAGTATCTGCCTATTTATTTAAAATATGGCCAGCATAGGTGCATTTAAACATGTTTTCTGAGGAAAACAAAGCCAAAAATAAAAAGGAAATGAAGTGTCTTCTATAATATTTTGATTATTACACTAGTAGACTGCCTCATTAATCCCATTATTTTAACCTAGCTACTTATTTTTACTTTTGTATGACCTTGTCTCAATGGACACTTTTTTCAAGTTGATGTGATTGTGGTGACCTTAAACTTGCATCTTTTGTCACTTCCACCTCACTCTATGTCATGGACGTGAAATAAACACTCTTGGGGGCTGGGCCCTTTGGCCCAACTGTAGATATGAGAAATTTCCATCGCCCTGCCAGCCCTTTCTCAGCATGATACAGACTTCTTCTTTTTTTTTTTTTTTTAATATTTTATTTATTTTTGAGAGAGAGAGAGAGAGAGAGACAGCATGAGCAGGGGAGGGTCAGAGAGAGAGGGACACACGGACTCTGAAACAGGCTCCAGGCTCTGAGCTAGCTGTCAGCACAGAGCCCGATGCAGGGCTCGAACCCACGAACCGTGAGATCATGACCTGAGCTGAGGTCGGACGCTTAACCGACTGAGCCACCCAGGTGCCCCAGCATGATACAAACTTCTAACAGTCTATTGGATTTTTCCAATTCGTACTGGAATATGAAGAGGGTCTTCCACTTTTCGTATATGACAATGGAACTTGGAGAATAAGGCTGTCTTGTGGAGATTATTTTGAAATCCCTCTTAGGAACCCTAAAAAAAACACCTCCCTCAATAGGGTGAACAATATATTTTGGTGGACATGGTAAGTGAGATCTGGAAGGTAAAGGCTATTTTTGGCTCTGTATTCATGGTGACTACTCATAAGACTTGTTTTGTCTTTGAAGGGGGCTTCAGATTTGGCCCCAAGTTCAACCTCTGTCTCAGTTATGTCCACTTAGGAACTCATACAGCACTTAGCTCATCTTTCACTCATCTTAACTCTGCCAGCCAGAAGGCTGTGGGTTGAGGAACATTGATGAAGAGTAGACTTTGGCCACTTGTGTATCTGAATGGGCGGGAGGCTGTGAGTTTTTTGTTGCCTGGAAGCAGCTGGAATGCGGTACAGAGAACACCGGGTGTAGAGTCAGAGTAACTGAGTTTGAATTTGACTCTGCCACCGAGCAGCTGAGTGACTCTGGGTGAGTTATGCAAGCTCTAGACTCTAAGACTCCTTTCTGGAAAGTGAGGTTAACAACAACTGCACATGGCTGTTGTCAGGATTAAATTAGACACCCCCTCCAAAAAAATTTAAAATCACCTGGACAAATGCTCGCAAGTAAATAATTAGTAATTTGTGGAATGGAAATGGAGGGTAAGTCCTCAACAGGGGTGTTCTCAGAGATTCTTGACTGGGTCAGAGTGGATGAATAATTCTGGGATTTTGTTTTCAAAGTGGTTGATATTGGTTCTGTACTTAGAGGGTGGAAAGAAATGCCTAAGGCTTTCACTGGGGAAGGTGGGCAGCAGGGACATGGGATGAACCATGTTAATGGGGGCTTCCAGGCGGAGCTTGTCCTGAGCTGGCCACACACCGCTGCCCATGGGAGTTCCAAACATGACTGGTGCAGGCACACAGCATGTTGCTATCCATGTGTCTTGATACCTGTCACATAAGGGGACTCCAGCAGCAGCCGATCCTCTTCAAGGCAGTTCACATGACTAGCTGCAACCTCAGAGACCATTGCCTGCCCCTAAAATTCTTGATATTATCTCCAGATGTGTATTAACCACGGCCCTGGGTGTTCTGGAGGCTTTGAAAAAACTTGCCAAGATACCATTGCCAGACCCAAGAGAGGTCTGCCTCTTGGTAAGTTGTTCAAAGGACACTTGTAGTCATGTGGAAATGAAGTCATTCTGCTTGTTCAACTCAAATAGCCTATGGTATCTAGAGGCTATTTGAGTTGAACAAGCAGGATTTGCTGTTAATAAAAGGACAAGCCTCTAACCTAGGATCCAAGAGGCTCCTGGTGTACATGGAGAAAATACAGGTAGTTTGCGAACTTGGAGGTAGAAAAAATGATATTTTTATTTTTAATAATCTAAGTAAAATTTGACATTTTCTTTCAATGTAAATGTAGGCAAAACTCTACAGTAGTGTTAGCTGTAACTGTGACTGTCACCAAGAGAAATTATAGACATTTTAATATACTTTACACCTGTTGGCAGATGCCTCAAAATATCGATGTTCATCACAATTTTGATATCATGGAGGTTGTTTGACCTGCACTAGATATTCTTATTTAATATGTTAATAAAGAAGCATATATTATTATATCACATTAATTTTTAAAAGTATGTCAATAATTGTGTTTCAATATAAGCTTCCTTTCTAATCTTGTTATTTTAGTTTGTCATTTAAAGACATTATTTTGAGAAGGGGTCCATAGGTCAATACCACACTGCAAAATGGGTCTATGTATATAAATAAAAGGCTAGGAACCCTTCATTTAGATCATTCTCTTGCTCAGAATGAGCAATGAAATGATTTCTAAACGACTTCAGCTAATAGATGGTTTCTGTAAAAATAGGGGTACATATTCTTCCCACTCTTTGTTTTTGCCTATGGGTAGCTTTGGAGTTGGGGTGGGACCTCAGCATAATGAAGATAATGATTAATCATAATTAATAATAATAATAATAGTAATAGTAATAACAGCTAGCGTTTGTTGGGTGCCTGCTGTAAGCTAGGTGTTATTAAGTCATGTTCAATGTCATATTTACTTAATACTACCAAATACTTCAGGAGGTCATTCCTAGGGCAAAGACAAAAGATTCCCCACCCCCCACCCCCCATGTTGGTAGAGTACTGGTGCAGGTGAAGACAGGGAACAGGACTGATCCCCTGGATAGGGCCACTGTCCTGGGTATGCAACCTGTGCAGTAACACAGGGCTCCACATTTGGAAAGGCTCTGTGCTTGGTTTAATGCTCTGCTCTTACAGTCTTGAAATTCATACACTTTGAGCAAGGCCCTCTGCATTTTCCTTTTGCACCAAGCCTTGCAAATTAGGTAGCTTGGACTGTCTCCGGATGTGATGATGTAATGTGTGACAATTCCTGATACCCAGCAGCTGGGAATCTGGTGTGGAGGTCCCCTTGTGGCTCCTTACTCATCTAGCTGACCTTTGGTGGAAAGCTGAGCCCTGTCAAAGAGTGATGCTATAGTTTCTGAGTTGGTGAATTTTATGATTTTTTTTTTTAACATCGAAGATTTCTTTCCTCCGAAGAGACTGGAGGAATGTCTGAGTAACAGGCTGGAAGGTACCTGGTTCCTTGGGAAACCTTCTTGGTAGGGAGCTGCTTACCTTGCTGATGAATTGTCTTCATTTTTTTTTTTAATTTCCCAGAGGGCTTACTACCTAGGGAGGGATCTGGGAGAAGCAGAGCAAGGTGTGTTCTGGAAGAGAAAATGAGCCCCTGTGTGCCGAGAGCCTGTCATTCTTGTAGGAAAGTGATAGGAATGAACTTGGCTTTCTTGTCCCCTGTCATTTAATGATGATCTGTGGGAAAAGAAAGCCCTACTTCTTCTAAGCAGGAGACCCTCTAATCTGTGAGGAAATTCAGATAGTATTTGCTTGTCAAGTTCAAAGATGATAATGGAATAAGCTTTATGAGGTTCTGTCTGCCTTTTATAGCTCTGTTTTTACAAACTGTTCCAGGGTCATGACCATGGTGGAAGAAGGGGGACTTTTCCTAGATTTATTTGTCAGAGTGATGGAATTCAGGCTCTAAAACACATCCACATCCTTTCTCTTGTCAGTGCAATGTCTGCAACACAGCAGGTCTGTCATCAGGAACTGTGTGTGGCAGCTCAGACATCAGGTCCTCTTCCAAAGGAGCCATTATTTCCCCTTAATTTTTCAACAGTTTTTTTCCTTGTTATTATTACTGCTCTTTTATCATGGCTAATAAGTCTGAGGTGGCTTCCAGCAGCCAAGCCCAACCCCTGAGTCAATCTGGGTCTTTCAACAAGAAGCCAGACTAAAGTTGGACAGATGGGTTTGTGTGGCCATGTGCTGCTGTGTGTGTAGCATCTGGGCTGATGGACACCAAAGACAGGTGTCATAGTGGGCCACAAAGCTGATTGGTGTGCCTCCTATCCACATTTAGGGGGGAAAATTATGGGAGCTGTACTTAAGGCATCTCAATTTCCAAAATAAAAGTGTGAGGTTCCAAAAGACATCATCTTCTGCTTCAGAAATACAAAGGATCCATTTCCAAAGTTACAGAGAATTCTGTTGCATTTCCTGTCATTCCCAGATCCCCACCTCCAGCCCTATACATTTATTGAATATTTCTAGTCCGTTTACTAGCACTGTATCCCTGGGTAAGTTGCCTAACCTCTTGTGCCCCCTCATCTGTAAAATAGGGATAATATCAGTACCAGTGTCTGGGTTATGGCAAGGATTAAATGAGATCATTCATGTAAAGCCTAGCTCAACACCTAGCACTTAAGGAATGCTCAATAAATAGAAACGATCATCGCTATCATAGTTTTGGTTGCTGTTTTGTAATTAGTCTGTGAGATTCCATTTAGTGACTATTGCTTTTTCTTTGCTGCAGCATCTTGGTTTTTTTCCTGGAAAGAAACTTGAATCTCGACATGGTCAAATCCATTGTTCCGGTGCATCCCAACCCCTCCCTGGCTCCAATCCCCGCTTCCTACCTCTCTCCACCCTTCTCACATTCCTGCACAGTTGGTCTTATTTATTTTTCAGTCAACTGAGGGTGTTGTTAAATCTTTTATTTTTCTGGTTGCCCAGTTTGGTTCGGAGGCACTCCACTCCCGCCCTGCTCATGACAAGAATGCTGGGCAATGCTCAGCCAGCCATGTCCCTCCCCTATCAGAACACCCAGTTCTTAACACTCCTTGAGAAGCAGCATTTCTGAGCCCCCACCTGCTGCTGTGACTCCCCCAGTAAGCCTGTGGTCTGGTGATGATGAAGACCCAATGGCTGAGAGAAAGCTGGGGGAAGGTGGTAATCTAGGGAAACATCGCACATTGCCCATGTCTTGTGCTTTCTTCTCAGGGCTCAAAAAGAGACACTGAGAGGCTTTCTCTGATTGTGTATCTTGAAGGCTGGGTGATGATGCTATTGCTTAATTAGTGTTGTTGTGATCTACATTTGAGTGATTTGTTTAGCTCTTTGTGACCTTTTTTGGCTTGAGCTCATCATGTGATATTGACAGAGTGATGAGAAATGGGAATGCAATCATGCTTGAATTAATGCAGAAATCACACCCTGAACATCTTGGGTCCTTTCCACATTAGACATTGGACCTCAAGTCACTTGACGGGACATGAGTGAGTCTACACAGCCCACCTTTGAGGTAGGTTGGGTAACCTGGTGTCCCTGATGGAAAAACTATGGTCCAGGGACCAGAGGTTTTCAAATTCTGTTTATCGCCCAGGGCTGGACTGAGGACGTCTGTGGGAGAGGCTAGATTGAGACTTAACACGCTGAGTCTTGGCTTTAGGAGGTAACCTGGAGACCACACCTACTCCCTGAGCCATGTTGACTTTCAGAAGTCAACCGTTGGGAAGAGTGTGGTTTGGGTTTTGATCATATCCCGGCAGCCCCTTCTCTGCCCCTCTTAATCTGATTCATGATCTTAACCTGGGCTGACTGGAGGCTGGCCATGTCATTCTGCAGATCTTGGACACCCCTCAGTGCCTTCACAGAGCCAGCCAATGGAAAAGTACAGTATCTCTGGCTTCTTGGCCCTGCCAGCTCTGGCCAGTCTATTCGATACCTTCTTTTCTTCTGAGGTAGTGGGAAGGTAGCATCCAAACTGAAAGCACAGGTTTTTCTTCGGTTTTTATAGGAAAAACAAATTGGCATGAATGCTCAGTCAAACCAGCTCAGGCTGTTTGGGCAGATGCCTTTCTTTGCTTTTTTCTGTTTATTTTCCAACAAATCAATGCTTAACTGAGTTGTTATTGGAGCAGAGCAACAGGTGCAAAAAAATAACTCTGCTGCCAACTCAAATGAAAAGGTAGGGCTTATACCCTCTGGGAGGTAGTCAGAAGATAACAGAAGACCCTGCCAGCAACTGAATTAACAGCTCTGTTTACGGTGGGTTTTATGTTAACAACCTGCTCCTAATGCTCCCACACATAAACACGCCATTGTCTCGGGGACGGACAATCAGCCAGACAACAAACTACCTTATTCTGTCCCAAGTGGAGATTGGTTTTGGCTGAGCCTGCTTTGTGAAAGTTGAGGGCATTCTCCTGTCTGCCAGCTCGATATCTTAGTAAGGGTTTCCTGTGAAGGCAAGGGCAAGGGGTTGCTGGAGAGATTTTGTCCTGCTCTTAAATGTAGTCACAGTTCTTTCCAAGGTTGGTTATTTCCAAAGGCCAGTGGGCTGCCTGGCTCTTTCTGCTCTGGCTTCGCTCTCTCCCCGAAAGGAGGTGAGGAATGAGCTCAGACGACTTGGAAAGAGCTACCATTGTTTTGGAAGCGGTGTCTTTTCTGAATAGTCCATCAGGGGAGGGCAGTGCCTGTGTTCTGTTCACTATTGTGTCCTCAGCACCTAGCAGAGTGCCCAGCATCTAGTAGACATTCAATAAATATATATTAACTAAAGGGGATGAGTAAATGTTTATATTAGCAAGACAAGCATTTCTTGATGACCATGTCTTGCCTCTGAAGGCTAAGACATCAATTTTCTTGGGTATGGGGCCTAAAATCTAGGGTGGCTAAGTAATCTTTTGAAAGCCTAAGATGGAGATAGGATTGGGTAAAGGTGACTCAGCTAGCCATGAGATTCTTGTGATGGACGTGATCGTCCTATAAATCCTTGGCAAAGGGCAAGTTCTAAGGCACGGTTTGTTTTTTCAGCCTTCAGAGACCCATACTTGTGAATAGCTGAGCATTGTTGAATTTAACAAGTCAGTAGTACTAAACATTAGGACCTGCTTTGTTTCAAGTTGGCAAATACTGTGATAGAATCTCCACAGATGGCTTGGAGCTTGAATTCCCTGGATTGAATGCGTTATCTCTGACTGCGAGAATTTCCACTCTTAGATGTTTCCTTCAAGGATAATATCTCCTCGAGTTAGTTATCTCATTGTGAAAACTTGAGAGGAGACAAGTAGGTGAGTCTATGACCAGAAATCCTAAACCATGAGATTGCTTAAGGATTGGTAAAGGGAGGTTCTTAAAAATGAAGATTCTGTTTCAGAGGTGTGTGGTGGGACCCCAGGAAACTAAGTTTAAGCTTTTCTCAGGTGATGATGATACGGGTGGTCTGTAGACCAAACTTTGAGAAACACCTGTAAGACCTCTTCAGCCTGGTTAGAAAATAAGCAACCTAGGAGTAGCCATGGATACTCTAGTCTCCACACTTGTGTCTTTCCAAAGACCTATAGAGACCTGTGGTTGTAATAGTAAGTGAGGCCTGTTTTTCTTCTGCTATACAGTTTCACCTCTATTTTATGATTATTTGGTTTTAGAATAGAGAAGGGGGGTTAGCCGGGAGACAGATACTGATGTTCAGCGTGTGGATAAGGTGGTGAATTCTTTACTGCATTACCAAACAGAGGTCCAGAATGAATGAAGCCTTGTTCCTATTTCAACTGCCGATGAAAGGGGATGGTGGGGCTCTTCCTGTTGTCACCGTAAGGAAACAGGGTAACGTCTGTGCCAAGTCAGAGGGTAAGAATAGAGTCTCTCAGGCTTTCTCTCATACATCAGAATAATCTTGTGTCTCCTGACTCTACAAAGGTTTCTTTAAATTTCAATCCACCAAGAGTGTAAGAGAGATTTCTTAAAGATCCGTGGTGTCCATGGGTCTGTAGGAGTCAGTGGTCTTTAGAGGGCCTAGGGCCCACAAAACACATGCAGAGCAAGGTGTGAATGTGCATTTTTGGTAGGAAAGATCCAGAGTTTCAAAAGTCTCGATGACCTTAAGATTCAAAGCTTGCCCTATTCTTGTTTATCATATCTGAAAGGGATTGATAAAGGCCCTGGAGGTCATATAAGACAATCTTGTCTTAATCAACTTTGGTGCCTGTCCTCTGTCACTATTTGCATCTTGTCTGAGTCTGGCACCAAGAACGATAAAGATCAGCATAATATGTATATTTCCAAATGGCTTACCGTCAGGAAAGTGTATCTATAATGGATCAACACTTGGCTTCCCAACACTGCATCATCACTCATGAAAACGCTTGAAAGCCCAGGAATAATACTTCAGGTGTTGCCCCTGGGAACATGAAATGTCTATTTCAAAACACATTATGAGGGTATGAAATTCCCTGTGATGTAATCCCAAGAGGATCAAATACATTCCCCAAGCTTGATTCACATTTTGATTCATTTGGAAAACATGAATTATTGCCTGTCTTACATTCAGTTAAATTTCACATGTACATGAATTTTCTTTTCTCCTCTTTGGAAGTAGTTCTTTTGAAATGACAGTCATATTGAAACAGGAAGTCAGGAAGATGTTGCAATATCCTTAGGGCAAATGTTGTGAATTCACCTGCTGGTAACTCTGATTAAGGACCGAACATGGTCTGAATATCACTGTCATCACAAAAGTAATTATTTAAAATGTCTAATTGCTCCTCTGGCTTGAGGAGTAAAAATACCCACAAGGCAGCCAATTCTGTGGTAGTCCGGGGATGATGTGGTTGAATGAATAGAGTTGGGAAGAAGGCAGACCGTGACTTTGGCTCTTCAGTCCTCTGGGGCTGGGGACAGGGAATGCAGGCCAAGCCCTGCTTAAGATCTACTCTGTGACCCTGATTGCTCCCAGTGTGTTTTCACCCTCACAGCAGGCACAAACCATGCTTTTTGTCCTGAAGTCGAATTCAGATGAAGAAAATAACTATGGGCCAGTTTATTTCCAAAATATAAAATACAAATTATTTTACTGAGTCATAGAAAGAGTATTTATATGTATACATGTACATATATATGGAATATATATATATATATGTATATATATATATATATATATATGTATATGTATTCATAGATCTGTTTTAATGGCTAAAAGGCTATCATGGACCAGTTTTCAAGCTACTGACACATTCTTACTTGAGCATCTTGTAGAAATGGCAAAATGAAGGCGGCTTTCTATCTTTTCATTCTGAAGGATCTCTCCGATCTCTCCGATATACTGGCAGGAGAGATGACAAAGAGTCTCTCTGGAGGTCCTGGCATGACTGCATGGATCACAGAATTCTATAACCTTGGAGAAGCTCAATAAGGGTGTGAGGTTCCAGATGGCACAGGGAGAATGCTGTGACTATGTATGGAAACAGGATAGCGGTGGGAAGGGGTTGCAAACAACTCTGTCTTCTGGCAAAATACCCGCTTCTCAGCAGAAAGTGGCTAAATTCCCAGGGATGTGTTGCTAGACAGTCTGAGTTTCCATTCTCTTCTAGCTCCAATTCTTGCTAAACTGTGTGACCTTGAGCAAGTTACCTGACCTCTCTGAGCCTCAGATGGGCCACCTGTTAAGTGACAGCATACATATAGAGTTACTGTGAGTACTGACTGAGAGAATGCATTTAAGACTATCAGCTTAGAGCTGGCACATTTTAAATGTTCAATAATCCCTAAGTACTATAATATAGTTGTTATTATTTATTATTATTATTATTTTTAACAGTGCTCAGTCCTAGATCTCAGTAGATGCACCATGGATCAAAAGACATATATCCCTCCACATGAGCACGCCTAAGCTGGGTTGTGTTGGTCTCCACTGGAAGGTTCTCTATGCATATTTAAGAAGAGAGAGAGGCACCTAAGTAGCTCAGACAATAAAGCATCCAACTCTTGATTTCAACTCAGATCATGATCTCATGATTCGTGAGATAGAGCCCCATGTCAGGCTCTGCACTGACAGCATGGAGTCTGCTTAGTATTCTCTCTCTCTCTCTCTCTCTCTCTGCCTGTCTCTCAAAATAAATAAATAAACATGTAAAAAAAAAAAAAAGAAGAAGAAGAAGAGAGAACAATTGAGCAATACTTGGTCTTCTTAGGAGCCCCAAGACTGGGCAGAACCTTCTAGGTTGTAGGGTACATGGCTCCATCTCCCTACCAGAGGCCCAGTGGTGCCTCCTTCCCCTTGTTTCTCCATCCTTATGAGATTCAAGTCCTAGATTTGCAGTAACTGAGCATTCCTTGGGTGAAGGGACCCTATAGGACAGAGAAGCTCTGTGGCCAGTCTTCCAGGAGCTCCCAATTTGGATTTGCTGTTCTCCTTTGCACCTGCAAACCATCTGGTATGTGAAAGTATGACACCAAGGCTGCAGTGCGGAGCCTGTGGGGTTGTGCTTTCCCACTGCTCCTGGCGGCCCCAAGCATGGTGTGTCTGGTAGGAGGAAGGGGAAGAGAAGGGATAGCTTTTAGTCCCTGAGCAGGGACCATGCCCAGAGGGGCAGAGCACAGCTTCTGTGAGCAGGGGCTGAGAGATGCTCTTCATAGCTCAGCCTAATGGTGCGTCTATACAGCGGCCCAAAATGGGAGGTGGGGAGGCTTGTAATCTAGCCTAGACTTGACTGTGCTGGCAACCTGGGATTGCAAAGCATCGTATAGATGGTAGAAGTTACAGGCCTTGCTTGAAATGAACTTGGCTCTCGATATCCTCCTTGGAGATTCATTAAAATAAGAGTAATCACATAGTAAATAATAATAATTATTATAAAACCCAGTTAACATTCAGCAAGTACTTACTATGTGTCAAACACTTTTCCAAGGATTTTACAGGCACCATCTCATTTTGTCTTTCAACAATGCTTTTCATATCATCTCCATTTCATAAATGAGAAAATTAGGGCCCAGAGAAGCTGAAGAACTTGTCCACACTTGCCCCATTAGTAAATTAGCAAAGCCAGGATTCGAACCACGTTTGTCTGGCTCCGGAGACAAGAGCTCCCAACCGTTATGTTATTCTGCCTCTGAAGGGTCTACCCAAGAATGTCCTTGAAGGCAATCAACACAGTTTAAAGAGAGACTCGTGGTCAGAACTTATAATAATAGCTGACTTTTGGGGGGCACTTGCCATGTGCGAGATAATATGTGAGAACTTTACAAACATTCTCATTTAACCCACACATCAGCCCCATTTTCTTCCACTTTTTGTCATATGGGGAAACTGAGGCTTTAGAAAAAATGGCACTTCCTCAAGGTTAACACAGCATGCTAATGTTCAGAATCAAGATATCAACCCTTATCATCTGAGGCATGAGCTCTTACTCTTAAGAGCTGCTCTTGAGAAACGCATCAATGGCTAGGCTACCTCTGGAGCTCCTCACAACTTAAATGTGTGCTATTTAGTCTCTGTGGCCAGGCCCCACCCTTTCCCATTTGTGTCCCTGAGCAGTAGCCAAAATGTGAGACTCTCAAACTTTAAGATCAGGCCAAGGGCTCTGCCAATCCTTAAACCCTTTGGCTACCCACCCCCTGCTCCTGCCTCATGTGTGGTGCCCAAGCTGGTACAAGATAGGAACTTAGCCTTTAAAGAAAGCCTGGAGGAGGACCGGGTGAGGCTTGTCTGCATGTGTGACTGGCACAGAAGTGGTCCAAGTCCTTAGCAACTGGGGCACAGTGAGAGTTTGTGTTTCACCTGTAGCTTCCCATGAACAAAGTGGGGAGGAGAACGTGGCCTCTCTCCCCCCCAACAATGTGAGCTGTGGCCACCCCAGCACAATGTAGTGTTATCTCTTGGCAAAAATGGGTTTTGTATTGGCCAAACCCTACTGGCTCATCATTTGCAGGGCAGTTGATGGCTAAGGTTGAATAGGTCTGGACTGGGAGCCTGGCATGAGGTACAGTGGTCTATTGGGTAGCATGCACAGCTCCTCCTCTTCAACTATAGAGCAGACTTTGGTCTCCAAAAGTGTCAATCTTAGAAAATGCTGTGCAGGGGTGCCTAGCTGGCTCAGTCGGTGGAGCATGCAACTCTTGATCTCAGGGTTGTGAGTTTGAGCCCCGGGTTGGGTGTAGAGATGATTTAAAAATAAAAAGTCTTGGAAAGAAAGAAAGAGAGGGAGGGAGAGAGGGAAAGGGAAGGAAGGAAGGAAGGAAGGAAGGAAGGAAGGAAGGAAGGAAGGAAGGGAGAGAAAGAGAGAGAAGAAAGAAAGAAAGAAAGAAAGAAAGAAAGAAAGAAAGAAAGAAAGAAAGAAAGAAAGAAAGAGAAACAAAGAAAGGAGCTGCCTATACAGAGGGTGATGTCTTGGGTGAATGTGATGTGGAAGTCTGGACAATCAATGGGGCACAGAGTCAAATACCATTGTCTCTGATTGTTGCTGCTCATGAAGGAAGGGATAAGAGAATGCAGATGGAAAAGAAACCTCTGGATAATCCACATTTTATTCCACTTTGGGTTTGAAATAAAATTTACAGCATGTGTGTGTGTGTGTGTGTGTGTGTGTGTGTGTGTGTATGCAGTTTGTAGTAGCCCTGTTAACAATTTATGCTGTATTCCCGGAATACATACCAGCTAGGAACAGACAAAGGTGGTCCAGATACTCAGTGCATTTTCTTAACCTCCACTTATGAGGTAATTACTCTATATTTGTACCAAGCACAGCACTGGGGGCTTTAAAGCCCCTTATCTTTTTTAATCCTCTAGCAAACCTATGCTGCAGGTACTAATTGCACGCCTTTTTCCCAGGAGAGGATACAGCAGCTCTGAAAAGCTAGGGGACAGCCCAAGGTCGCCACACCAGCATGATCAAAGCCTGAGCCTCTGCAGGCTCACTTTTAAGTAGTGTTCTCAACTCAGGGTTATTTGGCCCCCGGGGACATTTTGACAGTTGGGGGGAGGCTGGAAGAGGTTGCAGCTGGCATCTAGTGGCTAAAGTCCAAGGAGGCGGCTACCATCCTACAATGCACAAGACAGCCATAGAACCCTCCTGGCCTGGGACGTCAGTCATGCAGACATTGAGAAAACTCTGCTTTCTACCCTGAGCACTTGGCTGAGGATCATTGCCACAAATCCCCCTTGAGCTAGAGATGAGATGTGGGTTCTGTTCTTCACTTGCTGTTGACTTGAACGGCAGAGTCGTTCTTATTTAGGCTCTGAATTTACTTTTTACAATCTTGGAAGAAGTTAACTATGTTAGGGAAACACCTTCGGAACTGATATTTAAAGAAAAGGTAGAGAAGGAAACTGATTTCCAATTGAGGGCGTGTGTGCCGTGCCAGACCGGACAGCTTTAAATCCTTCACTGGGTTATTCATCCTTCAACACAGGACATCAACATTCCCCTCCATTCCCCCTTTGAGGCCAGAGAAATAATTGTGTTTGGAAAGGTTAGCATCCTCAAGATCACATGGCCTCAGATGGGCTTCTAACGCAGGTCTCAAAGGTTGCAGAGTCTCTACCTATATCTACATGATATGTTTTCTTAAAGAAAAAATAAAAGCTATGCTGAAGGTAAACTGGGAAGCTTAAAGAGGAGCATTAAATAATCCCCCTACTTTGTAATTAAAAAGATTGCTTTTTATACCCCATAAAGTAATCACCATGTGCCATGGAAAGTCTATATTAGTATATGGGAGTGTGGGTGAGTTGGTTATAATAATGCTTTTTTACAATTCTCAAGGCACATTTATTATCTATTATCTCATTTGATCTTCTCAAGACTCTTGGGAGGCTGTTAGTAGGGGGGCAAATGTCCTCATTTTCCACCTGAGGAACTAGGCCTCAGAGGGAGTAAGACTTGGAGAATGGCCCTCAGCTATGCTAGCCCCGGGCCCTCTGTGCCCACCCCCGGGGCACTGTCAGAGCAGCGCCATGATGGGTTGGAGATGCGGACCTTCCCTTATAAGCCTGGGTGAGCTCAAGTGAACTCTGACTCAGTAAGGGTTAAGACACATAACCTCTTTTATGAGTAGTAACCATTTACTGTGCCCTGTAAAAAATGGGGGGGGGGGCGGGGGACTTGCTGTTCCAGCTGCTTTCCCTAGCAAAGGGGGTGCCAGCAGGGAGCAGCCGTGCTCATGGGTAGAAGAGCCTCCTGCGCGGGGGTTTGGGGGGCAGTGCGGGGCAGGTGGTGATGGGGCAACTGTGGCCTCTTTATTCCAAAAGCTTCCCCATGGGTTGAGTAGTGCTGGATGCAGTCAGGAGATTGCAGAGAAAAAAGATGCCCGCCCCAAGGCAAGGGGCTCTGGGCACTTGGTCACAAGGGGCGAGCTAGCCTGCGTTGTCCTATGATATTTATGGAATTCCTTTTTAGTAACTGCTAAGCTTTCCACAGGCACAACCTCATTCGATTCTCTCAGCCCTGTGAGTTTGGGATGGTTCTCATTTTATAGGTGAGGAAAGTGAAGGTTGGAAAGTGAAGATTAGAAAGTTTTTGGCTACACAGACATGGAACTTGCTCAATGTCCTGCACAGCAAGCAGGGGACCCATGATCTGAGCCCAACTCTCTCCAAATCTAAAGCTGGGTGCTTAGCCCTCCCATCAACCTGCCTTCTAGGTTTGGGAGCAGTGAGTGGTGAACAGAAACCCCGAGCTGGCTGAGGAATAGCTAGCTGGTGACTGGCCCAGGCCACGTTGGGACAGCCCTGCAGGCAAACCCTTGTGAAAGAATTTCAGAGAAGGCTTCCCCCAGCCCAGTCCTGAAGGGCTGAACCCTCCCTGCAGATGGGCTGGGCCCTGAGCTTAGGCTCTTTCAGGGTTAAACAGTAACCTTTCTACTGCTTGTGGTTGAGCAAATGCTGGCGAGGAACAAGCCCAGCCTTGAGCAAACAGGAGACCTGGCCATGCCCCTTCCCTCCCACAGCCGCCCCTCTGGGGACCTGCAGGTTTCTTTTGCCCTGAAGTCACCCATCGGACTTTTTAGCTGAGGGGCAACTGTTCTAGAAAGCTCAATGGGAAAAGGAGAAGAAGGCTTGACTTCTCTGAGAAAGAGAAGCAAAGAGGTTTCTGGAAGGGAACGTACAAATCGATTTAGTCACCTTCTTTAAATTTTTGCACAGGGAAACTGAGGCCCAAGACTGTTTCCTGTTTGGGTTACCAGAAGGGAAGTGACTCTTCTCATTGTGACACCCGCCATATAGCCGTGTCTCACTTTGTGTCAAGCGCTCCAGATATAGAAACTCGTTTAATCTCCAATCAGCGCACATAGTAGGTCTGATGATTTGCATTCTGCATGTGAAGAAACAGGTTCTTAGAAGTTAGTGACTTGTCTGAGTTAATACTAACTGGCCGGTAAGGGGTAGAGAGAGCTTGGAATCAAGTCTGTTCCTTCTTGCTTTGACCCTCATATATGTGGTGCTGCCACACAGAGCCCAGCTCTGCCCTGGTCTGCTGCATTCTCCTCCTATCTTTCTTTCTCCACCTTCTACTTAGGCTGGATTCAGGCCTAATTATTTGCCAAACAACCATGATGATGTTAATAATCATCACGAATGTTCCTGTTTGGCCTAGCTTGACTCCTAGTCCCTGCTCTGTCCCTGGTGTTTGGAATAGTACCCAGCCCATTGTATGGCTGGTAAATATTTGTTGAGTGAATCGATACGCGAATGAATTTTTATGCTTCTTCCAGACCCTTTTTCCCCCCTCTGAAGGTCCACCTAGAATCAGAGGAGTAGGAGCCAAGTTGGAGGAAGGGGGTTGGAAGCCTGGAACTTCTCTGCTGGAGCAGTTTCAATCCCGGGGACATTGGTGACACCCAAGGATAAGATTTCCCCCAAACAGGCAGAAAAATTTCCATGAGCTGCTGCCATAAGGCTACCTCCTCTCCCCACCCCAACCTTTTAGAACGAGCAAATGATCTTTCCAGGCCCTTGTGTCATGCTCGCTCACCTTCTGGAAACAGGCGGTTCTTCTTTTGAATGATTGAACCTACTTCTAGGGCTTGAGTCTGAAAGGAAGAGAGTGTCCCGCTTGAGAGTAGAGAATATTATCAATGCCGAAGGGTTGAGGTGAGTTGTTCTAAAGTGTAGAATGTTTATGTTGTTTAAAAAACCCAAAGAGTTTCCCATGTGACAAAGGCTCTTCTCCTCTGTCCTTTACTGAGAAAAAGAGACTGAGAGGGCCACCCCCAGGTCAGTTTCCAATCCCAGGGCTTGGAGTATTCTCCAGGGCTCTAAAAGAAGATAAAATGCTCATCAGAATTTTTACTGGGATTCCTGATATTCTCATGGAGCCAAATTCTGGAGAGCCTCTAAGCACAGACGACTGAAGTCCTCTGAGACGTGGATGTGGGCATGGATGTGGATGTGGGCTGTGGCAGACAGACATCTGCACCAAGGAAACTCTGTCAGGTGTCCGAGTGCAGGGCTGCTCAGTTGTGTTGGGACTTGTGAACATCTGATTTCAGACCCAAGTTCCTGCACAGGTGCCGGGTCTATGCTGCCACTGGCTTGGATTTTTATTGACTGCAATTCTACTTTACACGAAATCTCTTTGGCATTTTCACTTTTGTTAAAAAAAAAAAAATCGTGGCTTCTGGCCAGACTCGCCCTGGGAGCAGGTATTGCATTTTCCTCCTGCTTCATTCCTGATCAGAGATTATTCATTTATGAATGGGTGGCTGTAAAAACTTGCCTCATGCATATGAAAGTTGAACCTGGAAATTTTTAATTGCCAATGAGTTTTGCTTTTACTGAAAGGGCTGTGGTAACATACTTTGGAGGCAATGGATGGAAGGACAAACTGTTTTTTTTTTCCTTCCTGAATTAACTTTATGATCTGTGCTCCCAAATGACGTTTGTCCCAGAGGCACTGACCGAACGAACTATTTGATCCCCTTACAGATCATGATTCTGGAAGGAAGTGGTGTAATGAATCTCAACCCCAGCAACAGTCTCCTCCACCAGCAGCCAACCTGGACAGACAGCTACCCCACGTGCAATGGTAAGGGGACCGAGTGGGCGTCAGTGTCACGCCCCATGGGGCTTTTTCCTCTGTTTTAATTACACTTTGTTTCTCAACTTAATGTTTGAAAAATGCAGGTTTTATTCAGCAGGGGTATGGGGAATGAGCCACAGGCTCTTGGGTCTCCAGACAGAAGCTGGCTTGAGATGTTCCATTGTTTCCTCCCAATATTCAAAGCAGCCTGGCAGAGAGGGTGGTAGAAGATATACCCAAAAGAAAGACCACCTGCTGAAGCTTTTAACAGTGTTTGGCTGGGATATCAAGATAAGATAGCAGAGAAAGGGGTGTGTGTGTGTGCGTGTGTGTGTGTGTGTGTGTGTGTGTGTGTGTGTGTGTGTGTTATGTGTTGTATGGAAGCATGGAACTTAAGAAAGACAGGGTTATAGCAGCTTATTCTTTCTATTTCATCTTCTGTGACCAGCCTTCATATGGGGAGAGATTTGTTAGGCCATGTGTCTCCCTTTGGGGCTTTCATTTGGAGCCAATTGATTAGAAGAGGGAGGGTTTGCTAATGCGGCTTTGGGGATCAAGCCCTCGGTTTATTGTAGAAGTGAACTGGATAAAGACGTTGCTGAATCAGGCCCCACACCCCACTGTGAAGACTTTAGGTTTAGGCCAACTGCTGTGCATCTGACTGCGGTGAGTTTAAGGAGCTCTGGGCTCTTCTCCTGCCCCAAACTGGCTCCTAATCTCCTTGCAAGAGATTCTGCTGCTCTTGCTTCTCCAGAGAAATGGAAATGGGCTGTTGGTGAGCACAGCCTGCAAAGCAGGAAAAGGAGGATAATGGAAGGCTTGTATTCTCCAATGAGCAGTTGATCCAAGTGCAGCACCACCCCTTTCAGTTCAGAACCCCAGTCAAACAAGGTTGGGAAGCATGGTCAGGTGACCTTCCCTTATTTGGTCACCTGTCCACAGAACTGCTACCCTTTCAGGGCAGTGACGTTTTCTGTGACAGATCTCATATTCCTTGGGAGGACCTCAAAGGAGGATTCCAAATAGGGTAGGGAGCTTCAGCTTGGAACGTCTTTGGCATCCCCAGTGTGGACCCTGGATTAGGATAGCATTCCTCTTCTGTGCTTTGGAGAAAACTGGGGCAGTGTTTTTTAGCAGGGAATAGAATTTAGAGGCCATTTTTACACCTTAACTTCCAAAGGCCCCAAAGAAGGTCATGATTGATGGGGGCCAGTTGAATAATAGACAAGAGCTGAACTTCTAGGATTTTCAGGGTTTCTTCTCAAACTTCCGGAATCTGATGAGTCCCCTGGCAGATGGGGAGAACTCCCCAGCCAACTTTAGACAAAAGTCTCTGCTTCTCCCAAGTTCTAAATTTTTTTTAATGTTTCATTTATTTTTGAGAGAGAGAGAGGCAGCGTGAGCAGGGGAGGGTCAGAGAGAGGGAGACAGAATCTGAAGCAGGCTCCAGGCTCTGAGCTGTCAGCACAGAGTCTGTTGCGGGTCTCGAACACACGAACCATGAGATCATGACCTGAGCCGAAGTCGGATGCTTAACCGACTGAGCCACCCAGGTGCTCCATCCAAGTTCTAACAGGATACAATATCAGGAACTATCCTTTATTCTGGAAGCTGGGAGAGGAAATGGAGAGGCCTGTTGTTCGGTTATTGAGAGTTATTTCTCTTATTTGTAAACTCAGAGCTGTGCTATCATAGCAGTATAATTATTTTGGGAAAAAATATCAAAGACGCAGGGAGCCATGAAAATATACCCCATCCTTAAACAGCTGTTTTTGTGAGACAAAACAAAATTGGAGGGATGTGGAAAGAGCCAATATAAGTTCTGTGTGTTTGTATATTTGGGAATATTTCTATGTAATAATATTTTGGGACTAGATTGTTCCAATCCTTGTCCTTGTTCCCCATCACAATTGGCTTCCCCTCCAGGGCCCCAGTGGACAGTTTAGGGCTGCTTTGGTCTGGCCATGACGGGTAAGGAGTGAAGCACATACTGTGAGTGGTAGATATAACCCTTGGCAGTCACCTTCGTGCCTAAATGACCTCCATCTCCTACTCTTAATGCTCCTGAAGTCTAGAAGCAGGGGGTGAATTCAGAGGGGGTGAGCAAAAGTGGGACTGGGTTGGAAACATTCTCCCGTCAGCCTTTCTGAGGTGTTGCAGGCTACGCAACCAGCATTAAGGGAATCAAACCCTGGGGAGGGGGGAGATGGGCATGGAGGAGGGCACTTGTGGGGATGAGCACTGGGTGTTATATGGAAACCAATTTGACAATAAACTATGTGTAAAATAAATGAATGAATGAATGAATGAATGAATGAATGAATGAATAAATAAATAAATAAATAAATAAATAAATAAATAAAAGCTAACGGAAAAAAATAAAGGGAATCAAACCCTTGGAGCTCTTTAGCTCCTTGTCACTCAACCTGTATCCATAGACCATCATCATCATTATCATCATCATCATCATCATCATCATGACCATCATCATGTGGAAGCTTGTTAGGAATGCAGAAACTCAGGCCTCACCCTAGATCTATGGAATTTGGATCTGTATTTGAACAGCATTCCCTGGTGATTGACAATCACATTAAAGTCTGAGAAGTACTCATCTAGCATGCCTTTGAAGAAAAAAATTAGAGACGGTTTTCTTGCACTATGTTTTCCTGCGTTGGTCCATCATTCAGTTTGTGGGAGTATCTGTGTGCCATGTGCCACCTCTTTCAGCTTGGTGGGCTGCCCTTCATCTTTCTTGGATGAGAGCTCTTCCCCTTGACCTCTGTTTTCAAGAGGACTATCAGATCTCAGCCCTGCTACCATGTCCCCAGAGGGTGGCCCTCCCTTCTCTATCTCCTCCAGGACCAGGACTTTGGGGTGACTTTGTGATGTTCTCTTAAATGAGCACAGGAGAGTCACATATGCAGAAGGCTAGCCCACATCCCAGTCAGCAATATTTATTTCCTTTGATGAATTTTACTTCTCTTCACTGGTATTTAATTTAACCATCTTGTGAATGCACCTCAAACTCTTCTAGAGTCCTACATTATTTCTTCAGCAACAAATGAGAGAGAGAGAGACAGAGAGATAGAGGAGAGAGCACTCACGATGGCTCAGTCTCTGAGGGAGTTTTGGTAGGAGATACAAAGATGAGTAAGACAGAGTCTATGACCTTGAGTTTACAATTTACAAAGAAGGATAAGACAGAACTTAGAGATTTGTAAAGAAAAGCAGAACATGGCAAAAGCCATTAAGAGAAATGCCAAGCACATCTCCCGGAGATTCAGGGGACATCAAGCCCTTGCTGTAACCTGGGGGGATCTGTGATGGCTTTATGGGATGGCCAGAGTCTCCAGGCTGGGTAGGAATTCAACAGGTAGTGTTGGCAGGGTACAAACCAGGCTGAAGGAACACATAGAAAAAAGGCAGATATGGGGCGCCTGGGTGGCTTAGTTGGTTAAGCGTCCGACTTTCGCTTAGGTCATGATCTCACGGTTCATGGGTTCGAGCCCTGCGTCGGGCTCTGTGCTGACTGCCAGCTCAGAGCCTGGAGCCTGTTTCACTCTGTGACTCCCTCTCTCTCTGACCCTCCCCTGCTCACGCTGTCTCTCTCTCTCTCTTCTATAAATAAATAAAAACATTTTTTAAAAAAAGAAAAAAGACAGATGTGATAGATCACTTGAAGAATCGTTACTAAAGAATCCCAGTGCCTGACTTGTCAATTTTCAGTGAATAATGGGAAGCCACTGAGGGTAACTAAGTAGGGAAGTGACATCATAGAGGCTGTAATAACCAATGGGGGTGGAGCAGAGGTCTATCAGCACAGTTAGCAGATGGCTAGTCTGGACCCCTCTGGGGAGAAGCAAAGGTATCAGAGAGCAAAGAACCTTATTCTCAGGCCTCACTTTTGGTTGAAAATGGTCTGAATTTGTGTGTGTGTGTGTGTGTGTGTGTGTGTGTGTGTGTGTGTGTGTAAGAGAGAGGAAAAAATGGGAGAGAGAAAGAGAAAAGAGAGGAAGGGAACCGTGTGGGTGTGGACAGTAAGCTAATAGGTGGCTGACACTAGCGATGCTTAAGCTTTCACGGCACTTTGCAGGAGCTGGGAATGAGCTCATGATCTCAGAGTATTTCAAGTCTGTGTCCTCAGGAAGTGCCCAGGGGTAAGGATTATTCTAGGGAGGACATGAACAGGCAGGGCGGCTAATGATCGGCCCCCACCGCACCTGAGGGACGGACCACGTTTCTGAGAGCCTCCCCGCCAGGGCCCGTCTCACGCGCCCGCCCCCACACCGCCGTCCCCTGACTGTAGTGGCGCTGCGGTCCAGCAGCCGGCCCTGCGCCTCATGTCCCAAAGGATGTGCGGGAAGGACCAGGGGTCACTCACGGGAGCGCCTCCTGTTTTGCAGTTTCCGGCGGGTTTTTCGGAGGCCAGTGGCATGAAATCCATCCTCAGTACTGGACCAAGTACCAGGTGTGGGAGTGGCTCCAGCACCTTCTGGACACCAACCAGCTGGATGCCAGCTGCATCCCTTTCCAGGAGTTCGACGTTAACGGCGAGCACCTCTGCGGCATGAGTTTGCAGGAATTCACGAGGGCGGCAGGGACGGCGGGGCAGCTTCTCTACAGCAACCTGCAGCATCTCAAGTGGAACGGTGACTCTCTCTCTCTACTTCTTTCCACACACACCCTCCCACCACCCTGTGGCTGGCTGCAGAGAGCAGAGACCCCGCAGCCAGCAGGGCTCCTTTTCAGGGACATCAGAGGGTGATGGTCTCACCTCCAAATTCCTGGGTCCCAGAGAGGGAAAGAGAAAGGAGCGAGAGAATAGGCACAAAGTCTAGGGTTCCAGGTGTGTCTAATCCTATATAAACCCAAGATAATTTCATTTCTCCTTATGGTTAATTTTTAAGCTGGACATTCACACTTGCTATCAGAAAACCTTTTTCTTCTTTCCCTCCCAAATAGGTCTCCGTAGCTTCATTCCCGATCACTTGCTTGTTAAGATCATCATGGATACTTTTTCTTTTTTCTTTCTTTTCTCTTTCTTTCTTTCTTTCTTTCTTTCTTTCTTTCTTTCTTTCTTTCTTTCTTTCTTTCTCTTTCCTTCCTTCCTTCCTTCCTTCCTTCCTTCCTTCCTTTTTTTTTTTTTAACATTTCTGGACCTAAGTTCTTAAGACAAGACCAATAGGGGTGTAAGAGGAGATGCAGAATTAGGTCTCTGTGTTTTGGGGAGGAGATGGCTTGCAATATTTCAACAGATTCTTAAAAGGTCAGAAACTCAAAAAAAGGGGGGGAAGCTGGGTTAGAACTAACAGTCTGCACACGTGTGGGATGTTTCTGCAGTGATTTCTGGAATTAGTGCGGCGCCCCAGATGTGTCTTTCTTGAAGCCTCTCCCAGAACACAGGCAGGCTACCATTTCACACACTGTCCACCGGTGATAGTTTATTCACACACCTTCCACACTGGCTTGTCAGGCACCGTAGGGCAGATAACTCATCTTGCAGAGTGTCTTTGACACTGACATAAGGCTCTCCTGATAATACCAGTAAAAACTCAGCTCTTCTGAGAACTGCAGGCATTTTGGAAGGCAGTAATACGCAGGAATAACAAGCTGGCCTGTCCACAGCAGAATGGGCATGTCTGTTTTAACAGAACCTGTGTTTGGGCAGGTAGCTGGAACTTTGGGAAGCGTCAGTTCCAGGGCTATGAACCAGATTCAGACTGTGACAGACCCAGGGTCTGGCCTCAAAGCCGGCAGCTGGGCTGGCCATTTTGGATGACCTCATGCAGCTCCGGGGCACTCCCTTCTTCCCAACCAGCTCACACAGACGGTTGCTCATTTTTCTTTTACTAGAACCAAAGCAAACAAGGCTCTATTAATAACCTTCAGGAGTCTTCAGAGAGAGCTGAAGATTTAAAAATATTTACCTCCCTACCTTCAATTAAATCCATTCCTTTAAAGCTCTGCCCTGATTGAAACCTAAGGCAGAGAGCAAAGGTGCTATGGCCATCTTTCACCTCCCATGACTTGTCCGGTCCCACTGCATCCTGTTGGTGCCTCTGAGTGCTTGTTCACCAGATTTCTTCCTTTTGTTTCATTGTTTGACTTTTTGTAGACCTTCTATTAACTTATACTTTTTGAGTGTTTATTTATACCAGACACTCTAAGTGAATTGATTCATTTGATGACCTTATGGAAAAAATAAATCTTGTACCCATTTTACAGATGGGAAACACAAAGGTCAGAGAGGTTCAAGGTATGACCTCATCTTTTGGCTGGGGAGGACAAACATACTAAACTCATTCACATGTGTGTGCGTATATTTATATATATAATATATAACTTTTACATATTTTTAATTTGGTGTTCATGGATGTGGACATACCTCATAGGTTGGATCTAATCAAAATGGGTTTCATTACATTTAAGATCAAAGAAGAATCAAACCAGTTGAAATGGTTTCTTGTGTATTTTCGATTTCATTTTTGTATCATATTTTACTTAATAGGGGAAAGCACCTTCAAGGCCATCTAATGACTTTATCTAGTTTAATCCCCTAAATTTACAGACAAGGAAACCAAGACCCAGAAAAGCAAAGTGCCTTGCAGCTATTAGTGGGAAAACCGACCTTCTGACTTCTGAAGTTCTATTTCCATCATCTCAGATGGCGTCCCTCTACAAGGCCAGATAATTCCATCTGATGCAGATGCCCTAGCTGCTGATTTTCTGGGCCAGGGACGCCAGGCTCAGTTTGTAGATGCTGAGAGGGAAGCCCCTTCACATAAGCCAACAGGGGCGGACAGACAGCAGGATTGGCAAAAGGTCTTCCAAGAAGCCGGCTGTGTGCTTGTTTCACTTCTGTGGCTTAAGTTTTGGCTCCACGTGGACCAGCTCAGACTTTCCTAATCTGTCCTTCACAGGCCAGTGCAGCAGCGACCTGTTCCAGTCCACACACAATGTCATTGTCAAGACGGAACAAACTGGTGAGTAGCAGCAAAGGGAGCCAACTTGGTAGGCAAAGCCTGGGGCAAGACAGTTGGAGGGAGTCAGGAGAGTGTGCGAGCAGGACGGGTCCAGTGTGCTGGCCAGAAACCCAG
Organism: Proteles cristata cristata; assembly: GCA_017311185.1. Lineage (NCBI taxonomy): Eukaryota > Metazoa > Chordata > Mammalia > Carnivora > Hyaenidae > Proteles > Proteles cristata. The sequence continues at coordinate 317,568 of JAESUZ010001786.1, read as the reverse complement.
GGATGCCTCTTCCCTGGCCGCGTCCAGCAGACCACCCCACCGCAAGCCTGGTTCCTTGCCTTCGGGACCAGTGGCTGCCATCTGTTTCCAATCTAGACTGATGCTGCCCACACTTCTCTGCTTCCCACTGCCGATCGGGGCAACACCCAGGCTCTGGTCTAGGAGCAAGGAAAAATGCAGAGTCTAGGTGGGAATCCCCATAGGAAGAGAGTTAGGGCATTGGGCTGAGCCAAGTTAGGAGAAGCAAGGGGAGGGAAGAGACAAGGGCCAATGTCTCTTCTCCCCTACTCCCTAAGGGGGGGAGGTATTTCACAAAAAGGAGGAAGATACAGACGTGCTGTTGTAGTTCTGGAAGGTCCTTGGCGGGGGAGGGGGGGGGTGGTCATCCAAAAGCAGCTGTGGAACCCAACTCCTGTTTCAGGTGCAGTTTTAGACAAAAGACCCTATTCTAGGCTCTGAGTGGGCTCTGCAATCTCATAGTATCTACATTTCTTTGTTCTTCCCCTGCGCAATCAGCCCTTCTTTCTCTGTCCCAAATCTGTCTCCTGAGGACTTTCTGCTGGTCTTTTGGACTTGCTGGGGGCAGGCAGGAGCTGCCTTGAGAAGCTGTGCCCCAGGCTTGAAACCGATCAGAGCTCCTTGCATATTAACCTTTGGCCTATGACCTCTCCATCTAGGGAGAGCAATGCAAGTCCCCCAAAGTCCACTGGCCATGATAAAATCATGCAGCCGCCACTGCTCCAAGGTCACTCCCCACATGAGATTGTGAGCCGCGTGGGATGAAGGGGTTTCCCACGGGCCTCCCTGAGGGTTGTGCGCTAGTCACCAAGGAAGGGATTTGACCTGTGGTGGTTTGTGAGTCCCTAGGGGCTGAAATTGACACCATGCAGTTTTTTGCTCTACTTATAAGGGGCTAGTCTACCACTATTAAAGACGAAACAATAGCTGCTAAGCATGTTAATTAGGTTTTCCTAACCTTACCCTCCCCTGCTCCCCCAGACACCAGCGCTTGGGTTCCCCATATAGTCTGTTTCTGGGCCTGACTGCCCCAGAGGCAGACCCTGGACTTGGCCCAGAGCCTGGGGCTCCACCCCTACTCCCACCGGGACCTGACAGACAGCCCACTGGAGGAGCTGGCTGGTATTGGAGAGGGCCCAAATAACTTGATAATTCCTCCTTGACCATCCAGACATTCTTGTGTTGCCAGTTCGGAAAAGCTAAGCCAAAGGGTGGAGAAGAAGGTCCACCCTAGGAGGAGGGGAGAAGCGGCTCAAAGAGGGGGCAACACCCCCCAAACCTTTTCAGCTCAATTTGTTTTCAGAGACAACAACAGGTGTTTGAGGTGACCCAATGAGGAGAAAGGGTGTGACCCCAGGAGACTGGGCTTGGGGTGCCCAAACACGTAGCTATTAGTTAAAATACCAGCTAAATCCCTATGGCGTAAACAGGAGGCCTTAGCCAGTGAGTCAGGTTTTATACTATCTATGCTATAAAAACAAAATGAAACTCGGCCAGTGGCTTACCACCCTGACCCTGAAATTCAGAACCCAGACAGGAGGGGAGCTGAGGGCAGCCTCCATCTGTGAAGAGGCGAAAGCAGGAAGTTCCTGGTGGGGACAAGGTGAGAGCTTCTGCCAGGTCTCACGGCTCTTGGCCAGGAAAGAAAATGCTTCTGTTGGAAATCGTCCCAGACATGGGGGTTGTGTAGGAGTAGGGCCCCATTGGGGGTAGGTGGACGGGGAGTTTCCTTCAAATCTGAAATCTGAAGAGTCAGACAGGCTTACCCAGCATGCTATAGGGGTGGGGTTGGGGGGGAGTAGGGAGCGTGTTCTTTTTCAAGGGCCTTACTCTTAAAAGTTGTTTGTTTGATTTGGTGACATGCTCTTCTCCTTCTCCTCTGTTTTGTTTTGAGAATTTTATGTCACCCCTTGAGATAATTGGAGAAATCTTGAAGGCAGGGAGCTGTCACCCAACTGGAGGGGGACTTCTAGAATTTCAACCCTAAGGATACTGCGAGAAGACTGGCTAGACTTCCCGCAAAGAAACATCAGTTCTCCCAGGAAGAGATTTCTAGGAAAAGACGCTCACTAATTAGCAATTATTTGCCTCCAACAATTTCTTTTTCTAATGTGAACTTTATGGAGTAGAATGCAAGACTCCGGAGACCACCCCCTGCCTGTGCAGACTGGGGAAATTCCCAGGAAGCCAAAGCATTGGTCTGGGACAGGGTCCCACTGAGGTAACTTGCCTCACTTGCCCAAAGAGGCAGCAGGTATAGAACACCTGGCTGGGGCCGTGACAAAGCCCATTTCCCCCATGACACTGGAAGAAAAATGAATTTACATGTGGCGGAAGCAGAATCTTACCATTTCTCTATGAGGACCACCCACCCTGTCCTGCACCCCTCTGATGAGCAGTGAGTTAGAAAAGGCAAACTCATCACCCAGGGAAAGACGCTTGCTGACCATTCCCATTTTCTGTCTTTTGCAGACCCTTCCATCATGAACACCTGGAAAGAAGAAAACTATTTATACGACACCAGCTATGGTAGCACAGTAGGTAACTAACTCCCTGACACTTAAGGGCCTTTGACATTCTTACCCTGTTTTCTAACAGCCACAAAGTTACATTGTAAGGGGGTTTCTAACGTCCTTTATCTTTTCACCGCCGCAGATTTGTTGGACAGCAAGACTTTCTGCCGGGCCCAGATCTCCATGACAACCACTGGTCACCTTCCTGTCGGTAAGTTGTCGTGACATCAGGGGTTGAGCGTGCCACCTGCAAGTCCTTACTGAGAATTAACAAGAATCATCAACATCCTACATTTCCACTTTGCTGGATGGAGTCTTTCTCATTAAAAGAGTAGGAAAGGAATAGAATTGCTATTTTTAAGAGACCTGCTTTTGAGCCAAAATTTGTACATTGAAAATGACCATCCAGGAAAAGTGTTTGTCTCCTGTGAAACCAAGTCACTCTCTTGTGACAACAAAAACCTCTCTTTTCAACAAAACTTGTTCTTGGGAAATTATCTGATAAAACTATTCAGACTTGGGTTTATTTATGGGGGAAGGGAGGCTATATCTAATTTTCCACAAATTCTATCTGACTTTAGGGGAAGAATATCTAAATGTGGCCTTCAGAGATCAGTGAACCCTTGCTGATGGCCTCTGAGTAGAGGGGTGGCAGTTGGACATTTCTAGAATGTTGGTTATCACAGGTCAGTTTTTAAGTCTGCCCCTGATGGCTCAGAAGGACTCTGATTAGTCAGACCATGTGCACTTTATAGGAATTATGTTCACATTAGTTGTTTTGGTTAAAATTGGATGCAACTGGGGCTACCCTTGACTCTCAGTCAAGGTTCCACTGAGGGGGTTGGTCTGTTGTGAGTCCAAAGAGGTCCCTCCCCTTACAAAGAGGGACACTGGCATGTGCCATGTGAGGACTGGGGAGGTGACCAGACGGTTCCATGTTGTCCCTTGACCTGCGTACGAACCGACAGCTCTGCTTGGGTCTCTGAGTTTTGGAGCTGGGACTTGTCACAAGTCAATTGCTCTTTTCCTGGAATTGAATTTGGGGCATCTTAAGAATTGGGATTTAAATGAAGAACTTGGAATCAAACAGCCTCTTCTCCCCTGACCTCCCCCTCTTTTTTTTTTTTTTCTTTTGTTCACTGTGTTTTTGAGAACTGAAATAACAAGATTTGAGGTTTTGTTCTCGGGTCAAACCCCTTGAATGAAGCAGGGCTGAGAGCCAGTGCAAATGCTTCTGGAACTGAAGTTAAGAATGAAGGCGAATTCATCTCCCTACTTCCCCCTCACCCAATAGCCCAGAGCATTATGTGTCACTAGAAGGATTTGTTTAACTTAGGAAATAGATCAGACACTGGAAAGGCTCTGCAGTGGGTTTGCCATTCTGGGGGAACTGAAATAATTGAGGGGAAATTTCTACAGCAGTTGCGGCCACCCAGTCAAGACCCAGGATTTCAGAGCTGAAGAAACCACCCGATCACACTCTGACTTCCTCTCACACTCTGTAAGGTGGCACCTCTTGTGTCCTTCCGGTCGGGTCTCTGGCTTATGACAAAAGATTGTAGCTGAGAATAACCTTGCACCAACCACTTCCTAAGTTCAGGGGTCATTAGGTCTTCGGGCACCTGGGAAACATAGAAGCCAGGTCACAGCTCCCCTGCCCTCAGAGCCTGGCTAAGCCTTCTTTCTTCTTCTTTTTTTTTTTTTTTTTTAATTTTTTAATGTTTTATTTATTTCTAGGAGAGAGAGAGACAGCGTGAGCAGGGGAGGGTCAGAGAGAGAGGGAGTCACAGACTGAAACAGGCTCCAGGCTCTGAGCTGGCAGTTAGCATAGAGCCCGACGCGGGGCTCAAACCCACGAACCGCGAGATCATGACCTAAGCAAAAGTCGGACGCTTAACCGACTAAGCCACCCAGGCGCCCCTAAGCCTTCTTTCTTCTGTATCCTGACTTATCTTCTAGAATCTCAGAACCAACAAGGGCCCATTCTGCTTTCCCATTTGCAGTCACAGGGAACACACTGTCCCTTTATTCCATATTTGAATCATCCTTAAAAGTAGGCTTTCCAGATCTGCACACCCTTACCTCCATTGATCTGTATTCCCCTGTACCCTATTCCTACCCTACGATGGTAACACCGTGAAACAATCCAGGACCTCTACCAGAATTATGATGGCAAGAAATCAACTCAGCATCCGGGCTTGGTAGATTCTTTGGAGGAACAGCCCTCCCGTGGGATACTGAATTACAGCCTTGTATGATGGGTCCATTCCTTCCAGAAAGGTTTAGTCTCTACTGGATGGGACCAGAACACACCCCCAACCCCTATAAAAAGACCTTTGTCATTTGTCTGAGTCTTTAGGTTTTAAGTTCCCATTAAATTGGGTGCAGGTAAATATCTTTCTATGTTTTAATGCAAGTTACAAGCCAAGCGAAGGCGAGGCTCAATGTACACTGATGCCCTCTGTGATAAATGCAGGTGGGGAAGCAGGCTTTGTTTTGATTTCTCTGTCATCTGCCCATTTCACAAAATGGCTGCTGCCAGTGTTCCTGATCTGCCCGATAGTCCTCGAGCCAATCACGCCAACTGGGGCTTGATGTGTTTATTCACTGACTTGTTGAGCCTAGAGCTAGGGTGGCACGATCTATTATAACATTGACATTTGTATATCCCGTAAAGAAATGGCTCACAGCTGAATCACATGCAAATGCTTCTAATCTTCACTTCTTGCGAAGCGGCTTAGCTGAAGTCATGCTCTGGAACTTGCATCACAAACCTGTGGCTTGGTGCTGCCCTTGCCCAGACTGGACCTTGGCCTGAGGTACCTGGGAGCAGAGTAAGAGAAAGCCAAGCTGGACAACTTCCCCAGAGGGAGCCATTATTTTATAAGAATGAGTCACTTAACCACATGGCTAACTTCAAAGGTTTTGACTTTTATTTTGGGGTGAGGGGAAGACACAGGGGGAGAGGCCATTGTATTAAAGTGAGCTTTCAGATCAAAAGACTTTAGTGCTAAGGCAGGTCGGTGATTCCACAGCTTGCCTACACACACCAGGGACAGGAAGAGGAGGCTGGAAGAAATCTTGAGTTGCTTTTGCCTTTGGCTGCATTGTCCTCCATATTATTTATGATGGAACCATTTTTATTGGGGGATTCTTTATTTTTAGCTTTTCTTTAAGTTGGACGGAGGTCCAGTCTAGGAAAATGGCTGACATCTCACAGAGAAAATTCCCTCATGCTCTGCCTGGTCTGGGGTCTTTAAATCTAGACTCCTACATGAGCCTAGACCCCTGCGGTTATTCACAGATTCTCACTGAGTGTGCACATATGTGCATTTTTCTGGGGAGAGGGTCTAAGGTTTCCATCTCTTTTGCTAAGTTACTGTCACCCCAAAGTAATTGATTCTGTATCAGCTTGGAACCCCCTAAATATTATTATTCAGGCCAAAAAGCCAAGAAACACTTCAGTTGTTCTGAATTCAAGCCTGGCTCTGAAATAATGGCCCCACAACCTTCTTGGATGCCATTGGAAAATGAGCTTTGCTTGTGGCCTACTGGGTAAATGCCACTCTTTGTCTGCAGAACAACGCGGCCCTGTCAGCGTGATGTATCACTTGGAAACCGGGGTGGGTGCCAGGCCTGTCGCAATACTGTCACATCCTGATGGGATGTTGCAACCTCACCCTGAAACCTACAGGGAGGGAGAGTGGAGTCTCCTCACATTTCCTGTGAATTTGCCCTTCCAGATTTCGGAGAAACCCAAGTCAGGGGGAGGCCCTCTTGCTGGCAATGCCAGGGGAGAGATTCTTAACAAGAATAAGAGGCTTCTCAGCTCACCAGAGCTGATGAAATCCACCCACCTTGCAGAGGAACAGCTAGGAATGCTGAGTCGTGACAAGCTGGGTGCCCATATAGGTGAATGTGTCCCTGAGTGCTGGAAAATACAGAATCCTCAAGTTGGAATTGCTTCTCCCCACTAGCTAGAGCACTATAGAACAGACCCGATTCTTGGCAGGGAAGACTTCTGTGAAATCTGTGCTGTGCCACCATCTATGGAAATGGCACGAATGGCAGTATGAGTAAAGCCTCTGGATTCAGATTGTTTGTGTTCATCTCCTGACTCTACTTTCAGGCTGTGTGACTTTAGACAAGTCATATGACCTCTCTGTGTCTCAGCTCCACCACAGCTATAATCTTTGAATCATAATAGTACCTACCTCACAAGGTTATTGACTGAAATAAATAAGGTCATTCAGGTAAAAGTAGCACAGGGCTTGGTACATAGTAAGTGCTCGATAAACAGTAGCTGTTCTTCTTAACCATTTTAATTAGGAGCTAAGAGTTAGTCTAACTTTTTTGAATAATGATGCTCTTGAAATTAAATGAATGCCATGGGTCCTCTCCCTCTGCACACAGTTTCAGTCAGTCTGAAATGCCCTTGAAGGCCACACAGGGGTCAGTGAACCTCAGCTTAGGAAGCCCTGTTGTAATGGCTCACAGAAGATAGGTGTTTAACTGGCCCCTAATTCCTTAACAGGATTGGTTTGCATTTAGAGACTCTCCTCTGTATTAATACCATGGATTTCTGACTGAGAGATTTTTGGTAAGATTTGCCTTGGTCCTTCTGGTAACTGAAGTGCCCAATTTCTCTCTCTCTCTCTCTTTCTCTCTCTCTCACACACACACACACACACTCCACATACCCATGCACACGTGCACATGCACTGCTAGAAAATTAGTTTTCTTTTTAAGAAGTTTCATTTCACAGATCTGCCTCTGTCATCTTCTCTTGGGCGATACTCACAAGGGTTACCATAATGAGTCATTTGTTAAACTAATCTATGTTTCCATAGTCCACTGGTGGCCCTCTGTACTGAGCTCAGGCCAGTCAATGGTCCCTTTGTCTGCTGATTAAAATGTAACTTTGCATGCCAAAAAAGGGCACTCCTCGGGCTTAAAAGCCATTTTCTTTGTTATAAATGTTTACATTTTGTATTATAACCCCCCCATACACATACACACTTGACTATTTCAATGACCTAAATTCTTCAATGGCTTCCTATCTCTCTCAGTATAAAGCTAAATCCAAAGAGTCCCGTCAAGGCTGAATCTCTGCCCGTTGGTCACAGCTGCACCGGATTCCTTCTATTCTGTTGAATGTACCAAACACATACTGACATCAGGGCCTTAGCGCTTACTATTCTTATTCATAGCAGGTTCTTCCATAAGCTTTCTTCATGGCTGGCTGTTTTCCTCACATCCTTCTGGTCCTCTTACCTGAGAGGTCTTCTTGTGACCACCTTATGTTAAGCAGCAAATTACTCCCATCATCATACTTCTGTCCCCATTTCTTTTCCTGCGATATTTTGCTTCATAGTTTTTATCAGCTCTATTTTGTTTTGCTCATATACCACATATACAAACAGTGCCAGGCATGTTCTAGGTGCTCAAAAAATATTGGTTAAATGAGTGGATGAATGAATGGGAATGAGGATTGTAGGAAAGAGATAAATTAAACAGCTCTTGTTTTTCCCGTTAGCAGAGTCACCTGAGATAAAAAAGGAGCAAGACCACCCTGCAAAGTCTCACACCAAAAAACACAGTAAGTTGGTGGGCTTTCAGATGGCTCTTGACCCTTCCTTTCACGTTGGGTGTAATTGCAGGCTGCTAGTATTTAGGCAAATATGCCTCTGTCTGTTGCCTTCCTTCCTTTACCTCAGCCAGTGTTAGTGAGACAGTAGGGGCATCACTTGCTGGGTAAGCCCCTCTGCAGTTTCTCAAAGTGGAGACCCACTGGATGGCTCCTCTTCACGCTGCTCTATTTGTTCTAAAACTGAGATACCAGGTGCATAAGCACTTCTTGCAGGCAGGAGGTTGGTGATTTCCCCCATTCCAGAAAAGTGGATGGGAAGAGAAGAAAGATGGGAAGAAGTAGCTGAGATGTATCTTTTTTTTTTTTTCCTTTTGTTGACTGTTGGCTTCCTACCTCTGTTGAGTTATCAATCCAGGAAATGACTGTTTACCCCTGAGTCAACAGTGCTCTTTCGAAGTCATATGTCCCCCAGTAATCAAACCTCACGAAGATCTAGGAAGTATCAGAGTCAGGGAGAAGAGGGCACAGAAAGAAATCAAGATGGTGTAATCTACAAATGATAGGGAACAGGGCATCTTTACTATCTGTACTCCACATCATTCCACAGAATTGAATGAGCACAGAACCTCCCACGGCAGGAGGAATTGTGTGGCTGAGTCTGGTGGGGGTCAAGTAGGATTCGGTTGCTAATCTCATTTTGGTAACCGCTTCATTTTCAAATTGGCCCCCTCACTCCTACAAGACCCTGCCCCCATATATTCTAGGGGTTAAAGTTCCAGAGCCCTGTCAATGTGCATTTGACTGAGGCACAGTCGCTGGGTGAGAGTGATACACTTAGGCTGAGGTCCTAAACGAAAGTGGTTGATATTTGCTCCTCAGGGAAATAATGGATTAAAATGAATCCTGAGCAATTTGTCAACGGTAATTCAAAGAGACTCCCCCCTGGCATTGGAGGTCTGAGACCTATTCCTTTGTCTTAGCTTAACACTGGTTAATTGGGCGATCTCGATCAAATCACTTACATTCTTTGTGTCTCAGACTCTTGATTTATAGGCTAAAAACTTGTGCTAGTTCATTCTCAAATGCCTTTTGTTTATTTAAAACATTTTTTAAACATTTTTAAAAAATTATTTTTGAGAGACAGAGCATGAGCAGGGGAGGGGCAGAGAGAGAGGGAGATAGAGAATCTGAAGCAGGCTTAGGCTCTGAGCTGTTTGTCAGCACAGAGCCTGACCTGGGGCTTGAACTTACATCATGAGATTATGACCTGAGTTGAAGTTGGATGCTCAACCAGCTGAGCCACCCGGGCACCCCAAATGCCTTTTGTTTAGTTCTGATATTTGGTCATCTTGCTGTCTGACTTTGCTGGTAGGTAGGGGGAAATGGAGTATGTCCTATTTGCTGGAAAATGTCACAAACTGTGCTTCCACTGCTCCTTCTTTGCTGTGACTTAGGCCATTAATAAACTCCTTTTCCCACTTCTCCTCAGATCCACGAGGGACTCACTTATGGGAATTCATCCGTGACATCCTCCTGAACCCAGACAAGAACCCGGGGTTAATCAAGTGGGAAGACCGGTCTGAGGGCATCTTCAGGTTCTTGAAATCGGAAGCTGTGGCTCAGCTGTGGGGGAAAAAGAAGAACAACAGCAGCATGACCTATGAAAAACTCAGCCGAGCGATGAGGTGAGGAGTTTCCAGTCCCAGCCATGACCAGGTATTTCCTTGGCGGTCTTAGTCTGCCCAGCCACCTCATGCGATGTCCTTTGTTACAGATATTACTACAAAAGAGAAATTCTGGAGCGTGTAGATGGACGAAGACTGGTATATAAATTTGGGAAGAACGCACGTGGATGGAGAGAAAACGAAAACTGAATCTGCCAACACTTGAACACAGACCAACACATACCCCAAATGATAGCAAACCAAGAATTCCTGGACACGAGTATTTCAAAGACTACTCTCATATTTATGTACCATGAGGAGGGGGAACAGCATCCGCTTCTAACGGGAAGAAGGAACACTACAGTCGATAAAATTATTTTGTTACTTTGAAGTATGTCCTATATGGGGAACAAATGTACACAGTTTCCTGTGAAATATGATGCTCGTATGTGGTCGTGATTTGGTTTTGCCTCTATTGTGAAGTTCTTTTCCACTGCAAGAAGAACAGGATTGGTAGCCTTACGCTTCTTGCAAAAAGAAAGAAAAAAAATATTAGAGGGCATTAAATGTTTTTATGTGCAAAATGATTAGGAAAAGGTGATGCGTCCTCTGCACTTACGCATCACATCCACGTGGCCTCGTCAAGAGGTGGATGTGGTCATGAGCATCGACTCCAAGGTCTCAGACTGACAGGATGAACCAGAGGATGCTGGGAAGTTTAACCTGGGCTTTAGGAGCCCGTGAGTGGAACATGAAGATTTCCAAAATCCAAGTGGACTTTGATCACAGCATAATCACAGGACTTGCAATGCTTAAATCAGTGAGAAGAATAATGGTTGGGGGCTTTCTACTCATTCAAGAATGATTTACCTGATGCCAAGGCTGTTTTTCTCCCTCCCCTTTGGATGATTGGGGGAAAAACTTCAATTGCCACCTCTGCTCACTTCTAGATATTTAAGAGAGTGTCTAGCCTTGGTGGTTTTTATCCCAATTGCTACAAAAATAAATGGGGAAAAGGAGGTGGTGATGAGTTTGCTCTTGTATTCCTATAGCCCCTGGTTTCTCGATTAGAAAAAATGGACATTTTTGGCTAAGTAATTCTTTGTTGTGCATTATTTGGTTGTCTTGTGCATTGTGGCATGTTTAGCAGTATCCCTGACCTATAGCCAGTAAATGCCAATAAGATTCCCATCCCTGAAGTTGTGACATCTTCAGAAATTGCCAGATATCCCTTGCAAGGCAAAACTGACCTTGACTGACAACCACTGATGTAGCCAGTCAGGATGAAGGTGGTGATTTACTCTCAGAGCAAAAATATGTGTAGATCTTTAAGTTTCTAAAGTAAAAGCAAGGCTGCAAAGTCAACCAACTTTTAATTTTTAAAATGTTAGGGATATTGGGAATTTAGGAATGGGACTGCTAGAGGGCTGGAGGGAATGTTCAGAACCCCAGATGAGAGCCAAAGTCAGATGATAAATTGAACATAGTAATGTAGTGAGAACTATAATAGAAGACATTTCACTACAATCACAAAGCAGAGTCTAAATTAAGTTGCAGAAGGAAATGCTGAGAAAAGAATGAGAGAGAGAGAGAAAGAGAGAGAGAGAGAGAGAAAAGGAGGGAGGAAGGGAGAGAGAGAAAGAGAGAGGGTTCCAGGGAAAATCTTTGCACATGTTAATTCTTCTAATCATTCCTCTTTTGGATAATCTCTTTCTTGTCTCATCTGGGCTCTTCCCAAAGTGAATGGTATGTTGCCTACATTTGTGTCCAGAGGGATTTTTGTTGTTGTTGTTGTTATTGTTTATTTGTTTTAAAGAAAGACAGAAAAGAAAGGAAGATGGAAGGGAAACAGAGAGCTCAGCTCAGGAGTTCTGGTCAGTAAGAAGCTGGGGATTTGTTCAGTAGAATTGCTCTGAGGTGCTTGGAGACCTGACACTGGGCCCTGCCATCTGGGCGGGACATGGGCCTGTAGACACTTTGCAAGTGAGTTTAAGCACTCAGATCCCTTTAGCACCTTTTTGTTTTGGTTTCCCATGTCCTTGCCTTTCCTCCCCACTTTTGCCTCTCTATCTTGAGCAAAAATGCAGGGGTGAAGACAACGGATCTCATCAAGTAATGGAGCACCTACCACCATGTCTCACTCAGCGAAGGTGAGCGACTCACAGCCAAAGGTTGTGGTGTTTGTAGTATATTCAGAAGGTAGGAAGTAAGAATTAAGAATTTGTCCTGATTATAATGAGAGCCCTTACGGATGGTGACCTTGGAGCCCCGGCTTAGTGAGATGATCTTCTGAAGTTACCACCAAGTCCACTTTTATTTCCGCCTGGCTTGGTCACCTCTACGTAGGCTGTCAAGTAACAGTTACTGAGGGAACTGTGAGAAACAACAATGAGCAACACAGACCTGAAATCTGCTTGCATAAAAAACACAACGTGTTTTTCCAAGTGAAGCAGGACAGTGAGGCCTTTCCAGCATTTTACGTTTCACATGGAATGAATTACACATCCAGCTATCTGAACTGGTGTAAATACACGAGTGCTTGCATGTCTGTGTGCATCTGAACCATGTGGCGTTATTAGGGACCTCTTCAAGTATGCTCTCTGCATTTTCCTCCCTGCCCTTGCCTGTTCATCACCTAAGGTGGCTAGATCCTTCCCTGAGTTCACCCTTCCCCAAAGTTGTCTGTTTCTCATATTCCTCCAAATTGGCCTTGGCTCTTTCTGCACCCTCTCCATCAAGAGCACTTTCTGCTAGGTAGTAAGTAAATCTGGAGAGTACTGATCGGAACAGTTGTGCAGATAATTAGCAGATTGCAGTATTTGTTGAAAGTGACGGTTTCTTGGCACCTAGTTCTTGCTTAAATAGGCTGGAGTATTAAGTTCTTAGCATATCTCTCTATTGTCTTGGCTTGAGCTGATGCATTTTCGATGTGCTGTTCGTGACTTGGAGAACTCACGGTAATTGAGCCATGCCAACTTAGGGTGTGAACAGAATACTTCCCACCACAGTGTTGCAAGGGAGAGCAAAATCCCAGAGATAAGCCAGCATCGGGTGAAGCCCCCCACTTCCACGGGAACTCTTGTGGGGACTCTTAGCTCCTCACTCAAGAAAACTTATCTGTGTTGGATGCTCACATGCTCATTATATCTGGTCTCCTTGAATTCTCAAGGCTTAGGCTCTAGCTTGTCGTTCTCATGGGAATCTGAGGCAGGACATGTGTTGCTAAGACTTTATCAGACTTAGATAATCTGAGGCTCCAGGATATTTGACTTGATGAAATTTGAGCAAAGGCCCTGAATTCCAGAAACAGACACCTGCAGCTACTTGAACTTGTCTTCTGTCCAGGGCAGACCCAGGTGATGAGTTTTCCTTTGAACATGCTGGTTCTTCCGTAAGTTCTTGCCTTGTTAGACTGTAAGCTCTTTGAGGGCAGGGACTATATATTACCCATATTTCCCAGCACCTAGCATGAGATAGGTCCTCAGCAAATATTTGTTGACTTAATGGATGAAAGTCTTCTGGAAGATGTCTCCATATCCATAATTGGGATGTGAATCATTTCTTCACTGGAATAAAAGCACAATGGCCACCACTTCAAGGACACATTATCTATGAGATGAACATTCTACTGTGAGACTTTTTACTTTGCCTTCCTCCTTGTGCTAAAATGAAACCAAACAGACAAGTTGTTTGGTTTCACAAGCCAACATATGTCGGCTGAGAATTCTGTTGCCTTATTAGGAGCTGTGAGCCTTATTTGGTACAAGAAGCCAGTAATGGACCTTTGACCTGTTTTAACCAATGAAGATTATGAATGTGTTTATATGATGTAAATTGCTATTTAAGTGTAAAGCAGTTCTGAGTTTTAGTATACGGGGGTTGGTTTATATATATATATATATATATTTTTGTCACTTTGAAAAATGCTGAGGGATCTTTTGATAAGGTTAGACATGCATGTTAGACTTTAATTTTGCAAGTATGTTGTTTTTCAAATGTATAAAATATAGGAGAAGGTAAACTAGTAAGAGGGAAAGACAGTTATGTTATTCTTCTATAGTTACTATTGAGTGCCTACTAGGTGCACATCATGGAGCCAAATATGTGAAGAGCTTCTTTAACTGGATGGAATGTAATAGATGTTCCACATGACCCTATTGCCTGGATACATACTGTGGGGGGAAAGGGACAGCACAGCAACAACAGTATCAGAGCTGAGTCAGCTTTAGCTTTGGGTCTCAGGATTCCATTTCTGGAATAAGATATAGAGCACTTAATAAAACCCCACTGAGACAGTGCCTTATGAGCCCCTGGAATGTATAAGCCCTCACAAAGTTAGTTTAATTGGGATTAATCTTTCTGTAACTATCTGCATAATTCTTGCTTTTCTTCCCATTTGGCTTCTGGGTTGGCAGTTTGTGAAAAACAATCCTACTGCCACTATTTTTTTTTAAATCAGAAATCTTACCCTTCAAACTATGTGAAATTAACACTGAGTATTTTTGTTTTATGAAAGAGTTCTATTTTTCAAAGTATAGTTTTTTGTTTGATGGGTCCCAGAAAACACTAATAAAAACCACAGACCAGCCTGTAATTGTGTGTTTCATGCTTCAATGAGCCATCCAAAACTGGGCTTAGAGGAAATGTACTTAGTCTATAGCAACAAAATGCATGTAGTTCTTACATATATTTAATTTAATAAGCATTTATTGAGCATCTACGATGTGCCAGGCACAATCCTAGACACTAAGCTATGGGAGAGAATGAAAGGGACAAAATCTCTACTCTCATGAAGCTTATGTTTCGTTGAATGGAAACAGACAAGAAACAAAACACTAACAGGCAAATATTAGATGTGTAGTAAAGAAATGTAAAGCAAAGAGGAGTGGAAAGTGCCAGGGTGTATATAGGGATGTATGTAAGTTTAAGGAGGAAACGTTTCAGTGAAGACCTGCAAGCGCTAAGGGAAGGAACTATGCACACAATTGGAGGAATGATACCTTACATGAAGGACCAGCAAGTGCAAAGGTACTGAGGTTCCTGACGTGTGTTCCTGACATGCCCAAGGAGCAGCAAGGAAGTCTATTTGCCAGAGCCGAATAAGCAATAGTAGAAAATGATGTACAATAGGCATTGGCAGGCTAGATGACATAGAACTTGGAGGATGTTATGAAGGCTCCAGTTTTTGTTTTGAGCGAGGTGGAGAGCTATAGAGAAGTGACATGTTCCCACTTCTGGTTTAAAAGAACCCCCCGGGGTGTTGTGTTGAGAATGAAGTGCAGGGAGACATTCAAGGCTGAACACACATCCTTACTCAAGGATGAACAAAGGGAGACAGAAAAGATCACACTCACATCCAGACTTCCAATACAACACTCACAAATATTTCAAACCCGTAAGTGAAATCTAGCAGTTCCTAACATGTTTCTCCTGGGGCCCAGAAAGTCTCAGCCATTCAGTTTAACTTCATAAACAATAACATGAAAATAATGGCTGACCATTTGGGGAAGATCCACTTGATGCCAGGAGCTGTGATATGTTCTTTCTATACATTATTACATTTAATCTTCCTGCAAGTCCCTGATGTATAGGTATGATCTCCAGTTTTCAAAGGAAGAAGTAAAGATCATAAAAATTACACGATTTTCTTAAGGTCACACAGCTAGTAATAAGCAGCAAAGCTGTCATTGTTCACTGATACCTCTTTTCCCCAAAGCCTATATTCCTAATCCTAATATTCTCTAGTGCATCAGGATGCTAATGGTATACCACACATGCACACACAGTTCTGTGTTACATATGTTGGAGTAATATGGAGTTAAGCTACGTCTTACAGATTTATTTACTGTAGGAATTCTTAGAATCTTTATTACAAGGTTTAAAAAAAAAAAAAAGGGGCGCCTGGGTGGCTTAGTCGGCTAAGCGTCCGACTTTCGCTTAGGTCATGATCTCGTGGTTCATGGGTTCGAGCCTCGCGTCGGGCCCTATGCTGACTGCCAGCTCAGAGCCTGGAGCCTGTTTCAGTCTGTGACTCCCGCTCTCTCTGACCCTCCCCTGCTCACGCTGTCTCTCTCTCTCTCTCCTAGAAATAAATAAAACATTAAAAAAAAAAAGAATCTTTATTATGAGGGAGTTCACTGTGAATCTATGAGAGGAAAAAGGGTTCCCAGTTTCCCAAACACACCCAACAACTGACCAATGGATCAAGAAGATGTGTTTTATGTATACAATGGAATACTACTTGGCAATGAGAAAGAATGAAATCTGGCCATTTGTGGCAATGTGGATGGAAATGGAAGGTATTATGCTGAGTGAAATAAGTCAGTCAGAGAAAGATAGATACCATATGTTTTCACTCATATGTTAATCTTGAGAAACTTAATAGAAGACCATGGGGAAAGGGAAGGGGAAAAAATATAGATACAAACAGAGAGGGAGGGAACAAACCATAAGAGAAGAGACTCTTAAATATAGAGAACAAACTGATGGTTGATGAAGGTGGGAGAGAGGGGAAAATGGGTGATGGGCCATGAGGAGGGCACTTGTTGGGATGAGCACCGGGTGTTGTATGCAAGCGATGAAACACGGGAATCTACCCCCAAAACAAAGAGCCCACTGTACAGGCTGTATGATAGCCAATTTGACAATAAGTTCTATTTTAAAAAGTACGTAAATTATTGAATAAAGTATTACAGTCTTTGTAATTTGAAAAAAATAAAATGAACCCTTTTCACCAAAGAAGACTTGATGAAAACAGACCCTTAGGTGCCCAGGGAAATGGTGATATATAAAGATTACTTCTCTGACTTAGAAGAAGCAGTATTTTCATGTTTGGGCCAAATTAGTATGCTGATAATATTCATGCACATCACATTTGCCCCACTTTGAATACATTCTATTTTTTTCTCATGGAGAAAAAATTCCTGGCTTGCCCTGGGGATTATTTCATTTGCATCGATGTATCTCTCAGCAATCACAAAGAACTTGCCAGTTCCCAAAGAGTGACTCCTCTTTGAGAACTGTGAACCCTCCTGAGTTTCACCTCTTTAGAACTATGTGTCCCAAACTATAGGCACTGGCCACATGTGGCTATTTCAGTTTCAACTAGTTAAAATTACATAAAGTGAAAATGTAGCCCCTTAATCACATGATCCATATTCCGAGCTCTGCACACCACATGTGGCCAGTGGCTACAGTCCTGGACGGTGCAGAGACAGAATATTTTCACAATCAAAGAAAGATTTATTGGACAGCAGTGCTCTAGCATCTGACTACTTGGAGCAGGGGGTAAAGGTGGAAAGGGTAGTGAGCAAATTTAACCCAGGATGAAATAAGATCCAGTGAGCCTTAGAAACCAATTAGAAACCCTGAATTGTAGAGAACAATAAAAATAAAGATCCAAAGCAAATATCTTTGTGTGTGCTGGAATGGTGACAGTATCTGCGAGTGCAAACAAGTTTGATGCTGTCAGTGGAGCTTTTGAGTGGGAGGATTTTATTATTCTTATCTCCAAACCCCACACATACCCTACAGTCATTAATATGAGAGTTCCAAGGATGTGGCTTTCTGGTTGAGATTATTGGCATTGAGGGAAGATCACTAAAATAGGCAGGGAAATGAAAGGTCCTTAAATAGGAATGGCTGGCACTCCCACTGTCTGCTATAAATGATACTAACACTGTTTTCTTCTTTTTTCTTTCAACACTATCTTCTTGAATCATTAGTTCACCCCTTGGCTCACTATTTCCTTATAAGTAAATTATCTTCTATTAACTAGCATGACCTGGCTTCTGGTCATCTAAAATCACTGAAAATGTTCTTTGAAGATCAGAGTCAAACTCATTGCTGCCTCAGGGACTTTGCATTAGCTCTTCCCCCTGCCTAAAATGCATTTTTGAGCTTCATGTGGCTGGGCACTTCCAGTCATGCAGATTTCAGTTCAGAAAGTCACCATTCCTACTCACACTTAGAGCTGGAAGATCATTTGCTGCAAAATCTTGTCCTAAGCACACAGAGGGCATAATGCACAGACCCAAGGCCTTGCAGGCTTATAACCAGGAGGGGAAGCCAGTCTTCCTGTTTTCCCATTCGTGAATCCTTACCCCCACAGGTCCTGGGGTCTCCTAACTACAGGGGTCTTCCATCCCCAACATGGAGACATCCTCAAGGAAGCTCCTTTTCCTCTGCCTCCATGGTGATGCCAGGGAACTTTCTTATGCTGATTCTTTGAATCTGGTCAACATCATCTTCCTTCTGGAGCCCAGCCAGACCTGGGAGAGAAAACCACATATCCTACACACTACTGGAACAGCAGATGAGACCAAGTTAGAGCTGCTAAGAAACCAGAAATGTAGAGGTCCCTGGCATCACTGAGGAAGGAGCACAGGAGAGTATAGAATCTAGTAAAAGATCCAATTAATCACCAGTATTCTGGCTTCTCTCTTAAGCTTCACTGTGTGTGTGTGTGTGTGTGTGTGTGTGTGTGTGTGTGTGTACGTGTGTGTGTGTGTGCCCTCCTCTCTCCTACTTTCTGTGTCTCTTTCAGAGTCTTCATTTCTTTCCCATACCTTTCCTTCCTCTTGCTCACCAGTCCCTTTAGGACTCATTCCCACTCCAAACCTGTCTTTCCAGGTTGCTGAAAGATCGAGGGCTGACAGGAGGACAGTCTAGGACCAGGAATGGAGCCACCTCTCTGAAAGCCTCACTGGTGACAATAACAAATGGTATTTACCTAAGAGTTATTAACACATCAACTGTTCTCCCCTTGACTGTTTAGTCATGTCATTCAGCATTAATGGACTTTTCCAATGGCAAACAGAAAGAGAAGAAGGAAAACAAACAGTGTATTCACACTTGATAGAGTTGGTGATCCCTGCCAAAGCTGTGAAAACAGAGGTGATCTCTTAAGTTTGACCTGAGGACACGTCTCCCCGGAATGGGAATACACAGGATTCTGGGCCCATGTTGGACTTTCCATTGAGGTTCTCCATGAGAGGGAAAGCAAGAAGTAAAGGATGTGGCAGAATGGTGCAGAAGAAAAAGTACTTCACTCGTTTCCAACTGTGTGATGCTTACAGCCAAGGTGCCAGGCACTACACCAGATAGACTAAAGGCAAAATCAAGTGGTCCAAGTTCACATCACAAATTAGTGTGAGAGCCACTTCACTTCCAGTTCTACTCTACTGGAGTCTACTTGTCTCCATCAAGGTCCACATTTTCTTTAGGAAGCAGATATCTCTTAGTTGCCGGGACCAGAGAACAGGTTAACAGAATAAAAAGCATAGGTTTTTGAGTCAGAACAAGCCCCATTCCAAATCTCACACCTTCTCCTACAAGCTAGATGACCTTGACCAATTGGCTTAACCTCTCTCTTTGAAGCTCAGCTTGCTCATAAACAAGCAGGAGTTCTAAGCTGGAGCTCATGCTTTATGGAGGAGACAACCAAACAACTAGGTATTACATTGCAGTGTAATCAATGATGGGAAAATGCAGGAAGGTGAGACCTGGTTTCTAGTCATGGCTCCATCTCCAACCAGCCATGACCCTTAAGGAAGTTTCTTAAACTCTCTTGCTTCAGTTTCTTCATTTGTAAATTGGCAAGTCAGGCTAGATCATCTCTGGAGTTGTTTCCAAATAGAAAGTTCCAGGAATTTATGAAAATAAATTTGAATCTAGTCCAAATTTTATTTAAATGTTTCAATTTGCCATGGAATGAGTTGGGTTGCTAAAGCAAATGTGGAGGTGTCTCTGGCAGTTCTGGAGGACTGTGGACGTGGGGAGTGGAGACAAAGCAGCAGAGTCTGGATCCCTGGACATATGTAGCCAGTTCCAGCAGAAGCCATCCTTCTGGATCTAAGAACTGTATCTTCATCTACTGAGACTGCTCCCTGGGGAAATGGCTCATCCATGACAATGATGGCATACATTTATTTAGCACTTACTGTGTTGGGCAGAGTAGCATACACTTTGCTTATATGATCTCATTTGATCCTATGAAGTAGGTAATATCATTATTATCATATTTCCCTTGGGATGAGGAAACTGAGGATCAGAAGGATTAGACCATTTGCCAAATGGCAGAATTAGGGCTTGAACCCAGCTCCCAAGCAATGTTGTTTCTATCACATAAATTCCTAAGTTACTAAAGGAAGCACCACATGAGGTTTCAACGGCCGGAGTAAAGTCCCTTCTTTGACTAGGCTTTCTTAGAAACAGAAAGTAAAATTTGCAAAAATAAACAGGACTCTGAGGCATTGAGTATAATTTGAAATTCAAAACTTACAGGAGATACCGCCCTTTCTCCAGCTGATTGGTCCCAGTGGTGGAACCACAGATTGGACGCCCAAGGAGCTCCTGCATGAGGCATGCATTCCACGTCCACAAACAGCGTTGGTCTCAGAGAATTATGTGTGTGATTTGTGAGTGGTGCCAAGTAAGGAATACAGGGTGATGGAGAAAAGAAAGGTGATTTCTAGTCCCAACCACCTGCAAAGCCTCTACAAGAGTGGGATTTAATTGGCCATTGAAGGAGAGAAAGTATTTTCATTTTTAATATGGAACTTTAAAAAATGATGTCTAATCATTTTATATATATCATTATGTTTTTAACTTTAAAAACATAAAAAGTTATGTACTTAACTTTCTTACTGTATATATATATACATACATATACATATATATATACAGTAAGAAAGTTAAAAACAATATATGTGTATATATATACATACAGTAAGAAAGTTAAAAACATACTTCAAATTCCTACACTCAAAATAACCAGTGTACATATTTGGTAGACACCATTCTAGGTCTCTAGAATAATAAAAAGATAGATGGCTTGAGAGCTGGAACTAAGAAGATGGAGGATATGAGTGAAAGCAAAACTTTATATCTGAACCATCTTAATGTATTAGCTACTCAATAAAAAATGGGTCTATAGACAGAATTTTATAAAACTGTGATCTTAAATACTGCTTAAAAATAAAAACAAACCCATTCAATTTGACTTGAATTCAACTTGAAGAAAAGGAAATGGAAGGGATCTCTGAATTCAGATAAATGTTTCCTTAATATGAAACATATTAGTTCAAGACAGAAACTTCTAAGTTCATGACAATAAAGTAGGAAAATTGACATTGGAGTGATTATACTTTCTAAGGGTACATGTTTCCACGTAAGACAGGACTGATTGGCTGCTTGTCCTGAAAGATAATAAAATTAACACGTGTTTTCCCTCATATTTTCCTTCCCTCGCTTACTGAAATGAGTTAGTGTTTTTTCATTTTCATATTGAAAATATGAAAATATGAGGATTCAATGCTGTTATTCTTTTTGATAAAATCAAAACCCAGATTCCAAAGTTGTTTAGTCTTAGATCTAAATTTTTTTTAACGTCTTTTATTTATTTCTGAGAGAGAGAGAGCATGAGCAGGGGAGGGTAAGAGAGAGAGGGAGACACAGAATCCGAAGTAGGCCCAGACTCTGAGCTGGCTGTCAGCACAGAGATGCAGGGCTCGAACCCACAAACCGTGAGATCCTGACCTGAGCTGAAGTCGGATGCTTAAATGACTGAGCCACCCAGGCGCCCCTGTTTAGTCTTAGGTCTAAATTTAAGTGTGTTAAGTGTTTGCACCAGTCCTTCTACCTTGGTTCTCCAATTTTTCTTTCTTCCTTTCTTTAGATTCACCTTTCAGATATCTGGAGTTCATAATATAATGGGTTCCCATGGGTCCCTCCTGTGAATACATTCTTCTCTCTACTGGTTCTAGAGGATTCACATAGTTCTGAGGAAACTACCTCTGCCTTGAACTCCAGGTATGGAGCACATGACCCAGGCTAAGCAAATCAGAGCATTCTATATCCTTGATGAGGGTTATCTCTATGACCTAAACTAGTGTACTCAGAACGAGTCTTAGCTTATTTGTTTCTGGGAAGGGGAAGACCTAGAAATCTCTTCCTCAGGATTGCGTGACATGAGGATGTGAATCATAAAACCAATGCAACTATTTATTTGCTTCCATTGGGGAAGGTAGCCTAAGAATAAAGTCAGTACACTGAAGGGGGGTGGGGGGCAGAGCAAGCCAAATTTCAGAGAACTGTACTGGACCCTTGATAGTATCATGGACCCTGGATCAGGCTGCAGCTGAAGCGCTCCTACCACTGGACTTTACAGGAACCATAGGTCCTTATTTTAGATTTCTGAGTTTTTTATTAATTACAAAATGAAGAGTAAGTACTAGTTATTGCAATTGTGAAGGTGGCTGCTGACAGGGGCTAGTGGAAAGAGTATTCCTATAGAGGCAATGGCATCAACAAAGCCTCAGAGGCCAGAGAACAGACAGCATGTGCTTAGTCTTTGAGAGTCCAGTTTTTTTTTTCTCAGGTTGTAAGGGATCTTATTCTGGTTAAAGGGGAGTAGAACCTTGGAGTGACAACTTGCCTATCACAGTATAATTTATTTCTTTATAGGAAGATCTTACCTGGTGATGGGAAAATGCAAAGGAGCCAAGAAGAACTTGGTGGGGGAAAGGGGAAATTGGGGAAAGAAATCATCCTGGCAAACAGATGAAGTTTGTTCCATTCTCTTGTGGAATATTTTAAGGCATTGGTTACAACCCAGTCCTGGGACAAGTAGAGACAAAATTCTGAGTAAGAGGTGAAACCTTAACTCATACTAATGAAAGTGACAACTTTTTATTAGAAATTCTGACAGTAGTTTTCTCTCTATGAGACAATGTCCTCTTTTGTAGCCTCCTGAAAGAGTCCAGCTTTGGAGCCAACGATCTCTGATCTGGTGGGAACTTAGAGCCAGGACAACTGCAGGACTAGAATGGCCATGCAAGGCTCTCTATTGCCTCCAAATCGAAATACACAATTGAAAATATTGCCTTTGTAAATGTTTGACTTGGGGAAAACTCAACAACAATCTCTGATTCTTAGAGAGGCAATATGTTGTAGTACTTAAACACTTGGCTCTAGGGCCAGATTGCTTGAGTTTCAATCCTGGCTCAGTAATGATCCTGAAATTCCATTTTATTCTATAAAATGACTCTATGTAGTATTAGTATTCTCATTGTACAGATTAAGAAATGAGGTTCAGAAATTCTGTGAACTTACCAAATTAATACAATTAGTTCACGGCAGATATATTATTTAAATCAAAGTCAATCTGGCTTCAAAGTCTTTATTTGTATCTCTCAACTACCTTTTATCACTTCTGTTGGGAAATGTCACCCATAAGCTCACTGTTGCAGGAAGAACACCTTTTTCTGATTTTTCTAGAGCAAGGAACAGGAGCCTAAAAAGTTGGGTCATTTCTCAAGCAGGGACAAGAGACGGAGGAAGAATTGCCAGTTTCTTAATTTTCTGCCTCTCTCACCTCTATTCCATCCCATACACTCCTGCCAGGAAACTATGTGTAAGATGCAGCTCTCTATGTAATATGCACTTCTCATTATATCTACAAATCAAACTCTAGCTACATATTTCTATCCTTACCCTTCATAAGAATAAAATTATGGTCCAATTCTTCAAATTTTAAAAAACACTATAGGTTTCTACTTTCAACTATAATTCAGTAGCTTCCAGCAGAAGGACTAGAAAGGTTGGAAGACCCGGGACTTGAGGGGACAAAATCCCAAGAAAGAGGAAATCCTGCAAGGTGAGTTGACAATTTGAGTGACTTTTTAATCTCAAGCCATTTTTCTATTTTTGATTTGAGACAAAAAGCCCAGATAGGAGGCAGCTGTCAAGAGGCAGAGAAACCATAGAGGTTTTGATAGTCTTGTGGGGCTGGTGAGACAAAAAGCAGATGCTTATAAGGAATCAGAATAACAATGAGAAGAGGAGGCTAGAGAACTGATCACGACACCTCATCGGATTCCCCACCCCTCAAGATTTCCAAACTCTGAAACTGCTTATGATAAGACACCAATAAACCTAGGCTCTGAAAAACAGAATGAAATGTTGTTAGCGTCATAATGTGAAAGGGATAAGGATTACAATTCAGGACCAACAAGGTTAGAAAAATCTTCCATAAACACCTGAAGCTTTTATTGGGAATTCCAGAAAGCGGAGATAAAATTGAAGTGATAAATCCTCGCCTCAATTGCAAATCTACTTCAAATCAGCTTGGTACTTGATTGGGTGGGAGTTGATAGTCCCTAATTTGTCTGGCCCACAAAGAAAAGAGTAAAGCTTTTCAGGAGGAAGATAGCATTATTTAAAATCTTGACAGATTTTTACATGTATTTCAATATGTTACAAGGATCAAATAATGAAAACCTAAAAAAAAAACTAGACAAAGAAAATATGTATGGACGCAGTAAATAGGCCTAAAAACTGTATAACTGGAGTGCTAGAATGTGAGGAAAGAAAATGAGCCAAAGCAACATTGAAGAGGTAACAGGCAAAAATTTTCCAAAATGGATGAAACCCACAGATTCAGTGATACATGTGAACTCTGAGAAGAAAGAAACAGAAGGAAACCACACCCAGGCTTTCATGCTACACTCTGAAAAACAAAAAACAAAGACAAGAGACAGAGAAAATCTTAAAAGTAAGCAGAGGAAAAAAAAATAGTTATGTGTCCTTTCTTAAGAAATAATGGAAGCCAGAAGACAATGGAATCACTTCTATAAAGTTCTGAAAAAAAAATTCCCAATTAAAATTCTGTACCCATCAAAAATATCCTTCAAATGTTAAGACTAAATAAAGACTTCTCAGACAAACAAAAATAACTGTAATTAGCTACTAGCAGACCTACAGTAAAATTAATACTAAAAAGAATTCTTTGGGAAGAAGAAAAACTATCCTAGTCTGGAAAGGACTGGATAACACCATTCAGTCCTTTCTTCTGTCTCTAGGAACACAACACTATTTGATCTTGAGTATGCTTGGAGCCCAGTGATAATCTGTATTAAGTCTGCACATTGCCTGACACAGAATGACCACTGAATAAATGAAAGATAATTACAATGTCACAAGATTTCATCTAAAATCTTTACCTTTTTGCTCTTGTTTGATGAACAATAACAAAAAATTTCTTTGTTCAGATGAAAAAGTCTTAGAATTCTACAGTGTCTAAATTAGGAGGATAATAGTCTGGTTCACTGCTTTAGGTCAAAGGGGTTGAGGATTGTATCACCTTGGGGTAACCAGCCTCTAAGACGGCCTCCCAGTGATCCCTACCCCCCAGTATTCACATCCTTGTATATTCTGCTCCGTCAACATATCAGGTTTGGTCTGTGGAAGCAGTAGACTATGGCGGAGTAATGTCATGTCACTTCTAACATTAAACTACAGAAGATATCAAGCCTTCCATCTTAGGCCTTCCCTTTCTTTCTCCTTCAGACTACTTTTCCTAAAAGAAGTCAGCTGCTATGTCATGAGCAGCTTTACAGAGAGGCCCACTAGGTGAGGAGCTAAGGCCTCCAGACAATGGCCACATCAATGAACTTGGACATAAATCCTTTGGCCCCCAATCAGGATTTCAGATGATTAAAGCTCTGACTGATAGCTTGGCTATACCTTCATGAGAGGCTATGAGCTAGGCCTACCCAATTAGGCAGCTGTTAGACTCCTGATCCTCAGAAACTGTGTGAGAATATAAATGTTTCTTATTTTAAGATGCTAATTTTTAGAGTAATGCAGCAATAGATACTAATACACACCTTATATGTGCTTAATAAATATTTGTGGAATAATTTAATGCACCTGTATTTGGTTTCTCATCCTAAGTTCAACGTACTAAGAAACTTTCCCAAGATCCTACCCTTGGGTCTTTCTTTCCAATGACTTATCTTTTGCTTCTTGATCATGGTGTTTAACCAGGTCTTCCTCCTGCTCAGATCCTCCCTTCAGCCATATGGGGCAAGCTGGTTAGACTATGGGTCCCTCGACTTGAGTTAGTCCTTCACTGCAGTGAATGGGCCTGGTTTCCTTAAGAGAGAATAATCCTGAGCTTATTATACATCCTGAAGCTATGGGAATACTTACTTCCATCCAGGCTTGTTTTCATTACAAATTTCAACACATTAACTAAGAAAGCTTATGTGTTAGCTCCTAAATCATCTTAAGATCATTCCATTCTTATCTTCATATTTCTTTCTGGAAGGTAGGCTAGGGTGAAAGAAGCACTTGTGGGAAAGAAAAATGGCTTTTCAAGTCATCCCGTTATACCAGACTGTGAGCAAAATCAAGGCAGAGGTTGATAATAAATCCCAGAGTCAAACCAGATCCAGGAAAAATACAGGCCTGTTGAGATCTTGGCAAAGATTGACCTTATGAGAAGCCTCTGGTGTTTCTCCGGCTTCACCAAGAACCAGGACAGAGATTCCCAGAGTCCCAGACTCTAAGCTATTGTGTTGTCATAATTTGCCACACTGAGAAAGTTTGGACATTTCCTGTGTGTGTGTGTGTGTGTACAATTGTACATTCACATGACTATAAGCTCCTCCAGGGCAAGTAATAGTCATATTGTTTATTCCATATCAGTAGCACACACTTCTAGGAACAAGGTAAAAGTTGAATGAAGGCAAGAATGTGCATTTCTCAGCCTGGTGATTATGTATGCTTGTTTTAGGATTTTCCTTTATTCATTTTAACCCTTAAAAATTTCTTCCTCCTTTCACAAGACAAAACAAAACAAACCACAAAAACAAACCAAAACTAAAATTCAGACTGGTGACCTAATCGTTGTTTTTCTTGTTCTGTATGTGGTTTGCTGTATGAGGCCATTTTCATCTATTACTGCATTTTTTCCCTCATCAACTTTCTTGGGTTGGGATCAGAGCTCCATTTTACACAGGAGGAAATATGCTCAGAAAGATGATTTTTCTTTGCCCAATTCACACACATCAGAAAGGGCAGGGATGAGATATCAACCAGGGACTTCAGAGCCCCATACACTTTCTACTGCCCATACTGTCTCTGTCCAACTGATGACATAGTTCTTTGATTGCCAGCTGCATGGCCGCCATCTTCAATTAAGAGGTGACTATGTCAGGGTTCCCTGGAGGAGGTAAGGCTCTTGGTCTTCCACTCATTTTCAACAGACTGGTTGTACTTTTGTTGACTTTACACTTTGGGCCTTTCTATAAAATTTCATTTGAGCAAAACTTTCCAAAGCAAACCAAGTCCATGGGTTCATTGACCTTAAAAATTAAGTAGACTCTAAAACCCTTACGACAAAAAAAAAACCAAAAAAACCCACTCCAGTTCCTTCCTTCTCAGCCATCAGTTCTTCAGTCTCAGAGGTTCCTGGCAATGAAGAGTATGGAGCCAGACCTCCTTTGGTTCAATGTAGCATCTACTGCCCTCCTGCTGAGCTCAGTTTCAGGGCTCAGGCCCCATGGGAAAGGGGAACCCCGGGCAACATTAAACTGAAACTATTAAGCAGTTCACAGTTTTCACTACCAAACTGAGAGCCAATATATGCTAAAGGGTAAAAGTGCAGGCTTTGGACTCAACATATATAGATTAAGTCCCAATTTCCTTTGATTGGAGGTTTTTGACTGTGACCAAGTTCCTTAGCACCCTCCCTGGCAAAACAAAGAGAAAAGTAATAATCTCTTCAAGTTGTTGCAAAGACTAAATGAGACCTTGTATATAAAGTGCCAGCAACTACCATTTATTGAGCAGTTACTGTATGCCATGAACTCTGCTAAGTGTTTTAGATAGTTTGCCTTATCTCATCTTCATGGGAACTGTGTGAAGTGGGTGTACCTGGCCTGTGACTAGCTCCCTGAGAAGTAATCAGTTAGTGGGAGTTGTCATTATATGGTTATTGCTTTACAGTGACATGGTGTTGGGTCAGCAGTGCCAGGTGACTGCAGTGAGTTCCCACACAACACGGTGCTGGCTGTCCCTTCCCATGTGCTGCCTCAACCTGGTTGTCTGGCTGGGGCGGGCACATCATCACAGAGCTAAAGGACTTTCCTCTGTGGGCTCTTCCTATCAGGATTTCTCCTCTCTTGGCCACTCCTTAACCTCAGTTCCAACTAGGTCCTCACCAGCCAGCATTGATAGACAAGAAGGCAAAAAGAATGTTTAGGAAATTAGATTTGAAATCAGAAAACAAATTGGACTTGAGTCCCAATTCTCCCACCTCCCAGATGGAGAACAGTGTGTGTCACTCACTTGATGTGGGAGATCCTTGGCAAGTTATGGAATCTCTTCAAGGCTTATTTTCCATATCTCACAAAACTGGATAAGGAACGAAATGTTCATTGAGCATTTATTGCATGCCAGGAGATCCATACCCCAATTGTTCATATCAACACCCTATAATTATGGTCACCATTTTACAGATGATAAAACTGAGGCTCAGGAGAGTTAAGACTCACCCAAGATCATACTGTCATTAGGTGACAGAAGTAGAGCTTGAATGCAGGTTTTCTGTTTTTTTTAAAAAATTTTTTTAAATATTTATTTATTTATGAGAAAGAGAGAGAGAGAGAATGACCAGGGGAAGGGCAGAGAGAGACAAACACACAGAATCTGAAGGAGGCTCCAGGCTCCAAGCTGTCAGCACAGAGCCCAACACGGGCTCAACTCACAAACTGCAAGATCATGACCTGACCTGAAATCCAACACTGAGACGACTGAGCCACCCAGGTGCCCCTTGAATGCAGGTTTTCTTAACCCAAGTCATATGTTCCTTCCGCCATACCAACCAACAATTCCAAAGGTTATCTTGGAACTGCTTCCCATCCCTGCTCTGGGTCTATAGAAGGACAAAAGTCTCCTCTTTACTTCAACCTTTTCATAGGTAAACATCTCCTTGTAAACTATCCATTATACTGGAGATGAAACCCTGCAGCCTTTCAATGGAGTTTAAGGGCTATCCTACCTCCCCCTGCGTGTAGCCTAACACTCTATCTCTTACAGGTAATTTGGAGTAGTAGGAGCCTTTGTTTTTTTCATGACATTGTTTCTTCTTTGGATCTACAAGCTTGGACACAAATGGAGCTTTGGTCCCTGTAAACAAACGCAGTGACACAGCTTCATGACTCACCCACCAGTCACTTCCAAAGCCTGGGCATGGCATGGCCCTGACCACCTGTTCTGTCTCCTGGAAACCGGCTCTTCGGACATGGCTGTGAGGACTAGTTGTAAATCACCTGCGCTGTGCCGTCCTGGAAGAGTAGATCTGAGGAGGTGAGGAACAGAGTCTGAAAGCAAGGAGAATTCATGTCTTTGTTGGGAAAGAAAGAGGTGTTCTTTTGGCAAGAGAAATGGATCATTAGACAACCAGTTGATTAAGAGAGTGTTGAGAGCCAGATGCCTGGAATATAGAAAGGGGTGGGAACTTGGAGGCAAAACCAAGCTTAGAAAACACTGCCTGAACCAGCACAAGGAGCAGAATATTCAACATAATGACTGTTGAGGAAAATCTGGAATTCTGTGATAGGTTGAAGACATTGGCCTGCCATTAATCTTTTGGTAAAGGAAAATGAAGTTCTTGGGATTGAAAAGCTCCTCTTTCCAAATCTCTCCTCCCAAACATTGAGCACTAAAATTCCACCTTGGGTTTTTTGGCTTTAGCCTGAAGTTTTGATCTAGTAACGAAATATGCTAATAGTTACCATGTAAATACCCTGGGGAAAAATAACACATAAGACCACAGATACACTTGACCCACTGTGCTATTTTAGTTGATTAGAAAGAGAGAGCTGGATGACCATATTGGGAAGAATTATAATCTGAGGTAGGATTCAGGGGGAGAATCACAGGAGGCTGTGCTTGATTAGCAGTGACCTTCTGTGGCTGGAATGAGATGTCAGAGGACAGATGCTTTGTAGGCGCACTTGTTGGCTTCACAATAGGTACATTTGTTTACGCATTCACTGGCAGATGTGTGAAAAGAAGCTTTCATATATGGAAGAAGCATCTAGGAACAAATCAAAAAATAATCAGATATTTTTCTCCATTAAAATGACTACTATGGAGAAGTTAGGAAGCCAGAAAAATCAGACAAGAAAAAAGAATAATCCATAGGCTTGCCCCAAATATGTATCACATATGTTAACACGTGTTAACATTTGGTATGTTTCTTTGCAGCATTTCTTCTATGGATGCCTTCTTTTGAATATAGCTGAGATTAAATAATAGTAATTTTGTATCTTGGTTTTCTATTATCATTATACCATGAGGACATTCCATATTATTACACACCTTTTGTTAATCCTGAAGTTGCTAATATATTTTAAGTATTGAGGGTGAGTATGTGCTAGATAGCATGGTGAACACTTTGCATTCACAGTCTCATTTAATCCCCACAAAGCCCTATGTAGTGGGTACTATTACCGTGTTCCTATTACAGAAGCTGACACTGAAGCTAAGAGAGGTTAGTTCATTTGTTCACAGGCACACAGCTAGATACGAAGGAGCTGGGTTATAAACCATGGCTTGCCAGGCTGCTGAACACATATTGTTGTGTTTTTAAAGGATGCCATTATGTCATAGTTTAATCGACAGCGTTTTTTCTTAACTTAATGAAACATAAAATAATGGAGCACTTTACAGTCAATTAGCGTAGATGAAATTTAGTTGTATTATGCCAGGATTACCCATTATACCTCTCCAAATCTCTATGCCCTCACCCAATCAGTTTTGAAACAATATTTTATTATATATTTTTGTTCGTGTGTGACCTTCCATTGTCAGCAATGATCATTCTGAATTCCCGAAGTGTTAGGAGAGGTGTGGAATTTGTTAAATTAAGCTCTACTTGCAAAGCTCTAGGACAAATCTCT
This sequence comes from Proteles cristata cristata, assembly GCA_017311185.1. Taxonomy (NCBI): domain Eukaryota; kingdom Metazoa; phylum Chordata; class Mammalia; order Carnivora; family Hyaenidae; genus Proteles; species Proteles cristata. The sequence goes on along the minus strand of JAESUZ010001786.1, from coordinate 287,030 downwards.
AGGACACCAGCAGAACAACTCACTGGGGGGAAACTGAGCTGTACTGTGAAGTCATTTTCCTAGCCGAGGTGCGTCAGTATCCTCTGTAGTGCTCTGTCTTCCTCTTCTCCGTCCACAGAGTTGTCATGACTTTATAAGATTCTCTCAGGTGGGCAAAATCATTGACTTGATTGTTCCCCTGTCCTTGAGCCAGTCTGTTATATTAGTGTCTCAACGGTGACGGGGGAGGGATTTTAGAGAATGGGGAAAAAGGGCAGTAGGGAAGTGTTCATTTTTTCCCTAGTGCTTTGTTCTTCTACAGGGTCATCCAGAAATCTAGAAACATAGGCAGATATACATAACAGACGGCTCCTTGGTATTATATGCAATAAATATGGTCATCTTTCTGTCCTTCAATTATCAATGCATAGTCCAAAGAGCTGATGAAAACGGCAGTGAACACAGCGTCCTTAATGCATGTCCGTCAATCCCTATACATGGCATCTGTGATGCACTGCCTCATGCAGTTTGTGCTCAGATTTTCAGAATAAGCTGTGCCGTTAATATGCTCCCAGAAATCTAGGGAGTTTAGTCTCTAAAGAAAAAAATGGACGGTCACTCCACAGTCCACCTGTCTTGACAGGAACATCTACATAATCAGACACCTCGTGAATTCTTTAATGCATATAAAATGTCTGACTTTTGTAGTATCATTTTCTGTGTGAGAGTCTGAGTCCTTGGAGGGTAGGCTATCCGCAGTTATGAGCCAATCACACTGTGCAGTTTATGAGACACGATTATTATTGGCCTCCTAAGCACTTCTTTCTTGTTTTTGTTACTTATTTCTTATGTTCTATATCCATTTCCACTTTTATGGGCAACCATTCTACTCTATTGAATGTGTTTGTTGCTGTGGTGCACATTTACATCTTCTACAGTTTTATTTATTTATTTTTAATTTTAATTTTTTTGATGATTATTTATTTTTGAAAGAGACAGAGACAGAGTGCGAGCCAGGGAGGACAGAGAGAGAGGGAGACACAGAATGCAAAGCAGGTTCCGGGCTCTGAGCTGTTAGCACAGAGCCCAACGCGGGGCTCAAACCCATAAACTGTGAGATCATGACTTGAGCCAAAGTCAGATGCTTAACTGACTGAGCCCCCCAGGCCCCCCAGGTCTTTTTTTAAACATATATTCTTCAAATATATGTCTCTGTGGGCATTTTTTGAAGTTATGTAAATTATATATCTCATTCTATTTTTTACTTTTTTTCCCCTTTTAATCCTAGGTATAACATTCTTAAGAAGCCTCTCCATGTCACCATATTTACACCTAATCCACTGTTTCCCATTGCTACACGGTGCCCCAGGGCCAGTCTGTCCTGCAGTTTACCTCTCTCTCCTCTTCTACTGGAAGGTCTGCTGTTTGTATCTCAAAGGCTCTGTCACCACTGCAACCACACTGCGATGAACATTGTCATACCTGGGCTCTTACGGGCCAGGTGAAGAATCTGTCTGAGGCATATACCTAGGAGTGGAATTGCTGGAAAAAGCTCCCACCCACAGGAGGCAACGGTTCTCATGGCTCCCGGTCCTCACCGAGACTGCCATTGCCCAGTCTTGCCATTATGTCCCAATACTTTGGGAATAAGTATTAGATGTAAAGTGATTATCTTGCCTTAAATTGCTTTCTAAGGTCACTAATAACTGAGTCTTTCAAATACTAAGTAGTCTTTTATGTTTCCTCTTCTGTAAATTGCCATTTTATACCCTCCACCTATTATTGCATTTCCTTAAAATTTTTAGATATTGGTTTCCCAGACTATAAGTTCTACCACTTACCTATTATTTTTGTTCACAGTGTCCTTTTATGAACAATAATTCTAAATTCTGTTATAGTCAAATCCATCTTTTTTTTTTTTTTTTTGCTATAACATTTGTACTCTGGAAGTTTTATTACCTGCCATCCTTCTCTACCTCTTAAGTTACGAAGATATTCTGCATATTTTTCTATTTCTTTTATAGTTTTACTGCTCACAGTTGGTTTTTTTAGTCCATCCAGAATCTACCCTTGTTTGTGGAGTTAGACAGGAATCTAGTTTCAATTTTCTTCCCACAATAATCTGTTTTGTAGTTTCCCAATGCCATTTATTAAACAAGTGTCTTTCTCTATGAATCTGTCAATAAGTCTGTCACCCGTCTATTATTTGTCTTTATCAGATATTAACTTCTCTTCCATTGCTGGATTTGTCTTTTCTAAACCAATGCCACACTTTTTTTTTATTATTGGTCTTCTAACATGTCTTAAAATTAATGATGTTTTGATAAGTCATGAGCCAATGTAAATGTTAGATAATCAAGTTCCTGAAAAACAATCCAACCGCATTTTAATTGGGATTGCATTCATTTTACAGGTCCTTACCTGAAGCCCAGGAGTGTTTTTGGCTGTTGGTGACCTTGTGACCGTTGGTAATGGGCCGGATGCCGTGCTCAACATTAGGGACAGGGAGCACATCTGGTGAAGCCTGCCCTTCAAGCCACTCCTCAGGCTCCTGGAAATCCTCACCAATGGGGATGACTCACGGTTTCGTCAAAAGCTGCTGATCTCATTAGTTTCAGAGAAGATTGCATGGCTGGGCAGGGCCTTTCAGTAGATGTAGTGCTGACCGGGTGCCCCTGGAATAACACCTCTCCCTTCCCCTAAGGTGGTGAAATAGCCAGAAACTGGTTTCCATCCAAACCCTGGAAACCACCGAGGATGAGGTCATTCCACACATGCCAAGACTTTTGTGAGATTACCATCTGCATAGTCCAGAAAAATCACTTTTCCACCAAACGTTCTTGATGATTGATGGAGAAAAAATTTCTCCAGTTGTTACTGTCATTGTTATTACTAAAGCACTATGTGTTGTATGACACACGCACACATGGACACACACGCCCAACATACTCAGAGAAAAAGCCTAATTATTTCATATTCAGGAAAAGATTGCTCTTCTGAACAACAAAATGAAAAAAGAAAAAGAAATTCTAGAACAACAACACCAAAATAAATCCATATGCCCAGAGATAATCAGTGTTAAAAATCATGATTTTAGGGGTGCCGATGGCTCACTTAGTTTAGCGTCTGACTCTTAGTTTTGGCTCAGGTCATGATCCCATGGTTTGTGAGATCAAGCCCTGCGTCAAACTCTGAGCTGACAGTGGGGAGCCTGCTTGGGATTCTTTCTCTCTCCCTGTCTCTCTGCCTCTCCCCCGCTTAATCTCTCTTTCTCTCTGTCTCTCTCCCTCAAAATAAATAATAAACTTTTTTAAAAATCTTGATTTTACTTTCCCTTCTGACTTAAAATAATCGTGGGTATTTTAAGTATAAAGAAATGTGTAGAATGTTGTGGGTTTTTTTTTTTTTTTGAGAAATAAAAGATTACAACAAATAACAGTTGGAGACCCCTGTGTGCCCTACCCCTAGTCCAATTTTCTTTCTTGCTTCCAGAGAGATAAGTACTTTTCTGAATTCCCACGCTTAATTTTATACTCTTGCTATCTATGTATCTGTTCCTAAGCTGGAAGTAGCAGTTTTGCACGTTTAAAAACTTTGTGTAGCAGCGCCTGGGTGGCTCTGTCAGTTAAGCATCCGACTTCAGCTCAGGTCACTATCTCACAGTTCGTGAGTTTGAGCCTCGTGCTGTGCTCTATGCTGACAGTTCAGAGTCTGAAGCCTGCTTAAGATTCTGTGTCTCCCTTTCTCTCTGCCCCTTCCCTGCTCACGCGCTCTCTCTCTCTCTCAAAAATAAATAAAGATCAGAAACATTTTTTTTAACTTTGTGTAGACGGCCTTACTCTGTCTGTATCATTTTGTTACTCATGTTTTGTCAATATTGATCAATGTTGCTCACTCATCTTCATTGTAAGTACTGACGAGGGTTCCATTATATACATAAATCAATTTATCAGTTCTTCTATTGATAGATATTTAAATAATTTCCAAACTGTAGCTTCCACAAAAATTTGCAGTCAACAGTCTTGTTCATGCCTCCTCACACGCGTGTCAGAATTTCTCCCGCACGCTATACAAGAAATATGGGTGTCTTGTGTGTTCCTAGATAATGCCAAAATGCTTACCCAAAGCAGTGATAACAGGTTAGCATCCCACCAGAAGGTATGAGTGTTACCAGTCTTCCGTGTCCTCACAAATACTTGGCATTGCCATAACTCTGAACTTTTGTAAATGTAGTGGATATGAAATCGTATCTCAGTATTATGATTTGCATTCCACAGAGGTTAATGAGGTTGAGCACATTTTCATATATTTATTGTCTTTCCAGTTGTTCTTTCTTGAAAAATGCCTATTAATATTCTTAACCCACTTCATTGAATTGATTATTTTCTTACTGCTTTGCAAGAATTTTTAATATGCTCTGGATATGGACCATTTTTGGCTACATACATTGCCTGTTTTTACACTTAGTAGATGGCTTGCCTTTCTAAAAAATAAACACCTATTTTTTTAAAAGCAACTTTAGGTTCACAGCAAACTTGAGAGGAAAGACAGATTTCTTATCTACTTCTTGCTTCCCCCGCTTCATGCAGAGCCTTCTCCACTACTATCAACACCCCCCACCAGAGTTGGTACCAACTGATGAACCTACATTGACACATTATCACCACCCAAAACTTATAGTTAACCTTAGGATTTATTCTTGGTGTCATGATTATTGGATCATATGCTAAGAGTATGCTGAGTTTGGTAAGAAATCACCAAACTGTTCTCCAAAGTGGCTATACAATTTTGTATTCTCTTTGGCAATGAATGAGAATTCCTGTTGCTCCACATCTTCTCCAGCATTTAGTCTTATCAGTGTTCTGAACTTTGGCCATTGTAAAAGGTGCATAGTAGTATCTTATTGTTTAAATTTGTATTTCCCTGATGACCTATGATGTGGAGCATCTTCTCACATGCTTATTTGCCATTTGTATATCTTTTTTGGTGAGGTATTTGTTAAGGTTTTTGGCCCATTTTAAAATCAGGTTACTTGTTCTCTTATTTTTGAATTTTAAAAGTTGTTTCTATATTTTAGATAATATTTATCAGATGTGTCATTTGCAAATATTTTCTCCCACTCCACGGCTTGCCTTCTCATTCTGTTCACATTGTCTTTTGCAGAGCTGAAGTTTTTTAATTTTAATACAGTTCAGTTTATTAATTACTTCTTCCATGGATTCTATCTTTGATGTTCTAAAAAGTCATTGTCATATTCAAGGTCATCTAGGTTTTCTTGCATGCTATTTTGTAAGAGGTTTACAGTTTTGCATTTTATATTTAAGTCTGTGATCAATTTTGAGTTGATTTTTGTAAGAAGTATCTATGTTTGAAGTTTGAATTTCAGAAAAACAATGAGCAATTGTTTTAGTGCAAGTATGTCACAAATATTGCATGGGACATATTTATACTAAAAATGGTTTCTTATTTATCTGAAAGTCAAATTTAACTAAATATCTTGCATTTTATCTGGCAACCCCAGTCTGGAAGCAAAAGAGAAAAGATCCTGTTGAAGTACATACTGGTTCTGAAGCTTCCACTTGACTGTAACACATATTATTCCCAATTACATTTCAATGACTGAAGAAGTCAAATAGTCAAGTCTGCTGTCATAGAGAAGTATTGTTATTCCAAAGGAAGTCAACTTCACAAGAAGCAAAAACTATGGTGAATAGAATTTGAACATGTCACACATACATAACCATAGTTTTTTCTAATAAATTCTAAGTTAGTCAACACATTACATGTCTACCCTTTCATACATAAGACTCAGAACTTAGCAGATGTTAAATTTATTTATTGCGAATTCCTTATCTTGTTTGTGTTGACTGAAGTTTTACTTTGACTTTCTAAAATGCACAAAATGCAATTCTATTTATTTATTTACTTATTTAATTATTTTAAGAGAGAGAGAGAGGGAATGAGAGCAAGGAGGGGAGAGGGGCAGAAGGGGAGAGAGAGAGAGACAGAGAGAGAATCCCAAGCAGACTCCACATTCCATTCAGGCCTCAAACCCATGACCCTGGGCTCATGACCTGAGTTGAAATCAAGAGTTGGACACTCAATTGACTGAACCACACAGGAGCCCTACAAGATGCAATTTAAAAATAAGAGTTAAATTTATTGACATATCTTACAGTCTTGTGTTCACCATCATTCTTACATCTTCTTTATGGATTTTCTTACCTTCTTACTGAAACATACTCTTTACTAGTTCTTAGAGTCTGTGATGTAATTTGTATTGGTACTTTTATGTCTAAAAATGTGGTAAAATTTCCAAACATTAAAGGTAACTAAAAATATTAAAAACTACTGAAAAGGACAGTCTTAATCTTCCCCTCGCTCTTAAGTAATTTCTTAACTGGTTATAAAAATTTTAACTGACAATTAGTTTTCCTCATTCGTTTAAAATGATAACTTTAATGCTTTCAGAATCAATATTTCTAATGACTTGCTCAGTTGTTTGTGGAACTGCATCAGAATGACCTAAGTCAAAATTCTGTTCTGACTTACAATAGCACCAAAGGGCTAGCTGAGCCATCCATGGAGTGAGTCTCCAAAGGAACCTGGTAGCCTGACAACTACATCCAGGTTGAAAATATGTAATTTTGCCTTTAAAATTTCTTTTTGATTTGAGTTATTTGTCAAAGTTTAAAAATAAAGAGATTTTGCATTTTAAAAATAGGATTTCTAGCTTCTTTTAAAACATTCTGAGATCTAGCCATATGCCCCCATGGAAACATTTCATAGGGACAAACAGGGTAGTAACTGCTTCCTCTAGACAAACCTTGGGACTTCTATTCCCCCACAGTCTCCACACAGACATTCCTTTTATCTACACTATTTTTTAGACTCTAGTATTTTAATTTAAGATCTGTTTCCTAAAGACTAAGCATAGAACTTCTTCATACAGATCAAGTCCCTGTCTGCCTCTGCATAATCTTAAGACATCAGAAATGACAAGAAGCTCATAAAGATTCACCATTTTTCAATCACCATTTACACACTGAGCTGAGAGAATGAGTTCTGTCCCTAGAACTCATGTAATGATAATAACACACAAGAAAAAGAAATAAAAAGCATACAGAGTGGATGGAAGTTGTGAAAACTGCATTCTTTATTTTCTTACACAGGAAATCCTAAGAAATCTACAAAATGACCATTATAATGTTTATGAATTTAGCAAAGTCACAAGATACTAGGTTTATATACCAAACAGAAAAACAAACAAACAAACTGTTTTATATGGTAAGAACAATAAGTTGGATAATAAATTTTTTTAAGTTTATTAATGATAACGTGAACATAAAATTCTTAGAATTGAATTTAACAAAAGATGTGCAAGAACACTACACCTAAAACTATATAACACTGCTGAGAGAAATGAAGGAAGATTTAAATTAAGTGCATGGAATTATATGCCATGTTCATGGACTGGAATTTCTATTATTATTATTTTTAATGTTTTTATTTCTTTTTGAGACAGAGCATGAGTGGGGAAAGGACAGAGAGAGAGAAAGAGACACAGAATCAGAAGCAGACTTCAGGCTCTGAGCTGTCAGCACAGAGCACAATGTGAGGCTCGAACTCATGGATCATGAGATCATGACCTGTGCTGAAGTTGAATGCTTAGCCAACTGAACCACCCAGGCTCCCCTGGAATCTCATTATTATTAAGTGATCTGTAGAGTCTGTACAATCCAGTCACAATTCCAGCGTATGTTTTTTGTGGAAATTGACAAGGCAATTCTGAAATATAAATAGAAATGTAAATGACTTGGAATGTCTAAAGCAATCATAAAAAAATTAAACCCACATGACTGACACAAAGTGTTAAGACTTTATATAATAAATAATAAAATGATGTGTAAGAATTGTATCAGCTTTTCAGGGCTGCTGTAACAAAGTACCACAAACAATGTGGCTTAATAGAGCAAAAATTTTTTGTCCCCCAGTTCTGGAGGCTGAAAGTCTGAAATTAAGGTGTCAAATGAGCCATGCTCTCTGATGGCTCTAGAGAAGAAATCCTTCCTCGCCTCTTCCTAGTTTCTGGTGGTTCTTGGCAATCTTTGGATATCCCTTGGCTTGTAGATGCTTCACTCCAGTCCCTGTCTCCATCATCGCTTGGTTATTTTCTTGTGTATTTCTCCTCACATGCCATCAGAGGATATCATATTGAAGTTCTGGAAATTGCATTACTTTTTGTTACCATTTTTTGGTTACTATTGTTTAGTATACAAACCGCAGTCTCTTTCCATGACACTGTCCATAGATGCAAGTGAGAGGGGCTCTTGACCTAGACTTATCCTTTTAGAAGACTTCACTTTGGTTTTTCTCTGGCTACCACTCTCCCTGTAAGGTGAAGGGTCTGTGGGACCAAAAGAAAGGGCTCTTCTGAAGCTCATTTTCTTCCCTCAAGACCATGTTTCTAGACCCAATAATACCCTACTCAAATGATCTTGAACTTGCTTCTGGGGCCTGCATAGAACTCTTTCTTGGATCTATTCTCCTAAAGATGAACTGTGCCTCTAGGAGAGGAAGCCAGTGGGGATCAGTTTGTGAGAGGTACAATGGAGCTTGGATATGTGGGCTAGGATATCCATATGTGTATGCAAGACACTTTTGGTGCAGGATGGAGTCAGAGGTGGGAAGAGAAGGAGAAACATTCTTAGAGAATGGCAGAGGCTAGTTCTTTTTAACCACCATCTTGCAATATGTTAGAAAATGTTAAATTAAAACCTGGTCTTCTATGTTGTTTTCAAAGTATATTTGTCAAGGTAGTAGAATGGATCATATTTTTTTAACTATATGTGAACTTAATTTAAATTTTAAATATTTGAAAATATGGTATGTGGGTCTTCATTTTAACTCTTGTTTTGACTTACCTGAATGTCTCACTCCAGATACCTTGTCTTCCAACATGATTTGGGGCATATAGTCCTTGGGAATCTATTCCTTACAGAAAAAGCAGAGAAGAGATTAACACATTAACTCCCTACCTGCAGAGCTGAGACAGTTCATGTTACCCAACATGACTAAATCAAGTTTTATAGTTCCGGGCTTTTTTATTTTGTGCCAAATCAGCAGGTTAACAGCGTTAGGGAAGCTGGAAAAGGTCCTGGGTCTTGGTTACCTGTCCAAAATCCTGTGAACCTGTGGTTTGGCATGGTTGATTTTTCAAAAATTCTTCTCTTGGTAAACCAGTTTGAAATTCTTTTCTGACGTCATTGCGGTTTCTAGTCTGGCACAATCCGGTTGTAACTTTGCCACAGAAGTAAACTGTGGCCAAAGTGAGATTCTACATAGCAGAAACTTATCAAGCTGAATAAAATATATCCCTTGCCTTCACATAGTTCACATACATAGATAATGGAATTATGAGATCAATGTCATAAAGGAGATACCAAGTGAGGGGAAAAGGGGCAGTAGGATAAATTCTAGACAGAGGAAAGTGAGCCTGGACATCATCATGGACATGTTCAGGGAACAATGATTGGTTCCTTCTTGTTGCATAGAATGAGTGAGAGGATGAGTTGTCCCATATGCCCAGAATGCTCTTCCCATCAGCATACCACAACATTTCGCAGAGCATCTCATAGAGCTTCTTTCTATCCTTTGTAACACTTATCACAGTATAATTAAATAATCACAAAACTACTTAATAGTCGCACTCTCCCTCTTTACTAACATACTTCACGAAGACATAGATCGCATTTGTCTTATTCATGGAGGTATTCCCACTATTCAGCATAGAGTCTTGAACACAATAGGCACTCAAAACATACTTGCATAACAAATAAATGTATGGATGAATGACAATAGATAACTGATATGTTAATTACCAATGCATTGATTGAGTCATAAGGCTAGAGGAGGTTGCAGTTAGATTGTAGAAGTACCTGAATGACAGGCTAAGGAGTCTGGATTTCATTTGATACGCAATGATGTTTTATTCATTTTTGTATTCAAACTCGAGTAAATACCCATTTAACTGTTTATTTTGTGTTAGGCACTGTGTTAAATATGGAACATAAAATGATGATTAAAACACCCTGCCAGGCTCTTGCAGAACAGTAGGAGGAAGCAGATAAGAAAATAACTATAATAAAAATGTGGGAGATGTTTATTAGAGGTATGTTCCAAGTATATGAGAACATAGACAATGGACTGATTTATTCTGCTTTGGCAGGTGAGTGGGACAGTGAGTGCTCCCCAGGAGAACTGACGTCTCAGTCAGTGATTTAAGGATGAATGAGCGTTTCTAAATGAGAAAAACTGGGGGAAGGACATTATTAAACATTAGATTTCCAGCAGTATAGAGAACTGAATAGTGTAAAATATTTCTTTAAAAAAAGGGAGAAAATTTTAAATGTTGGATAAACTATAAAGTACAAATCTTTTAAGGAGCCTAGCTGATATTGTAAGAAAAAAGAACCTCTCAGATGCTACATTTAAAGTTGGAATACAAACCCATAGACAGAAGTAAGCATGGCAGTTGCTCCAATTATCTACATCCTTGATGTTTGGTCTTGTTTTATTTTATGTTGTTTTTCTTTTTCTTTTTAGTTAATGTTTATTTTTTGAGAGAGAGAGAGAGAGAGAGAGAACGCCAGCGGAGGCAGAACAGAGAGAGACACACACAGAACCTGAAGCAGGCTCTAAGCTCTGAGCTGTCAACACAGAGCCCCCACACGGAGGGGGTGGGGGGAGGGGGGGCGGGGCTCAAACTCATATACCGCGAGATCATGACCTTAGCTGAAGTCAGGCACTTAACCCATTGAGCCACCCTGGAGCCCCTTATTTTGTTTCTGTTTTGTTTAAAAATTTTTTTTTAATGTTTATTTAATTTTGAGAGAGAGAGAGAGAGAGAGAGAGATAGAGTGTGAATAGGGGAGGGGCAGAGAGAGAGGGAGACACAGAATCTGAAGCAGGCTCCAGGCTCTGAGCTGGCAGCACAGAGCCTGACATGGGGCTCAAACTCACACACTGTGGGATTGTGACCTGAGCTGAAGTCGGTCGCCCGACCAACTGAGCCACCCAGGCGCCTCTTATTCTATGTTTTTGACAACTTCATTTGTAATATCTGAAGATAGGGACAGGACTTGAGAATGCTCAAGGTGGAAGTCAGAACAGAGATTCCTACATAAAATTAGAACCCTGAGAAAGCTATTTTGTCAGTTAAACAATGTCTAGGAAAATAAAATCCACCCAGGAAGAGGGTTTGTGAGGAAGGAGGTGTGTCTCAGCTTTGGCTTTGAGTAGAGAGAAAAATTGCTTCCACTAAGAGTTCCTATCTACAAGTCCTCATATGACATTGGACTCAAATTCATACTACCTGTGTGGTACAAAATACCTCAAAACAAATATCAAAAGTAGTTCCTGAGTTAGTTCTCTCAAGTAACTGGCAAGAGCACATAGTAATCCTCTCTGGTGGATTGCCATTTAAACCCAGCCACAAAGAATACCCATAGGTAATTTTTTATGCTCATATAAATAAAATCCCGGGGCGCCTGGGTGGCTTAGTCGGCTAAGCGACCGACTTTCGCTTAGGTCATGATCTCGCGGTTCGTGGGTTCGAGCCCCGCGTCGGGCTCTGTGTTGACTGCCAGCTCAGAGCCTGGAGCCTGTTTCAGATTCTGTGACTCCCTCTCTCTCTGACCCTCCCCTGCTCATACTGTCTCTCTTTCTCCTAGAAATAAATAAAAAACTTAAAAAAATAAATAAAAAAATAAAATCCCAATATACACGAGAAAATAAGCCACAATAAAGGTGGAATAGATCCACAAAGAATGAAGTTACTTGCCTCACAGATAAAGAATAATAATTTTTAAAAAATATTTTTATTTATTTCTAAAATAGAGACAGCGTGAACAGGGGAGGGTCAGAGAGAGAGGGTGATACAGACTCTGAAACAGGCTCCAGGCTCTGAGCTGGCAGTGAGCACAGAACCTGACACGGGGCTCGAACCCACGAACTGTGAGATCATGACCTAAGCGAAAGTCGGACGCTTAACCGACTAAGCCACCCAGGCGCCCCAGATATAGAATAATAATTGAGTATTAAAAATATGATGAGTGAGCATGCCTGGGTGGCTCAGTCGGTTAAGCATCTGACTTCAGCTCAGGTCATGATCTCGCAGTTCATGAGTTCAAGTCCCGTGTGGGGCTCTATGTGGACAGCTCAGAAACTGGAGCCTGATTTGGATTTTGTGTCTCCCTCTCTTACTCTGTGTCTTTGTCTCTGTCTCTCTCAAAAATAAATAAACCTTTCTAAAAAGTTTTTAAAAAATGATGTGTGAATATGATGACCAGGATGATTTGGATGATAACCAAGTAGGACTTCAAGGAATAAAAACAAAAACACTAATAGGAGTCAAATCCTTACAGAAAGCAAAATCTGGCTGAAGAGTTAATTATTTGACTTGAAGCTAGATCTAAAGAAATTCCCTAAGTATATAATAGAGACCAAAATATAGAAAATACGAAAGAAATATGAAGAGACATGGAAGGTTTGAAAGAGAAATTAAGCTGATGGAACACTGGAAAATGCTAACATATATCTGACTCAAGTTGCAGAAACAGAGAATAGAAGGTTTTGGAGAATATTGAGAATTGAGAATTTTCCATATTTTAAGAAATATGCCCTGTTAGATTCAGAAAGTCCAATAAATCACAAGCAGGATAAATATAAAGAAACTGAGAACTAAACTCATTGTGGTAAACTGCACAGAACCTAGGAAGAGAAGACAAGATGGATGAAGAAAATAGGAAAGAGGTTCCCCCCAGAAAATTAGAAATGACATAAGGGGACCACACTGAGATTAGCCAAATCTTTGATGATTATAAGATAAATAAAGTTCAAAACTTAGATAACATGGACTAAAATTATAAATACCAGAAAATGCAAATCAACGAAACCAATTTCTGAATGAATAAAAGATCTAAATTGCTCTGTGAACATTAAAGAAAATAAATCAGTAATTAAAATCCCTCCCCACCCAAAGAAAACCCTCTAATACGAGATGGTTTTACAGGAAATTATGTCGAACTTGTTGAAGGAACTCATTATTCTAATCCTCACATAAACTTTTCTAGAGAAAAGGCTAAGATATGACACTCATCAATTTGTTTTATGCAGCTGGTATAACCATTAATACCAAAGTCAGATAAATGCAGTATACGAAAGGAAAGTACAACTAATTTCACTCAAGTAGATGCGGTGTTCCAGTAAACCACATGTGTAAAAATGATACGACTTCAAATCAGAAATGCAAAATTACTTTAACATTAGAAAACTACTAAAATAATTTACCACATAAACAGATTAAAAACAAGGACTTAAGATAACCTTCATAGACACAGAATAAGCATTGATACAATTCAACATATATTCATAAAGGAAAAAGATCTTATTAAATTTAGTCCACAAGGGAAGTTCCTTGACCTGAACAAAGTTAATCTACCAAATTTATAGCCAACATCTTATGGTCCAATCAGGAACAGGACAAAAGTCCTCACTATCACCGTCTCCACCGAAATATTTTATGTAGGAAAAATAAATAAGTAAATAAACAAACAAACAAATAAATAAATAAAATACAAATATTCAAAGACAGAAACACAAATGTTATTATTAGTCTATGATATGGTTATCTACCAGAAAACCCAAAAGCATTTACCAACAAATTGTTAAAATTAATGAGAATGTTCAAAAACATTGCTGTATTTAAGCACTTAACACTTTAAAAAAGAATACAGGAAAATACTGTATAACTTTGGAGTAGCGGAAGGTTTTTTAAACAAGACACAAAAAGTAGAACCCTTTAAAACAGGTGAATTTACTATATTAAAAAAAAAAAGTTCACCCAAGGGCACTTATAGAGTGAAAGACAAGCTATGAATTGGGATAAAATTTATGCTATACATGTAACTCACAAAGACTTAGTATCCAGAGTATCTTACAACAAACTTCCAAAACTCAAGAAAAAAAGATAAAAAACCCAACAGAAAAGTAGTCAGAAGCTGTGAAAAGGTGATTAGTTAGGGAGGCAATACATGGTCACAGCCTATGAAAAGGTGCTCAACCTTATTAGACATCAAACAATGCAAATTAGAACCACAGTGAGATACCATTTCACATTACTAGATTAGAAAAAATTTTAAACTTTCACAATGCCAAGTTTTGGCCAGAAAGTAGAGTAAGCAATGGTTCCCTGTATGCCACAGAGAGCTGTATACATTGGTCCTACTTTACCTAGTAAAGCTGAAAATGTCATTATAGAAAACAGAAATTCAATTTCTAGGTGTATAATGTAGGGAAACTCTTGCTCATGGGGCCTACGAAATCATGAATGAAAGTATCTTCGAGTAAGGATGGTTTAACTTTTAAATGAATGGGAATTTGAGAATAGCTAGTTTAAAAAGAAAAGGAAAAAAAAAAAAGGAAAAAGGTACCACTCCATAGTTTTTGTGTGTTGATGACAATGCTTCTTTTGTGGGCTTTCAAGACTGGCACATTTGGGTTTGGATACTGACTCACCTGTTTACCACCTGCATGACCTTGGGTAAACTGTTTCTGCTCTCTAAGCCTTGGTCTTTGTAGACTGTGGATGTGAGACTATCCTAAGATTATTGTGAGAGTTAGATATATTATATGCAAAACACCCAGCACATAGTAATGTTCCATGGATGTCAGCTATATTACTGCTCCACTGGAGTAATGCTCCATCGGACAGTGATCCATGAAAGAGAGAAAGGAGAGGAAAGGAGCCAGCTACTAACTGGGCATCTCCAATGTCTCAGGCAATCTCAAAGAAAAGGGAAGATAAAATCTTTAGGGCCAGAAAATTCAAGTTAGAAAAAAGTATTTCCTCCAGGTAAAGTGTGAGGTGCAGGGATGAGGGCCTGGTGGAAAGAGCACAGGACTTGGAGACTCAAGATTTGCCTCTGAGTCCTGCCTCCATCAAAGTTTGGATCTATGACTTTGGGCAAGACTTTGAAGCTCTGTAGGTCGTAGTCTTTTCTCGGTGAAAAGGAAATAATAATGGAATAGGCTGCCATGAAGATTAGGAGAAAAATATGCACTCAAGCTCCAATGTGCAAAGGGCTATGCAAAAATCTTAATAGTAACCATGTTTCTTTCTATTTTTCACCCTCTCTTGGCACAATTCCCTCCCTCTCCATACCTTTTTGAATAGAATGTACCCCACATTCTATTCAAGTCTCATATGTCAAGGTCCATCTAGAGAACAGGCTGATTTGATGAGCCAATGCGTATTGGTCTATCAGGAGAGAGCCATGGATTCCTCCATACTTCTCTCATCTTCTTATAATGTTGGCTATTAGGTAGTCATTTTAAAGATGAGCCTTGGGAGAGAAAATCCTTTAATGAAAACACTGACAGATGCTCAAAATTTTAGATGTAGTGGGAGTCTGTTGGGTGAGATTCACATTACTAAATAAGGCCCCTTCATAGGACAATCCAGAACCACCTTCTTCCTCCTTGATTCATTGTGTCAACTTTAATGACTTTTCTATCCTCAAATAAAGCTTGGGAAATCTTCTGGGAGAAATAGATACAGTTTCAGGCCTTGGCTGAAAATCACAGTAATAGAGATAATACCCAACTAGCGTTTTATGTCGCACCAAGAATTTTTGTGTGTGAAGTCTCATTCGATCTTTATATCAATTCTGGGAGGAGAAAACTGAGATATGGTTTGTGGTCCTCAGTTTTGTAGATGAAGAAAGGCCCAGAAGGGTTCCTCCAGTGTCACATGTCTATCTTGGCTGACTTTAGTCACATCTTTCCTGGGTTCCTCTTCCCTTCCTGGCCACCAGAGCACCTGGTCACACCTGTCACCTGGGCCACACAAGAAAAGATGGTAGGTGTGGAGTCACCACAGCCAGTTCCTCTTATTAGTGCTTGGTACTCCCAATTCCTGGGGAGAGCTAATTACTGTGTAGGGACCTAGTTAAAAGACCAACAGCCCAGCCAGAAGTCCAGAAAGCCCATTTGGACCATCTCCCTTCACACCCCCACCATTGGCCACCATTGTCCCAAGGTTGGTACTCTGGATACAGAAAGATCCAGTTTTACAGCAAGGCTGAGAGTGAGCAATGAGGGCTACCTTTGTATCCCTTCCATGTCCCCATCCTTTTTCTTAGCCCTCTCAAAGCTTTCCCCATCTAAAGCAATAGGTGGTTGCCACCTTCCACAAGCAAGTTTTGAAATGATAATTAATCAGCCCTCCTAATGACTTAATAATCATGCCTTGCATGTCCTTAATTAGTTCTGCACCTAGCTGCCTCGAGCTGTAGGTCATCTTGATCACCTTCAGGGTGTGGCTGAGTCACCTAGACAGGACAGGGATTGGCCTAGGCTTACCCAGCAGTGTCTGCAGCTCAGTCACCGATCATAAATCAAGGTTATGAAGTCCGTTCTGCTCACACCTTCCTCCCCAGGGTCCAAGGCTTTATAGTGCCTTGCTCCTCATTCCCCTTATCCTGGTAAAGCCTCCATCCACACTTCTGTGCCCTGGGGGCCCTGAGGACCATGTTAAATGACAAAATAGTCCAATGCAATAGTTTACAACTTTGCATTCCTAGTTAATAGGCCTTGGGTTTTTTTAAAGTTATTATTTATTTATTTTGAGAGAGAGAGGAAGACTAAGAGCAGGTAAGGGACAGAGAGAGAGGGAGAGAGAGAGAGAATCTCAAGCCAACTCTGTGCTGACAGCAGGGCTCCATCTTATAAACCATGAGACCATGACCTGCGTCAAAATCAAGAATCAGATGCTTAACCTATTGAGCCACCCAGGCATTCCAGGAAGCCTTGTTTTATTCTCCCCCATAGGTATATGCATTTTAACAGAGAGTCTTCTGCAGCTCCAAAGCTTTTATCCACAGAGATGAAGTTTTAATGGTAGAATTCCAGGCACTTGTCACCACTGGTAGATAAGCTACATCAGCAGTGAGGCTTTGGGGGCAGAAGTTCCTCACACAGCTCTGCAGATGATGTAAGCTTGAGGATCTTTCTGGTGCTTCCCCGCCCCCACCCCCACCCCCACCCCCAACCCCCGCCAAACCGCTTGTCTTTCCCAGGCTTGGTCATTAGCTTACTCTTCAGGGACTAGAAAGGAACAGCAAACTCGGTTGCAGGCATAGTACATTAAAAGAGCTGGAAGCCAGTTCTCCCTTAATGAAATCCAACTGAAGTCCCATCCCCCCAACAGCCACGCTGTGTGCCAAGCTGCCCTTTACCTTGGTGTCATCTGGGCTTGCCCAGCATGTGGTGCTGGATATCGGGATACTCAAAGATGTGATTCACATGCATGCATATGTGTGCATGAGCACATGCCTGTGGGCATACACATGTATGCACCTGTGCGTGAGGCTGAGTGGCCAAGGTGACTGACCACCTGTGCGTTGAATCCTGCCCAGCCTTCCAGTCAGGAGGCCTGTGGAAACCAAATGAATGAAGTGTAAGAAAGTGCAGATGGAGGACAGCGGCCATCGGTTCTAAGTGTTCTAATGCGAGGCTAGGGAGGCACAAAGACACCATGGCTAATCCCAAAGCATCGACAAAGGGTTTAGGAGCAGCCAGCTGGTTACTGGAAGACTTCTTATTTGTGCGCCAGCTCTTATTATTAAAAAGAAATTGGCTCTGATTGGAAACCAAGAGAGCAGGACTGGGGGTGCCCAGGGTTGAGGAAGCCATTCTGAATAGTTGTGGTTTCCTTGCAGCTTCTTATCCAAAGGGGAGTCTTGGAGCAATTAATCCAGGTGGAAACAATTGGCCCCGAATCCGTCTAGCTGCTGCACTGAGAAGACTTGGGAGCAAACCGTCTTATCCTAGACTAAGAACGTCCCGTGGGAAATCTGCTTTCCCCCCTTGTTTGCCTTCTGGGATAGCACTGAGATTGGGTTTTGAATCAAGTAAATGTGAATTCCAATCCTCAATCCCCCCCTTACAAGTTATGCGGGTTGGATAAATGACTTCTCTCTCTAAACCTTGGTTTTTCTCATCCATAATGATCTGGCAGGTTTCTGTTATGATTAAGCAAGATAATAATTATGATTCTTGTTTATGATAATGATAATTGTCAATGTGCATTGAATGTGTTTACATTTATAACACCAGTTTACAGATACCCTGTGAGATACAGAACAGGAAACAAGGGTTCAAGGAAGCAATACACAGATGTGTAATGAATATTTGTTTTCTCAAGAGAGTATGTGCAAAGTCATTCCACTTCAGCTAAATTGGAAAGTGTGTGGAGCTAAAACAGAAAGGACATTAGGAAACATTAACTGTGGTTTTATCTAGCTAGTGGTCTACACATGAACCGTACTTTTGTCTTCCTTAGCCAAGTGTATTTTCTAAAATTATTAGTTGTTACTTGAGTAGTATGAAAAAAAATCATTGTTGCATGTGGAGAGCTCTGAGCAAATTCTCTCTCTTCCCTTTAACGTGCCGCCTGGAAACGTTCAAGATGGTGGTGATCTAGTGATGTTGCGGTGTAGCCCAAATGTGAAGTAACATGCTTCAGCCTTTGAGATTTTGAGGTGGTTACACCTGCATAATTTAGCCCACCGGAACTCATAAGGTTGTTTTTCGCCATTCAGATCCTTAATGTCTTTGAGGAGGGAAATAAAAAATACACACCTAAGCATCAAAAATATACACAAAATGTTATACAGAATAGTCATGATGGAATTAACTGGAAATGTTAATAGCTTAGTGTGTATCCTTCAGACATGTGCACATAAATATACTTAGAAATAGTTAAGTCTCCAAAAAATAGCTTCTTTTTATGAAAATGGGATCATGTTTTACAGGTTATTTTGTAATCTGACTCATTGACATTTGTGAGAAAGGGCAGTTAGCTCTCATAACACCGTAGAAGGTACGCACTGTGCTTTCTTGACAGATTAAGAAACTGAGTCTTAGAGAGGTTAAGCCACCTTTTTAAAGTTATTCAGCTGATAAGTGATGGAACCAAGACTTGAAGCCAGGTCTCTCTGGTTCTAGAGTCATTGAATACTGCACCACATTCCCTATCTTCACAGAGCAGAGTGTGTTAACTTAACAACTATTTATTAAGTGCCTCCTCAGAGTTAGGAGCCGGAGACAGTGGGCATGGCGGGAACAAACAGCAGCCCTGGCTGACTGGGCTTGAGGGCTAAGGTGGGGAAATATGGATGACAAGACAGGGCAGGCATGTTGGGAAAGAATCAGAGGAGATCTTGGTACTTTCCTCCATGACAGTGCATGAACAGCCCCCAGCTTTGGAAGGATTTGGAATATTACCCGAGCAGTCAGGAACTCAACTCCTACTCCAAGGCTGACATGAGGTGACGGGGCAGAAGGTGGGGGGAGGTGGAAGAAAAGTTACAATTCTCCCTTACAGTGACTTCACCAGCACTGAGCTTGAATTTCACTCATCCACGATGGTCCAGTACATTGATATGCACCTAGTGAGACCCAAAGGAAGGGAGACACAGCTCCTGACACAGCTAAAAACAATAGGACCCATACAGGGCAGTATAAGGTTGATGCTTGAATGTTGGCTGTTGGCGGAAGGGGAGAGGATGAAAAGCAGCCTTGTACATTGAAGTGACACAGACCTGGTTCGAACCCAAGCTCTGTTCCTCCGTATGAGATGCTGGACAAATCACTAAACTCAATTTCCTCCTTTGAAAAATGGAGTTTATAACGTCTATTCTGCAGAATTTCAAGGATTGGGAAACGATGCAAGTAGAAAGTCTGGTATGGTGTATGGTGCATAGTAGGTGACCAACAAATGGCAGTGATAGGATCTCGTTTTGAGAATACAGTAGTTGGTTCGGGGCAGAGTGCCACTTGCACAGACTTGAGCATGGTTGCATGTTGGCTGCAAGCTCTCTGGAAGACAGGTGAAATGCAGTGCAGGACTGTGGGGTGGTTGCCAGAATCTGCCCTCAGGTAAAGCTTCCTCTACCAAATCAGCACCTTTAGTAAGGGCTTCTGATGGGGGATGACCTCTTCGTGACCTCCAGGCTCAATGCTTGGATGCTTCTTGGAACAGCACAAGCAAGCCCTGACTCACCAACATTATGTGGGTGGCCGGGACCCTTACGGCCACAGCCAACACCTAATCTTCTGGTCACCTGCAGCCAGGTCTGTTCAAGCCTATGCTACAGAAAGCCGGAAATCATAAGCTGCTAGAGTGATGCATGCAAAGAGGAGGCTTGTGGGGGAAGCCTCTTTCAAGGTTGGCTTTTTCTTCTTTACCCAAGATACTCAAAATAACTTTTATTTTTGCTTTTCCTTATTAAAAAAGCAAAGTAGGATCATTGTGGAAAATACAGATAAGGAAAAGGAGAGGAAGAGGATGAGGTAGAGGAAGAAGAAGAAACCAAACATTTTTTCACCAACCCAGAGATAACCACTCTTAACCCTGGTATTTTCCCTATCAATCTTTTTCTGAATATATGTGTATATATGTACACACACATGCACAAAATAGTATGTATTATAAAAGCCTTTCCACATTAATGGACACATTTCTTTCAAATAATTTTTAAAGACTGGGTGGTATTTCATTGAGTGAGGGTACTGCTCACATTTTTAATCAGGGACATATTTAGGCTATTTCCCGTTTTTAATTTTATTGTAGTATTTCAGTAGATATCCTTAAGATTGTATCGTTTCTCACATCTTTCATTATTTCATAATTCCTAGCAGCAAGATTTCATATCTTTCATTGTTTTCTTAGAATAAATTGTAGCAGTAGTGTTGCAGGGTGAGAAAAGAAATACATTTTTAAGGACAGCAGCCTTTCCTGTTGGTGAGATTCTTTTCTTGTGATTTCACTTACTACTAATAAAAAACAGGTCTGGGAAGCAGATCAGAAGCGTTGTACCTTAATGTTACTGAGTCTCGAGCATAGCGCTAGTGTTCCAAATAGCCATATTAAAGCGGTATTTCCCTTCCTGCTTCAACGCAACAATAGCAACTAATATTATTATTGTAGTTGTTGCTATTTCTACTGTTTTCTGTGCTGCTTCCCTTCCCTGAGTTCCCCTCCGGTCGGGCTCATAAGGAGAAGTGGGTCATTTGCTGAGAGCCCCATTGACCTCCCCTGGAGCATAGCACAGACATTCTAGTACATTCCTCACGCGAACAGGTGCGGTAAGCTTTTCCTGACCCCACGGAGCCCCTCAACTCTAGACAATAGGTCTTCTATACTGTTTGCCCGGCGACACCTGCAGAAGTCTGGGGTTCATTGTTATGCCCTTCCCTTGGCAGGCTCCACTATTGAGCTTGGCTTCTGCTGACTGAAGTCAGGGGAGCTGACCTAGTTGAGGAGAGTAGCTTGAAAGAAAAGTCTTAGTGTTGCTATATGGCCTGAGGCCTCCATGTGAACCTGTCAAAATAAATCCATGTGAATTAATCATCCCAACTCAAAACAAGTCCCAGCATTGAGCACAGTACATGGCACATAATATTAGGCACTTTTCTGTGAGTGTTTGCTAAGTGAAAATGTGGACGGTGGGTGAAGGACTGCATTAATGATCTCTTGCCGTATCTTGCTATAGATGGCATGTCATGCATCCAGAGTCTGATATTTATGTCTCCAGAAATCATCTCACAAGAGGGATGGAAGATCATCCCTTTCCATGAAGTTAAATTCACGCCTGTTCTTCAGCTCGTGGGCAGACAAGGAACAAAACGCATGCTCCTAACAGGTACCATGAAGTTGATAGTAAAGAAAAGGATTGACCTGCCAACTAT
The DNA here is from genome assembly GCA_017311185.1 of Proteles cristata cristata. Taxonomy (NCBI): domain Eukaryota; kingdom Metazoa; phylum Chordata; class Mammalia; order Carnivora; family Hyaenidae; genus Proteles; species Proteles cristata. Next base: position 265,238 of record JAESUZ010001786.1, on the reverse strand, counting down.
GAGTTGTGTGAGCCGACATTAAAACTATTTTGTAATATGCACGGTCTCAAAAAAGTCTCTTCCCAAGAAGCTTTTCTTGGGAAGCTACAGGAGGATGTGTTTTACTGAAAAGAGGGGAGCAAACCAATCCATGGAATCTGGTATCTAGGGATGGAGCCCAAGAGACGGCTGCAGGGGATTCTCAGCATGACTTTGAAAGAAACATCTTAATTCTAACAGCGTAGCAGACTTGCAGAGTGACCCACCTAGACTGTTGAAAAAAGACCCACAATCTCCAGGAGGGAGGTATCTGCCCACCCCCCCTCAAAGAAACTGGAACGCTTTGAATACTGGGAGAAGTTTTTTTTTTAATTTTTAAAAATGTTTGTTTTTGAGAGACAGACAGAGACAGAGAGAGACAGAGCACACGCAGGGGAGGGGCAGAGAGAAAGGGAGGCACAGAATTTGAAACAGGCTCCAGGGTCTGAGCTGTCAGCACAGAGCCCGACGCGGGGCTCCAACTCATGAACTGCAAGATCATGACCTGAGCTGAGGTCAGATGGAAGTCAGAGCCTAACCAAGTGAGCCACCCAAGTGCTCCACTGGGAGAAGTTTTATGGTTCTGTGAGAGAGTTGGGGGGTGAATTAATACTAGGTACACAACACTGTGATGGGAAAATGAGACAATTGTTAAACTAGGGGAAAAAATACACAAGAAAAGAAATCTAGCCACGTAAGTTATATGGCTCATCTGGGAACAACACTTGTATTGATGTCAGCAGGTAAACAGGATTGGATTATTAACAAAGTATCGATGTCGTTGTATGCGAGTGAGTAGGAGAGGGGAGTGTATGTGCTGTGCGGCCCCTGGGGCGCAGGTGGAGCAAAGGAAGGTGGTGTAAAGAGCTGCATCCTTGACCTCCATCACAGAAGAACAAAAGATAAATGTCTCCGATGGAAAAATCAAGAACTAGCAATATAAGCTTGTCATTGCAACATCAAGAGATAAATGCCAAGGAAATCACTAAAAAGATCGAAAGTTATTTATTACTTTCTGGGGAGCAGCTTAAGGGAAGGAAGGAGCAGAGCAGGTGCTTCTGATTTTCACTGTAAGACTGACTTTTAAAAACTGATGTACATATGTTATTTCCAAAAACTAAATAAATAACAGTGCTAGAGGGTGAGTAACTGAGACAGTTAATGCAGACTTCTCTTCTCAGGGGCTTTTGATAGCTAAGCCTGTGTTTTGTATGATTTTGTTTTGTTTTATTTAAATCATGTTTTCTATGATCACGTTGCTCTGGGGACACTGACAGAGAGAAAAGAGATGGCCAAGAAGATGCAGCTCTTCAACCCTTTTGTTGGTTTTAGGTGTTAGCATTCCTAGTGAGATTTCATTTAATTAAAAGATCAGTTGCTTTTGAGGTGCCTGGGTGGCTCAGTCATTTGAACATCTGACTCTTGATTTCAGCTCACATCATGATCTCACGGGCAGAGGATCAAGTCCCACATCAGGCTCTGCACTGAATGTGGAGCCTGCTTAAGATTCTCTCCCTCCCTCTCTCTGAACTTCTCCCCTGCTTGTGCATGCTCTCTCTTTCTCTCATAAAATATTTTTTTAATTAAAAAAATAAAAAATAAATGATCAATTGCTTTAAGAACTTTTTTTTTTTAGTTAGAAAGTATAGACCTAGACATAATTTTCCAGGGATTTCTCTTGACAGCCCAGTGGGTCCATTTGCCAACCACGGGACTCCCTTACAAGAGGAATGCATTGTCCTTCATGCAAGAGCAAGACCCCTCTCTCACCACAGTGGCCTCTTGAGCTTTTCTGTCCAGAAGGAAGAATGGATACATCTTTTTATTTATTTGCTTTTAGGACCAAAGGCCTGTGTCTATGAGACAAAAGATTTAGAATTAGGAGTGTGATGTGATTCCAGAAGGAGACTGAGCTAGCAGATGTACCTGAGGTCACAAGCTCATACTCTGCCTCAGTGTCCTACCACCCTACCCAGCTGAGCCACGCCGCTGTGAGTGCAAACCCAGGGGCACACCAGCGTTGCTCCTTAGCAACAAAAACCTAACAATCTTTGCATCCTCTAACTTGCCGGGTAATGTTCTAAGTGCTTCACAAGTACTGACTCCTTTCTTCATCCCAACCACACCATGGGTACTATTACTCTTCCCAGTTTACAAAGGAGGAAACTGAGGCACAAAGATGGTAAGTAACATGCCCAGGGTCACATGGCTAGCAAGTGACAGATTTGAACCTCCTCAGATGAGCCCAGAACTCACGCTGTCAATAGTTTCACTCCTTCCTCTGTGACACACACTCTAATATTGCTTTTCCTTAAATGCACCCATATTCCCTTTCATGGAGACCTTCTACGAGGTGTTCTACGCCCATCCCATTCTTTCACCCATCTGATTTGTTTTTTACTAAACTGGAGCCTCAGCAAACTTCAGACTCACCTAAAACCGAAGCCAGGAGAGAAATCCTTCATTGACAAAATGCCTGGCACATACAAACAGACCATCGGGAATCAGCAGCAGCAACCGGACACCCATGTCGTAATGGTTTGGAATTAAGATTTTAAGTCTCACACCCAAGGGCGGACATCCAGAGAAACTGCTCAGAAATCGCTGTGCGTGGTGCCTGGGCAGTGACACGAGGGGCTGAATCTCTCCTGGAGGGGCCAGGAGCCGAAAGCCCTGCCACATGCAGAAACCAGAGACTCCTCGACCCAGCCCCAGAGATCCTTTAACTGGATGGACCCAGGCACTCAGTAAGGGGCAGAGCACTGTGGCTGGGGCAGGGGGCACGAAGGAGGCAGGAGGTGGGCCCTGCCTACAGGGCCTCCTGGAATGCCCTTCATGCCCCATCACTCACCCCAGCCTCGATGAAACCCCTTTGTATTTCTCTGACATGCTGGGCTTGCATCCACCTCCAAGGCTTTATACCTGCCATTCCCTATGTCTAGAATGCTCTTTCCCTGCCTCCCTCTCCTTGCATGGGTTTCACCTCAATGTCGGAGAAGCCATCCTGTCCACACCAATGCAAAGAGCCACATACTTCCCATGCTTCTTTCTTCCCCATATCCTGTTTTTTGGGGAAAAGCCTTCATAGCACTGATCACAAGCTGAATTTATTTATTTATTTTATTTTACTTATGTATGTATTGGATGTCTCTTCCTCTCCCATGAAAGCAGGGACCTTTGTCTTTTGTAAATTTCATTACCGTAGAACCTTGAACAGTGATGATAGAGTAGAAATCCAATGACTATTTCTTGAATGAATGAACGGATGAACGAACAAATGGTGTCCACAAACTAGACAGGAAGGAAGGCTTAGTCTTGAGCCCAAGGACTCTCTAGTGGGGGAACTACTGTCTTCATTGGGCTTTAGCTGTCATCTCCATTTCCAGTCTTCCTTTCAGCTTACCCAGCATTGAAGATCTTGTGTCCATGCTCAGGGAGAGAGCGTGAAGCCTTCTTATTGGGAACCTATGACTTCTAGGGGATCAAGGGGATCAAGGCCAAGGAAGAGTGAGGTCTGAATCTCATTTGGCAATTCCCCAAATAGGAATCATTTGGGGGGATCAGCTGGGGGGAAAGGCCATCCTTCATGGATGCCTCCCTAATCTAATGGCTATATAATTCCATGACGATCTGGCCTATGTCATTGATCCTGGGCTGTCCATTCAGTGCTTTCCTGACTCCTGTTCTTCTCTTCAGAGGTCTCTGGCTAAGGGCACCTCTAGACTGATGAGCAGAGACAAGCATCCTTTGAACAAAGGGCTGAAACTTACTCACATGTGTAGATGGTCCTCTTATGCTGAGCCCCACAATGAGACCACTCATCTCTAAGACATTCTTGCCTTGCCTGGATTATGGGGACCATGATAGTAGGGGAGTCAAGCCTGGCTACAGTGGAGCTTTCAGCTCAAACCTTCTCCTTCCCTCCCCTCAAGCCCCACCCCAGAGTGGTGCAACCCCATCCTAATGGGTCACCGGACTGGTGAAACCTGAACACTTGGAGGCCAAAGGAAGCACTCGATGACAAAAGGGTGGGGAGGTGAGCCCGTGGAGGAGGAGTGGGGGCTTTAGGAGGGGGCCTGGAAAGGGAGCGGGGCAGGGAGAAGCACTGGGGCTATTTATTTTCAAATGGAGATGGATTTTATATTTCAGCTCGACTGTTTTTATCATAGTGAAATCTTAGGAGATTGATGTGAACGGGGCCCTGTATTCATTGTTATGCTATTTGGTTTTGATAAAAAGTGGCATTGTACAAGATGTTCCTTGGCCACGTCAGACCTCGCCGTGTAGCTAATGGTGGCACAGAGCCATACCACAAGTTGTGCAAGGCAGGGGCAGGGAAAACAGAGCTGCTTCTGAGGGATTAAGGCTGGTATTTCAATTTGAACTTTAAGAAAGAGATTGAAGGAACAGCAGCAATTGCAAGAAAGAAAAAGAGGGGGAAGAGAAGGATGAAAAGAAGGAATGAAAGGCCAAAGGCAAAAGAAGGAGAATGGTACCATTTAATGGGGGAAGGATCTTTTTGTAAAATCGGAGAGAGCTGGTACTTTCACAAAGAGATGATAGGTCTTTGCTCCTTTTGCAACTTTCTTTCCTGCCTCCCTTTGTTCCAAAGCACTGCTGTTATCTCTATGTATGTTCTTTTCTGTCTTTCTTTCCACTTAAGAGGAGGAGTCAAAATGTCTTGAGGTGCTTCTGTCAGTATTGTAGGCTTGGAATAGTCTAGCAATGCTTTCATCAACTCCCAAACCCAGACTTCTCCCCTCACCTAAATCTGAACCTGGAATTGGGGTGTTTGCTAGTCAGTGACCTCAGTGAGATGTGAGGAGATAAGGAGACCACTTTCTTCCTCATCATTTTCCTTTCAGGTTGGCTCCTTAGAAGCAACAAGCTAGGATCTACCCCAGGTTCTTTGAGATCACTTAGAGGCAAGATGGCGTGGTGGGAGGAGCATGACTTTTGGAATCACAGAGGTGCACACCTAAATATCACACAGGGTGGAGAGGTGTTAAAAAACACCTAGCACATTTTAGGTGTTTGGTAACTCTTGGTCCCCTTGTTGACAGCTCATTTCATTACACGAAAAAATTGTGGGTCATTGTCCTACAAAAAAAACAACAACTTTATTTCTTAATCTATAACTGCTAATGTTATGCTTGAGCAATGAACTTAACAGTCATTAAAAAAATCTGACTCCATTTCTTTTTTTTTTTAATATATTTTAATTTATTTCTAGGAGAGAGAGAGTGAGCAGGGGAGGGTCAGAGAGAGAGGGAGATACGGACTCTGAAATAGGCTCCAGGCTCTGAGCTGGCAGTCAGCACAGAGCCTGACACGGGGCTCGTACCCATGAACCACGAGATCATGACCCAAGCGGAAGTCAGACGCTTAACCGACTAAGACACCCAGGCGCCCCAATCTGACTCCATTTCTAAGGAAAACTCAACCAAACGGCTTCCCCCTTGTGCTGTCTGTAATGACCATGATCTGATTTGGAAAGAAATCAATCTGCTCATAGTCAAATCCCTGGAAAGCCCTGGAGAATCATGCCCACACCCTGGAGAACCATGTCCACACAACAGAGCTATGGTCTGCTAGTGTGAATGGCTGGCCGTTGAGTTGGGACCTTGTGGGTTCTTCTCCTGTTGTCCCCAGCAACTGTGCAGCATCTGATGTCTTCCCTCTCCGAGCAGATCAGAGTTTGCTTAAAGAAAGCATGTCTAGGACTCCTAGCTGCTACTTTCACTAGGTCTACCACGTGGTTACAGTCCTACCAGCTCAGCCTAGGTGTGGCTTCCAGATTATACAAGACTACTGCGCATGCCCAGGCATGCTGTTCAGGTCCCCTTTTTACCACCTCTATCTCGTGAACACCTATGCATCTTCCAGCCTCAACTGCTCTGTTCAGCCTTTCCAGACTCCTCCCTGGAAGAACCCACCACATCTTTCTCTAGACCTCGAATGTACCCTGAACAGACTTTTCTCAGAACCCCGTGCCTCCTTCCGTTCACCTGGAAGCTCTTTGAGCTTAATTGACAATGTCTGTTTCATTTCTGCATCCCTAATACCTAGCACTGTGCCTGGCACACAAAGCAGACCAAAAATTGATTGTTGAATGAATGAAAGAAACCTTCAAAACATCTATTGAGATATATAAAAAAGCAAGAGGCCACTTTTAGCATTGTGTTATTTTACTTTTGTTGTAATTGCAAATTCATTTGAACTCTTTCCTAATGAATAACGAGCACTGTCACCAGGCAACAGTAACTTGGCACTATGATCCTATGAACATACAAGTTCAAGAACAGATATGCTTTCAGAATAAAGGAACAAGAACATAGGTATTGAAGCTTATATGGAAGTCTATTATATGACCAGGGAGGAAGAAGAGAAAGAAGACAGAAAAAAGAAAGAAATAGAAGAGAGGAAAGAAGATCAAATCATTCGGCCAGAAACTATATTAGATTCCACATGCATAATTTCATTTACTCTTCACAAGGAGCCTGTGGAGGTGGGCATTGTTATCTCATTTTACACGGAAGAAATTCTGGCCCAGAGAATTTTTTTTTTAATTTTATTTCTGAGAGCTGGAGAGAGACAGCGTGAGCAGGGGAGGGTCAGAGAGAGAGGGAGACACAGAATCTGAAGCAGGCTCCAGCCTCTGAGCTGTCAGCACAGAGCCTGATGTGGGGCCTGAACCCACAAACGTGATATCATGACCTGAGCCAAAGTCAGACGCCCAACCGACTGAGCCACCCAGGTGCCCCGGCCCAGAGAGTTTTTATAGCCAGTAGACACTGAAAGGTAAACAAAGCAAGTCTGCCTTTCCATTCCAGAGGCACTAGAATTCTAGAACTTGGAGTGTGAAGGGTTTTTGCAGAGTACCCAGTCTTACTCCTTGAATTTACAGATGAGGAAACTTAAGTTCAGAGACATTGGAGTCTTGCCCCAGGTCACCCAGCAGGTGATGATGGAGGTGGGATTCAACCTCAAGTTGAGAGCTCAGGCTCATGAGGCTGCCGGACAACAGTTCCTGAGCAGTTCAAGGCCATCCCACTACAGTGTCTAGGTCAGGTTTATGTGCATGTGGTGGCTAGCATCAGAGCCTGGAGACAAAAGCAATTCAAGATATTTCCGAAATCAAGCAACTTTCAGCTGACTCTGGAAAAGGGAGAGTACCTGCATATGTAACAGGCCCAAGCACTTTTTTTTTTACATTCTTAAACAAGTATTTACTTGTGCACAGCCAGAATACACTATAGATTAAATTGCCATCTCAATTCGTTACCTGTCTCTATTTTTCACTTTGGTGTTATATGCTGGTCTCTTAAGGTGCATTAAAAGATGATGCAGTTAATCTAGTGAATTTAGTATTTCCTTTGCCATTTTCCACTAAGTGAAAAATATCAAAACAATTCATGAAGAAATTTTCAATTTTTTTCATCCAGCATTCTACAGAATTCTTGTTGGCTTCCCAGGACGTGCATACTTGACAGAGCTGACTTGTTAAAAAGAGCAAATGCACACCTAGGGCTGGCTCTCTCCTTGGTGCTCCTGGTGACAGGTAGGTATCATTTAAGTTAATGGTAAGAAGAACCTGTAAGCTGGGGTGACTGGGTGACTCAGTTGGTTAAGCGTCCAACTCTTGATTTCTGCTCAGGTCATAATCTCAAGATTCATGGGTTCAAGCCCCACATCAGGCTCTGTGCTAAGAGCATGGAGCCTGCTTTGGATTCTCTTTCTCTCTCTCTCTCTCTGCCCCTCCTCTGCTCGTGCTCTTTCTCTCTCTCTCAAAATAAAAAAAAAGAACCCATAAACGATTTCCTTAAGTCAGATTTATTGAGATAAATTTAAATACAGTAGAATTCACACTTTATAGATGTACATATATAAAGTTTTGAGAAATATATGCATATATATTTAACTATACTACAACCAAAGTACCAAATATGAAACTATTTGCATATTCTGTTCCTGGTCCTTTATAGTCAATCCTGTGTTCTCAACCCTGGTGTCCACCGACCTGGTTTATGTCCTTTTCCAGAATGTCACACAAATGGAATCATATAGTACGTAGCCTTTTGTTCTGGCTTCTTCCACTTAGCATAATGCTTGAGAGATTCATCCTTGTTGTGGGTTACTTACTTTTATGATCCCACTTTATATATGAGGAAACCAAATTCCAGGCTGCTTAAGTGAGTCACTCGGGCTTGTGAGCGGTGGAGTCAGAACTTAAACCCATCCAGCCTGATCCCAGCGCAGGTGCCTTCATTCAAACTCCACCCCTTCGCACCTGGGGTCAGTGCTCCCGGCCCGAGCCAGACCATGTCATCACATACTGCAGGGTCTTGCCAAATGCTTCACTCACTTGGATGTTTCCCCACTGTACGATCATGATGCCCATTCTACATACAGACCCCCCACCCTGCCAGATGTTGTGCAAAGAACATGAGCTACTGCTGCTGCTGCTGCTGCTTCTTCTTCTTTTTTCATTTTCAGGCCTGACCAGAAAAAGTTCCTGCATAAAGCCATGGCGGAACAACTTGGTCAAGGAAAACGAACTGCTCACTCGCTCCCGAAATAGGGGTGTTTGCCCCTGGTCCTGGGGTCTCTGAGTCCCCAGGCCTCAGCTCTGCCCTCCATGCAGTTGGAAGGGAAGGAGTATTTGCTGAATGGTGAATACTATTTCTATCCAGTCAGCAGCTCATTTGGTCCCCTGCTAGCTGGGTGACCTCAAGCAAGTGACTTAGCCTCTCGAAGTCTCCTATCCATAATATGGGGCTTAAAAATAGAGTGTTGAGTATTAAGTGAAATAATACACATGAAGCACAAGGCCCCAAATCTTGCAATACCTCCCCAGCACGAGGTCCTTCTTATTTTCCTTTTGTCACAATGGTTACTGGAAGGGAATTAAAGTTCAGGTACAATCATGTTCTGAAATGTATAAAGAATCATGAAAAGGTAAGATTTTAAAAGTGCACTCAACAAACATTCACTGATCACCTACTATGTGCCTGGCCCTGGACTAGGCTGGAGATGCAGCCGTGATTAGACAGACTCCTCTTACTTAACAAGGGAAAAGATTATGCTACCATCCCGAGTTCTCCTGCCTACAAGAGACCCTCAGCATATCTATATATAAATCTATGCCAGTATTGAGGCTGACAATCGCTAACATTCATCAAGCTCTTTCTGGGCATCACCTACGGTGAGCACTTGAGGGGCGCCTGGGTGGCTCAGTCAGTTAAGCGTCCATCTTCGGCTTTGGTCATGATCTCGTGGTTCATGAGTTCGAGCCCAGCATTGGGCTCTGTGTCAATAGCTCAGAGCCTGGAGCCTGCTTCACATTCTGTGTTTCCCTTTCTCTCTGCACTTCCCCCCATCTCTGTCTCTCTGTCTCTGTCTCTCTCTCTCTCAAAAATAAATAAATTAAAAAAAAATTGGACAGCAAGGGCTGCCAGGGGGGTCGCCGTGATGCATAACTCCTAGGACATACCGTTGCCTTTGCTGTCTGCGTGAATCATAGCCCTGGAGGGGTGCAGGGAGGAGCACACACCGCCGTGGGACAGACCCGGCTGCCCAGATGAAGGCAAGGGCTATCCATGAAGGCAAGGGCTATCCTTGGCAAACTAGTCATCAGAAAAGAAACGCTTGGCATATAGCAGGTTCCTAATAGATAGTTGCTGAACTTTTTTAAATGAGCTTGGCTTTCTGTTGGTTGGAGCACTCACCTAAGAGTTTATAGTCAGAGACAAAGACATCTGTGCTGGAGAGAGAGAGAAAACAAGTAGTCACTGTAAGAGCTGAGGTCACCAATTCCACCTCAGCTCATCAACGTACCCCTCCTGCCCTAGCAGAGAGCTGGTGTTCCTGAGTTTGACGAGACAAGGAGGAAGGAAGAAAATCACATGACTGCCTCTTAGTCACAGGAGGCTTCCTAGAGGAGGTGTGCTCCTCAGAGAGCTAGAGAGCAGGGGAAGGGAGGCACTGATGAAGCCAGAAAACTTTTCTTTTCTTTTTTTTTTAATTTTTTTTTTAATTTTTATTTATTTCTAGGAGAGAGAGAGAGACAGCGTGAGCAGGGGAGGGTCAGAGAGAGAGGGAGTCACAGACTCTGAAACAGGCTCCAGGCTCCGAGCTGGCAGTCAGCACAGAGCCCGACGCGGGGCTCGAACCCACGAACCGCGAGATCATGACCTAAGCGAAAGTCGGACGCTTAACCGACTAAGCCACCCAGGCGCCCCGCCAGAAAACTTTTCAACACAGAAGCTACAGCCTAAGCTGATGGTCACATAAACACAGTGACAATTAATATGATAATTATAATCTGGCATTTAAGAAAAGGAGAATCATCCAGGATTCCTTTATAAAGAGGAGGACTCTCCTTTTTAAGACAAAGAATGGAAGAGAATTCCTCTACTGTTTTTCCACTTTGCACACGTAATCTTCTCTTTATGTTCATTTGTTTCTTGCTTCAGTCAGAGATTCTCAGACTTTTCCATGAAAGGGACTCTTAGGGTCTCAGTAAACTTTTCAGCGCCTTAAGCTGAAAAAATTACCTCCCGGTTAAATTACAAAGGAGTTAGGTACGTACAACTTAATAAGCATTTCTGTGCTAACAACCTAGTAGCTGTTCAAAAAAAAAAAAAGCACAATGTTGAAAGAAAAAAAAGTGTCATTCTTAAATAATCACAATTACTTACTGATGAGATGTATGTGCCTTTCAGGCATGCACAATTTCTCAAGCTTCGGAATCAGATTGGATGTCATTGGTGTCACAGGCCTGATTCCCTATTCCACAATGACTTCCCCCAAACTGAGAGTATTAAACAGTCTGAGGTCTCCTACATGGAGGCGAGACTGCAGAGATGGGGAGAAACCTCTCCTGACCTAATATCCAGAGGAAGGTTGTTGTAGGCATTGGCCCAGAACTTCAGTCAGTGAAGACTGTCAAGGTGATTCTTTTGTCCTTTTCTTCTTATTGGTAGGCTGGCTGCTATGGTCCCAGATATCAGAACAGAGCAGGAAAGAGGGAGGAAACAGTAGTGACAAACTCATCTGATCCCTTCAAACAAGCAAAAACTATTTCAGAGATCACTTCCCACCCCAGAAGTCCCCCAGCAGATCTCCTGGGCCAGAAACTGTGTTGTATGCACATTATTGGCTGCAGGACAGGCTGAGAAAGTCAGCATTTCACTGGGTACAAAGTACTCCAAGTCAGGACTCAGTAGCAAGGAAGGAGGGGTGGATATTGGGTGGACAAACAGTATCTACGAGAGAGCCACAGTTACCCCTACAAAGATCAGTAGGAGAAGAATGAATTCCTGCTCTCAGTCATCTCAGGTCTAACATGGAGACAAATGTGACCTTCTTCAAAATTCTGACTATTACACATAATGATAAAGAGGTACAGATTGCTGTGGGAAGGAACTTGATTTGCCTGGGAGGGTCAGAGAAAGTTCTAGAAAGCAGCTAACCACACTGTAAAGGAAAGACACTCAGACTATGCTAAGTGAAATAAGTCAGGCAGAGAAAGACAGATACCACATGTTTTCACTCATATGTGGAACAGGAGAAACTTAACAGAGGGCCATGGGGAGGAGAAGGGGAAAAAATAGTAAGGGGAGGCAGACAAACCACAAGAGACTCTTAAATACTGAGAACAAAGTGAAGATTGATGGGGGGCTGGGGAGAAGGAAAAACGGGTGATGGACATGGAAGAGGGCACTTGTTGGGATGAGCACTGGGTGTTAGATGGAAACCAAGTTGACAATAAAGTATTTTAAAAAAAAAAAAAGAAAAGATGCTCAGAAAGAGGAACAGCAAACACAGGGGCCCAGAGACGTGAAGGAAAAGATGCTTCATGATTTGAGTAGCTCAAGATCTGGTGGCCAGAGCCCAGGAGGGACGGCAGGAGGATGAGGATGGCAGGAAATGGTACAGATCATGGAATCAGCTAGGGCTGTGCATGCCCCTGACTCTGGGGAGAAGAGTGTGAGAAGGGTAATGGTCACCAGTCTGTCAATTACATGGTCCAACCTTCCAGTGGACCTCGACCCAAGCAGAATCAGAGTCTTTTACAGGGGGATTGATATGGATACTGAATAAGACTCCATCCTAAGGAAGATAGAAACCTGCAGCTGCTGGTAGCCAATTTTCCTCCTGCAGAGAGAGCTTTGCCTGGTGAATGGGGCGGAAGAGGGGAGGCAGAGACTAGTGAAATCGTTCTAACATCCTGGATCTAATGGAACTAAAACCATCAGGAGCTACTTAAGCTAATAACATTTCTGTTTTATGTAAGCCAGTTGAGGCTAGTTTTTATTAAGCTAGTTTGAGTTAAGTTCTTATCTCTTGCAGCTGGAATGGTGTTGACAGACGGACTATGATTGGGAAGCAGGACGACCCATCAGGAGGCTCTCCCCATATTCTCTTCCCATACCTGGCTATGGGCTGGGGCTCACGGGCTTCAGGGCCAACTGCCCTCGCTGTTGGGGACAGATGCACTGCTTCCCAGGAGACTTCCACTGTCCCCATCTCAGCCTCCATGTGCAGTCTGAGAGAGGCATTGATTCTCGCCCAGCGGGCTGGATGGCACCCACTTCCTGTCCTACAAACCTGGGCTGCCTTCCTGAGCTGTTATCTGACTCCACTATCAGCCTGTGGCATCCAGGAACACATCGGACTTCTAGGAAAAACCATGTTCTACAAGAGTAAATGCGTGCAACCAGAGCTGACAGTAACTCTAGCAGCCACACACACAATGAAGCCCCGCACCGTATTCATGGCCTCTGGTGTTCAGGGCCGGGGCACGAGCTCTGGCAGTCAAGATAACCAGGGCGTTTCTGAGCTGGTAACTCAAACCGTCCAAGGCCGTAGTTCTGACAAGGTAAGACCTCTTACTAATGCCAAGGGGTTTCACCTGCAAGATGTCGTGCTTCCTATGTACCAAACCAGCCACTTACTAGCTGAGTGAGCCTGGGAAAGTCACTCCACTTTCCATTTTATATCAGCATGGTAATAGTGGTTGAAAACAAAATTGAGTGCCTACTATACCAGATGTGCTAAGCACTGCATAGGCAGTCACCTCCATCTGCAAGGGCAGACACATTTTGAGATTTTAATGTGCATTCGTCATTGTTATTATATCCATGGTATCAGGGGGACCAGCAGCTTCAATCTTATCTTTCAGTGAGGAAACTGACATCTTTCAGTGAGGAAACTGACATCAAGAAGCGGTGACTGACCTACCTAATATCATACAGCATAATCCGTAACAGCAAAATCTAGAACCCAGGTTTCATCCAGATTAAGGTACATACCAAAAAGCCACAAAAATTATAGAGTATCTAGAAATTATTTAACCTAGAATATATATAGAATATATTTCTATGGAAAACATAAAAATTGATCTGAATAAGTGGAGAATGGAGCTATTCTGTGCTCTTGAATGGGCAATTTCACATTACAATGGTAATAATCATTCTCAGATTAATTCTTAAATGCAATCAGAAACCAGTTGGGACTTTTGAGGAATTTGAAAAATAAATTTTAAAATGTCTTTGGAGGAAGAGAGTCCATGAAGAGCTAAGTTAATCTTACAAAAGAAAACAAGAGGAGAATTGCCTTACCAGTCATTGAGATGTATTACAAGGTGATAGTAATAAAAAGTAGTTGGTATTGGTACAAAAACAGACAAATAGATGGGGGTGAAGCATTGTGGAAAGGAGAGAATCATACCCTAACATATGGCACAAAAGCCACTGCAATTTTGTAGGGAAAGACCAGATTGTTTAATACATAGAGTAGAGGAAACTTGTTCACTATTCGGAGAAAAATAAAATAGGACCCCTACCTAAGATGGTTCTGTATGAATTAAAGTTCTAAATGTGAAAGTGAAAATGTCGACTATTAGAGGGGAAAAGGGAAATATTGTTGTGGCCTAGAGGAAGACAAAGACTTCAGGAACAAAAATAAGGATTACTTTCCAACAAAGAACATATGGACAAAGTCACTGGACAGAAAGTGGGAATGATATGATTTTTGTAACATCTAAAATTGAACAGGCATTTATAGATAGCACTGTGGATGTCCTGCTACCCAACTAGAAGAGGAGAGCAGCCCCTGTACGCAAATGGGAAAGGGTTACCTAATGGATAATTAAGAAGAAACCTTACAAATTAATAGATAAATGAATAATGCTCAAAATCATGCATTGTCAGTAACTGAAAGTTAAAGCGCTAAGATGTCCCTTTAACCTATTAACTGAGAAACTACAAAGCTGTAAAATGCATGCGCTGTATCGATACAGGGATAAAGGAACCCACATGAGCTGATGTCCATTGACAAGAGTGTATCTGGATTAATCTGAGTTATTTAATGAAATTAGGAATATGTATGCGCCTGGCATCATCCAGAAATCCCAATCCTGGGTATAAATCCCAAAGAAATTCTTACTGAGCTCCAAGAGTGGTAGATTTTATTATTAATTATTATTATTATTATTATTTGCAATTAGTCGCGCCTTTCCCCATACAGGGTCTTCCACCCACCTCCATAGGATTTCCAGCGCCTGTCTGCAGGAGGCTGTATTTCCAGCTTCCGGGTCGGGCTCAGCCACGTGACTTGCTTTGGCCAATGAAACAGCCACGGAAGCTATGTATGCCACTTGGTGCAGAAGCTTCAGGTGCCATGGCTGGCTTCCTCCAGGTCTCTCACTACACCACCCCCTGCGCCCCCCTCGCCAGGGTTAGGGCTTGTCCTAAATAAGGGCTCTTCCTTCAGTCTGGATGCTGTAATGAAGACACATGGAACAGGAAGGAGCCTGTTGACAGCAGCTGGAACTTGTGTGGCGTGACCAAGAAAGGAACCTCTGTGGTTGTGAGCCACTGAGCTGTTCTGTTTTGTTTTCATTATAGCAGCAGAACTGACTAATGCCGGGATCTGTGAGCTAATTGTTCCCTGTGGTGCTGCTCCGAGTGAAAGGTAGTTGGGGGCAGCCCCGGGTGTGCATCACTGATAAGACATGGCTCCTACTGTGGGGTACTCGCGTTCACGTAGACATATGGATGAACCTTAAAAATACGGCACTTCGTGAAAATATTAAGAAGTGGTATCCCGTATAACCAATGAACATAAATGCTGTCACACGGTTAAAAGATGACGGCATTGGCGTGATGTCTCAGGAGGAGAGAAGAATGCAAGCGGGATATGGAGAGAAATGTCTGATCCATTAAAACTTTTGAAGAGTAATATGAAAAAAAGAAAGAAGGAAAAGGGATCCACGACCAATGACAATCCGTTCAGGGCTTTTTCTTTCATATTCTGTTGCTTCTTGTATTATTCATACTCCCAGAAAAACAATAATGCCTTAAATCATAAATTGCTCTGCATGTCTTAACTGCAAATTTTCCTCTGACCCCCAAAGGACTCTATAAGGACAGCGGATGTCACACTTCTCATTTAACACATTTTTAAACGGGGCTAGAGTATCCAATGGTTTCGCTAGAAAGAGATTAGCAGTGACTCATGGTGATATAGCACATAGTATGTGACAGGTGTGATTCTGAGCATTTTATAGGTATTAACACATTTATTTTTTTTTAATGTTTATTTATTTTGGGTGGCTGAGGAGCAGAGGGAGGAAGAAAGAGAGAATCCTAAGCAGGCTCTGCATTGTCAGCGTAGCGCACCGTCTGGGGCACCTTCCCAGGAACCGTGAGATCATGGCCTGAACCAAAATCAAGATTCAGATGCTTAACCAACTGAGCCACCCAGGTGCCCTACGTATTAACACGGTTAAATACCACAATAATTTCAAGGGTAGTTCCTACTATTATCATCTCCATTGTACAGCAGGGGAAACTGAGGCATAATGGAGTGACTTGCCAAGCAAATAGGATGTAGGATTTGAGTCTGGACATTCTGACTCTAGAGTTAAGATGATGTCATATTTAAAAACCTAAACAGGGACAGTTTTTCTTCCTTTTTAAAATGTTTATTTGTGTGTGTGTGTGTGTGTGTGTGTGTGTGTGTGTGTGTGTGTAAGAGAGAGAGAATGCCAGTGGGCGAGCGGCAGAGAGAGACAGAGACACAGAATCTGAAGTAGGCTCTAGGCTCCTGATCCGGGGCTAAATGGGCTGGTTAGCAGAAATCACTTTCCTCTTACACAGTCTACTCTACCCCTGTAAAATGAAGATATTTCTATTCCTTTCCCATCCAGCCACCTCAGGAAGTATTAACTGCACTGTAATAGTTACAGTAAGCTGATGCCTATGAAGGGGTAGTATTCATTCAGATACTTGCCTTCTATCCCTGATCTCATTTGTTCCTCACAATAACTCTATGAAGCAAGTATTATTATTATTATATCCATTTTACAGATGAGGAAACTGAGGCTAAAGGATGTTCACTGCTTGCTGAAAGTTACACATTTTGTAATAAATCAGGGCTTAACCTGCCTCAGAGCCAGTGCTCTAGGATATGTTGACTCTCTATCTGAATTTAGTTTATCAGTTCTCCCCCATTGCACAGAATTATATTTAGTAGACAAAATGGGACCAATATTCCTCATTCTAACCCATCTGTGAACAGGGAACAGGGGTGGTCCCAAAGATGAACTTCATTTCCTCTCAGTTTTAAGGAATTCCATACACTTTCAGACTTGAAATATTTGCTGATTGGATTAGAAGAAAAAAATATCAAGAGAACATTTTGGGCAGTTTTTTTTAAATACAGAAAGAAGTGGGGATGAATAAGGAAAGGAAAGTCCCCTCTCAGGAGAGAAGAAAAGAAGGTACCATGATGTAGAGAACTTGAGTCACCATAGCTGGCATGACATCAATGCACCATGTTGGTGAGAAACGCTCCCTCTCCAAAACCCTGGTAACTCTTGACTCCAGCAGCCCAGAGCCCCTCAGGCATGTTCATCAAATTACTGGAATTATTAACAGCTTCTCGTTGGCAGGTTCAAGGAATCTCCTACAACTCCAGTCTGACTCCTGAAGCTCAAAAGTCTTTATTACCCTGCTTTTGAAGATGGATAAAAATGAAAGGACTTGATGTTGGTATTTAAAGCACCTTAGGGAGAACTTTTCCTTTGTCAGGCAGTAATGGTCTGCCTTTCTCATCCGGGCTGCATCTAGGAGAGTCCAGAGGGACCCGTGTCCTCTCGCCTGGATATGACCCATAGAATCACAAAATAGCCTTTACTCCTGTGTGATTCACACTGAAGACAGACCTTCGACTCTCAACTCTTTGTTCACCTGATAATTTTGTTTCACGTAAATTCAGATCTTAAGAGCTGAGCGATGGAGAGAGCTGTGGTGGCTTCTAGCTCTGGCCCCATCTATCAACTATAACTGAGTGACTTAACCTCTTTGGAACTCTGTTTCCTTATCTTGCTTCAACAACAAAAGGAAAAATGAGACTTTTTAAGGCTCAAAAAAATTCAGAGAAAGCCACTTTGAGAATCCTTTAGTTGCTTGGGGGTATCTAAGATTAGCCTCCTAATAACAATTTTTGGCAGAGTTCCTCAGCCAACTTAACTAAACTGAATAAATAGCTCAATGATGTGGTAACATGGGGGTAAAGTCATGGTGGCCAGAGAAAGCATACAGCAGCTGCCAAGAAAAACTCACACATTTTTAAGGGCAGTGCTGACCCTAAGCCATATTGGTAGGATGGAATTATTATTCCTCTTCATGCAGCTTAACTTTCATAATACTCTTCAATGTCGGGAGATTAGCTTGGCAGACATCCAAGAAGAGAAGAACAGAGCTGGCTTTTAAGTATTAGAATTCCCAAAAGGTAGAACAGAGGAAGGGTGAGATCCCAGGGGCAGAAATACTCCAGAAATAATACTACATCACAGATGCTTTTACACCATGGACAAGCAAACTTCTCTCTGAATCACCTACCGAGGGCCATCTTTCTGAAGATAAGACCATAGGAAAGCACGTTGTGTTCTAATGTGGGATTCACTTGGTTAGGACCTTACTGACTGATTGAAGACAAGCATCCTGTCTCCTATTCTCTTCTCCATTAGAATGTTAATATCTCCAAAGTGCAAGGGCTAAGAAGACTTTGTAAAAATCAAGTCTCGGATTCTAAGGATATAGCAAGATGATTAAAAAAAATGTTATGATTTATTATTTCTCTTTCCCCAAGCAACAGCCATCCATTGTCTGAAAAGGGTTAGGCAAAAATGGGCAGAACAGCAACAACTTAGATTTATTGAGACTTTCCTAGGTGCCTGGCATTGTTCTGACCACTTTACACCTGTCATCTTGTGTAATCTCCTCAACAACCTTATGAGAAGAGCTCTATTATTATGTCCATTTAGCTGACAGGGAAACTGAGGCACTGACAGTATAAATAGCTTACCCAAGATCAAAGAGCTAGGAAAGGTGGAACTCTTGAGATTTGATGTTCAGATTTTGCCTTCCAAACTAGGTTTATCGCAGAAAAAATGGTTATGAAAACAAAAGCCTTTGATTTTGTCAGGGAGGGAAGATTCTTCATCTACACTCATAGTCTTCCAGCTGGACTAAGAATTAAATTTATATGAATCAAGTTTGTGGGAGAGGAAAACCCAACATTTTATTACGTGTGCACTGAAGCCCACTAATGGACTCAAGACCCAAGGGAGTGACCCTGGCAGGCAATTTTTATATATTCTATACACAAAGATGATAGATCTGTGAGGAATGTACAGGATAAGGAAAACAGGTTGGGGAGCTTTAATTAGTAAGGAATTTTTAGCAGCATTTGGGCTGACATGGGAAATTAATCTAAGAGTAACCGGGTTTATTTTATAGCTTTCTTGACTTTCAAGCCCCTCCCTCTGGTGATAAGGATGCCTTTTTACTTCTTAGTACAGGGAGGGTATTTTTCATATGGGAGATTTGTTTGCTGCTTTCGGTGGGGGATTTGTGGAAGAGAGGAGGGTCTGAGCGTCCCTGCACCTGTTGTTGCCCAAGTAGCTTTAATTCAAAATAATCAATATGCCATTGTGGTACATTTGAGGGCAGCCTGCCCCGAGCCCCTACAATTTGCAAATGCTTGGCTTAAAAAAAAAAAAAAACAAAACAAAAAAAACCTGTTTGTTGAGTTAAAACATTCACACATACCACACAGTGCAAATCAACTGTATAGATCAGTAAAATCTCGCAAAGTGAACAGTCCCATGTAATCAGCACCCAGAAATCTTCCCTACATTCTCCTCCAATTTCTACCCCTCACCAGCATTTTAACTTTTAAAACCAGTCAATCTGTTTTTGCATGTTTGGGAACTTCTTATAATTGGAATCATACACTGTGTACTTTGTGTGTTGCGTGTGTTTGTGTGTGTGTGTGTGTGTGTGTGTGTGTGTGTGTGTCTGGCTTCTTTCAGTCATATTTTTATTGTGAGATTCACTCATATCATGGTGTTGTGTCAGTGATGTGTGGTATTCTATATACATATACCGAAATGTGTTTATCCATTATACTTCTTTAAAAAATTTTTAATGTTTATTTATTTTTTGAGAGAGAGAGAGATAGGGTGCAAGTGGATCGGGGGGCAGAGAGAGAGGGAGACACAGAATCTGAAGAAGGCTCAGGCTCCAAGCTGTCAGCACAGACCTTGACGTGGGACTCTAACCCACGAGCCCAAGCTGTGAGATCATGACCTGAGCTGAAGTCGGATGCTCAACTGACTGAGCCACCCAGGTGCCCCTCTCCATTTTACTATTGACTGATATTTGGGCTGTTTCCAGTTTGAGGCTATAGTGAATAGTGCCACTATGACTATTCTTGGGCATTCTCTTTTGGTGGACATAAGGACACATTTTGTTGAATATATGTCCAGGAATTGGAATTCCTGCCTACATGTTATACCGTGTTCACCTTTACAGACATCACTCAGCTGTTTTCCAAAGTCATCGAAGCACTTTCTACATCTGCTGGATGCACATGAGCATTCTAGTTGCTCTACATCATCACCAACATCTGTCTTTTCATTTTAGCCATTATAGAGGGCAAGGCTGGCTATATAGTGTGTGGAAACCAGTGAAAAATGAATATGTGGAACTTCTTATTTAAAATTATTATGGGGACACCTGGGTGGCTCATTTGGTTAAGTGTCAGACTCTTGATTTCCAGTCAGGTCATGACCTCGTGATTTGCAGGTTCAAGCCCCCCATCGGCCTCTGAGTGATAGTGTGGAGCCTGCTTGGGATTCTCTGTCTCCCTCTCTTTCTATCTCTCCCCTGCTTGTTCTCTCATTCTCTCTCTCTCTCAAAATAAATAAATAAACAAACCTAAAAAAAATCATTAAGAATATTAAGGCAGTGAGAGAAAAGCAGTAAACCAAGTGCCGGACCCTTTTCAGGGCAAACCCTCTGTGACCGCACAGGTCACCTGCTCAGGAAGCCATTCCTGGGGGTGGGTGTCTAGGTGATGTTAATTACATTTCTTTGATGATGAATGAAATTAAACACATTTTCATGTGTTTATTAGCCACCTTGATATCTTCCTTTAAGAATAGCCTATGCAAT
Source organism: Proteles cristata cristata (assembly GCA_017311185.1). Classification (NCBI taxonomy): domain Eukaryota; kingdom Metazoa; phylum Chordata; class Mammalia; order Carnivora; family Hyaenidae; genus Proteles; species Proteles cristata. The sequence goes on along the minus strand of JAESUZ010001786.1, from coordinate 244,689 downwards.
CCATTTGCCCATTTGATTTTTTAAATTTTGTCTTTTAAAAAATTAATTTGTAGAAACTGATCATATGTCCTGGGTATGAGGTTTTCATTAGACCTGGATGTGGGAATGTGCATATTTCCTGGATACACCATCTTGTTACATATAAAAATATAAGCATTTGTGTTTGTGTGTGTATCAATCCCCCTCCCACTCTGTAGCTCATCTTTATGCTTTCTGGGGTGTCTCTTTTGAACAAGTTATTAATTCAAAGGAATTTAGCTTACACATTCTTTCTTTTATGATTAGCAGTTTTATATCATACTTGAGAAATCTTTGCTTATTCCAAAGTCATGAAGACATTATTTTCTATTTTCTTCCAAAAGCTTTATCATTTTGCTTTTCCACATTTCAATCTAAAAATTTATCTGGAACTGATTTTTGTCTGTGGTTGGAGAAAGATTTATTTTTATCCTTATATGTGGCTATCAACTTTTTGTCTGGCGTGACTTTTTGAAAAGACCATCTTTTGCCTCTTGGCATTGTAGTAATGCCTTTGTCATCTTTGGGCAATTATATGTGGGACTATTTCTTGATTTTCTATTCTCTTCCCTCAGCCTCTTTGCTACCCTTCTACCAATACCAGCCTGTCATAAAAATAGGTCTCAATACTTGGTAGGGCAAGTCTTCCATCTTTATTTGTTTTTTTAAGATCGCTTTGTTTATTCTTGGCCCAGTGTATTTCTATGTAAATTTCAGAATCAATTTGGGATTATATTCAATCTTTAGACCTATCTGTGGACTGACATGTCTATAACATGTTCCTCTTCCTTCATTTATGTCTTTGATTTCTCTCAATAAAGTTTTATCTTTTAATGTAGGAGGCTTAGATGTCAGTCATTAGACTTATTTGTAGGTACTTGATTTTATTATGCTGTTGTTAGTGGTAATGTTTTTAAGCTTCATTTTTATTTGTTGGTAGCAAGCATATAGAACTTCAACTGCACTGGCTGTAATATCCTGTACAATGTTGAGTAGAAATTCAGTAGTATCATTTGTCTCATTCCTGATCTCATGGGGAAAGCTTTCAATATTTTACCATTAATTATATTGTTTGCTATTGGCTTTTTAGGTATTCTTTACAGATTAAGAAAATTTCATTTTATTCCTAGTTTGCTGAGGATTTTTTTTATCATGAATTTGTTTTACACTTTATTAAGCCTTTTCTATACCTTTAAGATGATCATGTGATTTTTTTCTTTCTTTTTTTCTATTAGTGTGTAAGTTACATGGATTCATATCCAATGTTAAACTACACATGTATTCTTGCAATAAACCCAACTTGGTGATAGTATATTACCTTTATTATCTACTATTAGATACTAATAATGTTTTGCTCAGAATTTTTCCAGTTATGTCTAGGAGAGAAAGTAGACTGTAATTTTTTGTTGTTATAAATTCCTTGTTGGATTTTGGTTTTAAGGTTATTCTGAACTCCTAAAAAGAGGTGAGAGGCTCTGTAGAAGAGGTGCTGTAAGAGTGGTCTATATGCTTCTTAAATGTTTGGAAGATTAAAGTGATGAAGCCAACCTGGGCTAAAACAAAGTTTTCTTAATGAGAAGGATTTTTAAAATTGATTTACTTGTATTGTATAGGGTTGTTTTGAGTTTTAATTTATTCTTCTGTTAGTTTTTCTAACTTGTGTTTTTTGGTAAATTTGTTCAATATATTATATTGTCAAATCTGCTTTTAGTGGTTCATAAGATACTGTTAGTGTCTTTCTAATGTCTATAGTCATGTCTCTCTTTTAGCCCTGATTTGGTCATTTGTGTTTTTTCTTTTATTCTCTTAATTTGATAGAAGTTTATCAATTGATTAATATTTTTATTTATTTTTTTATAGTTTATTTTTGAGATAGAGACAGAGCAGGAGTGGGAGAGGGGTAGAGAACGAGGAAGGCACAGAATCTAAAACAGGCTCCAGGCTCTGAGCTTTCAGAACCCGATGCAGGGCTCGAACCCACAAACTGTGAGATCATGACCTAAACCAAAGTCAGACGCTTAACCAACAGCCACCCAGGTGCCCCAATTTATCAATATTTTTAAAACCAACATTTGACTGTTAATTTTTCTACTATACTTTTGCTTTCAGCTTCTTTAATTTTTTTTTTTTTTAATTTCCTTCCCTCTACTTTCTTTGGGTTTAATTTGTTTTATCAGCTTTTTTTTCTTTAATATTTATTTTTGAGAGAGTGCAGGCAGGAGAGGGACAGAGAGAGAGGGGAACAGAATATCCAAAGTGGGCTCTGTGGTGGCAGAGAGAGAGCCTGATGCATGGCTTGAACTCATGAGCTCTAAGATCATGACCTGAGCCGAAGATGGACTCTTAAGTGACTGAGCCATCCAGGTGCCACTTATCAGCTTTTTGATATGAAAACTTAGATCACTGGTTTTTAGCCATTCTTATATTCTATAGTACTCATTAAGATAATATATATCCCTAAACACTCTTTTAGCTATATCCTGAACATTTTAATGCATATTGTTTTTATTATTCTTCCAGTAAAACTATTTTCTAGTTTCTATGGTGGTACTCTTCTGTTTCATGTGTTATTTAAAAAGTATCATTTGATTTCTAAGCAGCTGGGCATTTTATCTTTTTTTTCTTCTCTTTTTTCTTTTAAAAAGACTTTTACAGCATTACTTCCACTGTGGTCAGAGAATATATTCTATATTAGTTCAGTCATTTGAAATTTCTTTATGACCTAACATATGGTCAGTTTTAGTAAACATTCCATGTATACTTGAAAAGAATATTTGTTCTGTGGCTGTCTGGTACAATATTCTATATACTTCCATTAGGTCACATTTATTCATTACTTTATTCACACTTCCATATCGATACCAAATTTTTACCTGCTTATTCTGTTTGTTATCAAAATATATGCATTAAGCTCTCCTACCATGGTGAGGATGGTCTCCTTTCTCCCTTGTAGGTAATGCTTGTCATGGTTCACATCTGTTGAAATATTTACCCTACCTAGGGAAATAGCCAGATAAATAGCAGTGCTTAGCAGTAAAGAGAAAAGACACAGGAACAATAAAATGGTAGTAATGGCCAGGGGTGGAGCCTACATTCCTCAAATCCTTCCCTGACTAATTTGCTTTGAGCAAGACTCCTCAGGACACTGGGCATCCATTTGCCCATTTGCCTTAGGCATGGCACCTTGCCTGTAGTTACATTTGCTAAATATCTGATGAAAAGTCCATACATGTGTATTCTAAAGGAAAGGTTGAATTATCAGCAGTCCATTTCCATTTCCAAATTCCTTCTTACAAAATACTTCTTTGGTCTTCTATTCCCAGACATGTGTGTGGAAAGGTTATTTAATCCTCCCTCCCTCTTTCCTCTTTCCCTCCCTCTCTCCCTTCCTTCTTTTTTTTTCTTTTATAAGAAAGTGAATATGGAACTTAAATTGTAAGAATCAGTAGTCGAAATAAAACTTACATTCAGCATCTATAAGAGGAGAAGATGAAATCATTTCAGTGGTTTCCAACTTGGATACTCTTGAGTTGTTAAGGTTCCATAGATTTAAAAATAATGGTGGTCATGGAGCTCTTGTGATTGTATCTAATGGAAATTGTAATAAAACAACACAGGTTAATAGCAAATTCGCTTTATTTGGGGAGCAAGAAACTACAAGTGTTAGAAACCTCAACCAACTTGTTAAAGCAAAAAAGTTAATTTATTGATTCCCTTAACTAAGCAATATAACAACAGATTGTCTTCAAACCCATCAAAATCCAGGTGTTCAAATGACATCAGTAGGGCTCCAGCCTAGGGTGATCAAATATTTCGGTTAGCCTGGGACACTGAAAGTCCTCCATCTTGGGAAACTCCTTAGTTTTGAGAAAACTGGGACATTTGGTCACCATTCCCCTCTCTTCATCTGTCTGTGTTGGTTGTTGGTTTTTTTCTCAGGTAAGTTGGTAGCAAAGATGATCACTGGCAGCTCTTGACTTGCACAATTATTACCACTTGCAACCCCAGAAAAGAAAGGATACCTATATCCTAATAATTCTGACAACTTTCTGGGGATCACTCTGATTTGTCTGCCTTGTGTTAAATGACCTCTCGAATCCAATTACTGGGCCAGGGGCATCAGGTACTCAGGAGGCCAGCCTGGAGTGGGAGAAGCATAAGATGGAGTAATTCCCAGAAAGAAAGGTGCTGAAAGTACAAAAATAAGTGATATCCATTACATTGAGCTACTTATTGGAGTATATACTCCATGCCAAGAACTTAAAATGGGATTATTACTGAATAAATACTTGAAAGTCAAAATCTCTTAAATCACAGAGAATGGGAAGCACTTATTCAAAGACTCCTCATTGGTGGAACGATGGAGAAAAACTGAATTTGACCCTGACTCACAGAGCTATAGAAGAAACCTAGAAGTGAATCCACAAATCACCAGTTAGTCCCTGTAAACAGGTGCACTGCTGGCACTTCTGTCCAACTCATATGTAAAGTATCAAGACATTGGGATCTTCCTTTGTATCTTGATAGAGCAGCTAGCACATTATGTATATCAAAGGAGAAAAAATGCCAATGTGATCCACCACATGGAAATTTTAAAAACTTCTCAAGGGCCATCTGCCTGAATAGTCTTCTCTATTGGCCCATGATACTTAAAATTACACTCACAGAGTTAGAAATTAATCCTTAAAACACATTTAGCTTGAAGGGAGAGGGGACCCTTAGATTGAAAGTCAAACTCCGGTATGCATGACTGGTTCTCAGCTGTCAGAGCTGGTTTGGCTTAGGGCTGTCAGGGAGGTGGTGCTGGAGGGGACGTAGCTGAGAGACTTGGAGAAGGAATCTGAAAGAACTTGGGACACAAGGGCCTAGGTTGAAGCCAGACAAAGGCAGAAGCAAAGTCATAAGAAGTTCATAGGCTCAGGGACCGGAGTTCACCAGATCCTTGGAACACCTGGTTTCTCTGTTCTTTTCCCGCATCAGGGAAGCTCTCTGGTGATTAGCATCCAGATCTAGCAGTGAGAAATTCTGATTCTGGGGAATAGGGTAGTTACAAGGAAGAGAGACACATTGTGATCCATCATGGAGAAGAAGAGGCTACAGAAAACCCCTCCGGATGCCCCTAACACCACCAGCCCCTCAGAGGCAAGCCTCTAGCCCCTCAAGTAGCCTGGAAAATCAGCATCTCTTAGATCCTCACAAAATGGGACCAGGGACTGTGTGAGTTACTTCATGTTTGGCTTGGTTGGTGTCTGGCCGTGGCTCAATCATTTTATACAATGTAGGGGTTCATACACATTTCCTAGGGACTTAGGGTGTTGGTCCAGGGCTCAGTAAAAAACAAACAAACAAACAAGAACACCCTACAGCAGCACTATTTGGATTTGGTCTTATTAAATGTGAGATTTTCTTTTAAGTTTTTGGTCAAATGACAGCTTTGCAGCGAAGCATTAACTGAACGCTTGATTGAAAATTGTAGCACTCCACACCCATCTTCTCTATCCCTCTTCCCAGCTTTATTTGTCTCAATAGCATTGATTTCTGTCTTCTAACATACTATACAGTCCATTTGTTTATTGACTTCCCCAAGGGAGTGTACGGTCCATGAAGACAGAAATCTGTGGGGACTTTGTTCATTGCTATATGCCCAGCACTTAACACAGTGCTCAGTCCCTAATACGTGGTCAGAAAATATTTGTTACTTGAGTGAATGAAATTAATTTATACATGAAAGCATTTAGAAAAGTATACAGCACATATTCAACATTCAAAAAAGGTTAGGGTTTTTTTTTTTTTTTACCATTTTCCTTGTTATGTTTGGAATTAACAAAGCAGAAATGCTTGTTCTGAGTCATAATGTTAAAACAAAAGAAAATGGAAATTCTCTTCATGAGTTTCAGAAAATAAGGCCAACACTCTGTCCTTAATGCTCTCTGCTGCTCATATCTTTATCTCCTCTAGTTTCAGACCACTGTGTTCTTAATTAGCCTTGATCTCTGATGTATACTGTCTTCAGGGAAGGCAAGTTTCTAGGTAAATATATAGAGAAACAATAATGGCCTTTTTTTGGTTATGATTATTAAAGACATCAGTCAATGACCCATACATCAATTTCAACAAGAAGGATGGCTTCAAGTTTTGCTTGTGCCTGAGATGTTTGCTAAAGTCAGGGTACATTAGGAACCAGATAGTGCAATGGACTTACTCACTCTGTGATAACCAGACTTGACACCTCCTTCCTTCTAACCCTTACCTTTACTCATCATCTTCCTGGCTGGTTAGTGATTCTTGGGTACCATGTGAATCCTGCTTTATATACCAAGGGACTCTTTAGAGGCTTCAGATGTCTTGTCTTTCACCATGAACTCTTCTCTCAAGAGCAAACACAGGGAGAAATCATGATGTTAAAGCTTTGCCCTCATCTACCACTTTAGAAATTAGCAAACTGCTTCACAGATGTGATCTTTGCTGGTTCTCTCAGAAGTAGATGGGGACAGGACATGAGGTACTTAGGGAGGGGTCCAAAGGCTCTTAACAATGATCAGAAAGGGTTGCCTAACAGGCAGTGGGAATATCTGGGAAAGGTTCCTAGTGGGAAGGAAGAGTCCAAGACTCAGTCACAGGGTGGAAAGTGACAGGCATTAAGAAGAAAGGACTTCTTGTCTGAAGCAAAACTGGGAAAGGTGGCCCAGAGTGGTAGCAGTTGAACAACATCACGGGGCTTTTTGGAGCACAAACCTTGCTGCCTCCTCATATGATGATTACATACAGGGCTGAGAGGGGTCTCAAGGATGGAATTGAGGTCAGAGCCTGTGTTTGTCTTACACTTGTCTGTCCTCTTGGGTTCCAGGCCATCTTCTGTGGGCATATGTGACCTCCTCTGTGGAAACAAAGCTCAGTCCAGGAGTAAGATGGGACAGTCTTCATCTCAGTGAAAATAACTCTGCAGAGCCAGTGCCCTATTTTGGAGGAAAGAAGATGAGAGACCATGTCTCAATTACTCATTCATGTATTTGCACATGTTTTCAAGGCACTGGCTAGGTGCTGGAGATAACAATAACAATAATAAGGTAATGACTATATGTGCCCGACTGGGCACAGTGCCTCCCTCGATTATTAATTGTCCCAATGCTTTTATAAGGTAGACACATTATTCACATTATACTGCTGGGAAATTTGAGGCTTAGGGAGATCAAATCAAACATCTAGTGGGTATAAATGTAGGATTGAAATGCAAGTCTGCCTGACTCCTGACCCTCTCTCTGCTCTGAACCACCATAAAGATTTGGGTGGATCCCAGCACCCATGAGGCTTACAGTCTAGTGGGAAAGACAAACAATTAAACATGTGAGAGATAAGGCAACTGCTAAAGGGTTGATTAATTTCAGCCACCATGCAATAGTTGCCATAGCATGAAAAATACTGTCTCAAGCTTTAAATTGTCAGCAGATGCCTTTTGTATCCTCTGATATGTCAATTCTAAACCTTGGCGCTATTGACATTTTGGGCCAGATAATCCTTTGCCATTGAAGGGTGTCCTGTGTATCGTAGGATGTTTAGCAGAACATCTAGCCACTAGATGCCAGTAGCACACGCCCCCAATTGTGACAACCAAAAATGTCTCCACACATTGCCAAATGTTCCCTGGGGTACAAAATTGCCCTGAGTTGAGAACCACTGCTCTGCATGATTTAAACTTTTAAAGGGCAAGACTTCTGTCTAATTCATCATTTTATTCCTCAACCTTCTGCCCCAAACATACCCTTTCATTAAACAGTCCACCAAGAGCAGCAAAGTACAGATGTTTTTTAAGCAGCCATGGAACATTCTCCAGGATGGACCATATTTTAGACCATAAAAAAATTCTCCATAAATGTAAAAGAACTGATGTACAGTGTAACTAAATTAAATATCAGCAACAGAAAAAATCAGAAATTTCCAACTATTTGGAAATTAACACATTTGTAAATAACTTAGACTATAAGAAGAAATCACAAAGAAAATATCTTTAACCGAAAGAAAAATACAACATACCAACGTTTATGATATGCAGCTAAAGCAGTGCTGCAAGATTGTAGCATTAAATATTTATATTATAAAGAAAAAACATTAAAAATCAATAGTCTCAGCTTCTAAGAAGAAGGAAGGAACAAAGAAAGAAGAGTAAATAAAATCCACAGTAAATAGAAGAAAGACAAAATAGAGATTGGAGTGAAAATCAGTGAAATAGAAAATACCAGAAAAAAATCATGCTGAAAGTTGAGTCTTTGTAAAGATCAACAAAATTAATAAACCTTAAGCTAGATTTATCAAGAAATAAAGGAGAAGACATGAAGTGTTAAAATCAGGAATAAAATTACTACAAACTACAGAAATTAAAAATTGAAATATTATAAAGAATATTATTAAGAACTTTATGCCAATAAATTAAACAACTTAGAAGAAATACAAATATTCCTACAACGGAACAAATGATCAAAACTGAATCAGGAACAAATACCAAACAATCCAAAAATAAGATTAAGAAAATAACGTAGTTCATAATAGCATCAAAAAAAATACTTAGGAATAATGTAACATAAGCAGTCAAACATACTCGAGCCAACAAAATATGCTGGGAGAAATTAGAGATCTGAAAAAATAGAAATACTTACCCTTTTCATAGATTGGAAGGACTTGTTATTAAAATACTAAGTCTCAAATTAATTTACAGGTTCAACACAAAATCCTACAGAATGCCAACAGGCTTATTTGTATAAGTTGGGAAGCTGATCTAAAATTATATAAAAATGCAAAGGACAGAGAATAGACAAAAGAATTTTGAAAAGACAGACTAAGTTATATTGTTTGACTTCAAGACTTACTATAAACTTCCAGCAATCAAGACATTGCAGTATTGGCATGATGATAGACATGTAGACCAATGCAACAGGACACAGAGTCCAGAAATAAACCCACATATTTGTGTTCCCTTGATTTTCAAAAAGATACCAAGACAATTCAACAGGGGAAAAAATAGTCTTTTCAAAGAATGAAGCTGAAATAATTGGATATCTGTATGCAACAAATGAACTTAGATCCTGCCTCACTTTGCACATAAAATGTTAATTAAAAATGGACAACAGACCTAAACATAAGAGCTAAAAGTATAAAATTTCTAAGTAAACATAGGAAAATATCTTTGTGGCCTTGGGCTAAGGAAATAGTGCTTAGATATGACATTGAAAATAGAATTTATAAAAAAAATTTACAAATTGGACTCCAAGATTAATAACTTTTGCATTTCAGAAAGCACCATTAAGAAAATGAAAAGGCAGACCACAGACTGAGAGAAAATTGTACAAATAATATACCTCATAATGGTGCTGTATCTAGAATACATAAAGAACTTTTATGCTCAATAATAAGACAAACAACCCAATTAAAAATGGCCAATAATAAGACAAACAACCCAATGGAAGACACACGGATGGCAATAAGCACAAGAAAAGAGGCAGAACATCATATTCCATTTGGGAAAAACAGCCCCACAGAGACTATGTATTGCCCAGAATGACAAAAATTTAAAAAGACTAACAATACCAAGTGCTGATGAGGAAATGGAAAACAAACTCTCACATGTCACTGGTGACAGTGCAAAATGGCTCACTCAACTTGGGAAACAGTTTAGCAATTTCTTTTGAAAATTACACATAAACTTGCCATATGACCCAGCAGTTCCACTCCTAGAAACTGACCCAAGAATAATGAAAAAATGTCCACGCAAAGACTTATACACAGATGTTTATAGCTGCATTGTTTTCCTTCTTCTTTTTTTTCCCCCTTTCCCTTCCTTTCCCTTCCCTTCCCTCTTTCCCTGTCTTTCCTTTTTCTTTTCTTTTCTTAATAAAAGCTGTACATATTTAAGGTGTGCAATATAATGATTTGATATACATATACATAGTGAAAGGTTACTATAGTCAATCAAATTAATGTGTCATCTCCTCATATAATCTCTCTGTGTATGATGAGAGCATCTGAAATCTACTTCCTTATCAAATTTCCAGTATTCAATACAATATTCTTTTTTTAAAGTTTATTTATTTATTTTGAGGGAGAGAGAGAGAGAGAGTGCATGCATGTGAGCTGGGGTGGGGCAGAGAGAGAAAGACGGAGAGAGACAGAATCCCAAGCAGGCTCTGTACCTCCAGCACAGAGCCCAATGCGGGGCTTGAACTCACAAACAATGAAATCACAACCTGAGCAGAAACCAAGTCAGACGCTTAACTGGCTGAGCCCCCCAGGCACCCCTCAATACAATATTCTTAACTGTAGTCATCACCCTTGCTATACATTAGATCTAAAGACTTATACATTCTATATAACTACAATTTTGCACCCTTTGGCCATACCCCCTCCCCAATTTCCCCACCTTCCCACCCCTCGTAACCACCATTCTGCTCTCTCTACGTACAAACATTTTTGGATTTCACATATAAGTAAGATCAAGAAGGATTTTTCATAATAGCAAAAAACTGGGAACATTTCAATGCCCATTAGTCGGTGAATTGATTGACAAAATGTGGCATATCCATATAGTGGAATAGTACTCAGCAAGAAAAAGGTAGGATCTGTGAAACAACACTGATGTACCTCAAACATGTTGTGCTAAACAAAAAAGCCAGATACAGAGACTACTTATTATATGACTGCATTAGTAGAAAATTTCTAGAAAAAGAAAAGTTACAGAGACAGAAAGATCAGTGTTGCCTGCAGCCGGAGATGGAATCAGTACTGAATGCAATGAGTACAAGAGAACTTTTGGGTGTTCAAAGTATTTTAAATTGGATTGTAGTGCACAGTTGTATTCATTTACTAAAACTCACTGGAACGTCCACTTACAACCAATGAATTTTATGGTATGTAAAATAAGCCTTAGTAAAGTTGTTAAAAAAAAAAAATGATTCCAAAAAGTTATAAATGGAACAATTTATAATACTTGAGTTTGGGCTATCATTTTCTCTTTGCCCCACTTCGGTAAATACATGTCTTCCCTTGCAGATTAATTTTGTGAGAGAACAGACAGGTCAGAGAACAGGTGTTTGACCCGTGTGATCATGCTTTCTGTCTTACCCTTTCAGTGCTAATCATAATGTGGCAAAAACTAAGGGAAGCTTCCCTGAAGTTCAATAACTTGTGTTCTGAGCTTTCTTTTAAATCATAAGCATAGAAAAAGAATTAAATGAATTCTTAAAAGAATTATTATTCATTTAATGAATAATTAAAAGAATTAAACTCAGTTAAGCTAACAAAAAATATATTTGCTAACCTATGCGTAATGTAGATCATATTGCTAAACTACCAAAGTGACTCTGGATCTGTAAAAAAGTGAAAACTAGCCTTTAATCCAAAGAGACATTGGTGCGGGCTTGGAGGGACGCCTCACTGAGTAGTTACCATGTTCCAACGAAGTCTTTCATCTCCAGGTTGGTGGATTCATGAATCAGGTATTGACTGATCTTTGATGTCTGGTAGGGGGTAAGGGGTAACATTCAGTCTCTGCGTTTTTAACAAGCTCTTTGAGCATTTTTAAGGAACATTAAAATTCACCAACTCTTGACCCCTGAGTTTCCTTATTTGTGAAATGAAGTAATTAAACAAATTATTTTTGAAAATTTTTTGATCCTGGTAGTGTCTCTTCCTTTTATCCATAAATTTACTTTTTTTTTTTAAGCCCCTAATTTTCCTCTGATCAGATTTTTAAAATTTTACACATTTGCTTATAAAGGGTTGGAACTTTCTCACCATGCATTCATGCTTCACTCTGAAAGGCCCCCTTTCTAATCATTGTCAATATATCAGTTGATCAGTGTGTGCTTTCAGGCTTTCTAGATGTCTCTTCTCTTTTCTACTTTCTGGGCAGGAGGATGAGCTTTGCACTTACCAAATGGTGCTGGTGAGAGTGTGGTCACATAGAGGGCAGACCAAGAACTCACATCCCGCTCACTACAGCCAGAGGACTTGGTCATCGGCTCCTGTAGTACTCCCTTGCCTATAATTCAAGGGGCCCTAGTGTAGAGTTAGAGTATGGCCACGAGAGTCCACGGGCCTGGGTTCAAATCCTGACTTCCCATAAACTGTCTCAGACAAGCTCTTTCGCTTCTCTGTTACCGTTTCTCATCTGTAAAATGAAGAGTATCCCTCCCTTCCAGGATCTTTATGAGGATTAGATTAATATTTGTAAAACGCCTGGAATTGTACCTGACATATAGTAAGTGCTGTGTAATTGTTTGTTAAATAAGTGTACTTGTTTGAATTGATTTTGGGCATAAGTTTCCCGTGGGACAGTTTTGAGGTGTCAGGGCAGTGGTTTGGAACATGTGCGAGGCACAAATGTTTGCTCGTGGGTTTCAGTATTTGGGGTCTTAATGCAGCCGGATAGCCATCTCCAAAGCTCTGTTCCAGGGAGACCCAGAGTTCCAGGGTGTGCGCATGGAACTGTGTGTCTGTGTGCATGTGTGTGTTTAAACGGGGAAAACACCCAGTAAGCCAGTAAGCGTGCGGTGAGCCAGGTAATCTCAGATAGTGGTGTTATGATGAAAGCAGAATAATGCGCTAACCAAAAAATGTTGGTCTTGTTGAATTGTTCCCTTTGTGGCTGCGACCGCCCCATTCCTCTTCAGTCCTACAACCTCAGCCTACTACCCAACTCACCCCAAGAGTGGTCAGCCAGAACCAAACAATTGCACACGTGGAGCCACGTCGCCGCACTTGATTCGGTCCACTCCTAAGGGTCAAATGGGCCAATTTCCCACATCCTGTGCCTCTCTTTAAAAGCCCCAAATGACTCTTCAGTGACAACCTGGTGAAAAATTGTCCCTGAACTTATGGCTAAAACCTTCCTTTATTTAATTTCACCTTAATTGCATCAATTAGGCTCCTTTTATGTTTGCTCAACGAATCTTTTGTTTATTTCACTCAGCTCTGAGCAACAGCTGCCAAATGGAGCCTTTGTTCTGAGGGCTTTTTTCTAATGGTCTTCACACCAATCCTGTTTGTTTTCCTCAGTGGCAGCTCCTAACAAACCTGAAAAAGTGTGGCCATTAAGCCTCTAGAGGCAAGCTCAGTTGCCAGCTGCCATTTACCCACATTCAGTTCCTGGAATGAAAAATGATACCTTTCTTCTGTCCTTTTGAAGGGAGCTATTTTTGGTTATGTGGGCAGAGGTATCAGAAGCCCTCAGATAACTTGGGTATTCCTCAGTCTCACTATCTGACCATCACCCAGGCTTCAGCCCCCCTCCCCCGCCCCCAAGTCACTTTTGATCTTTAAGGATACAGAGATCTCACCTTTTGTCTCCCTGTCCCCAGTGTCCTTCCCATGCACCCCAGTTTCCATAGATATCAGAGGTGGATAATTCTGAAATAAATACGATCATCCGCTACCTTATTTCCACGCTTAAACCTTCCCACGGCTTCTCGCATAACGTAATTAAGGGTAAATTGCTCACCCTTAGCTTGCTGCTCCCTGTCCTTCAGGCTCAATTTTGTCATCCCAGTTTCAACTCCTAGTACCCACTGAGAAAGCTTTTCTCTAAGATGGCTCCCTTTTATCAAAGTCCTTCTCTCCTTCTGTACGCAAGCCATTCCCCCATTAAAGGAACGAGCTATTTCACCATTCCCTTTGACTCTAGGCTGGCTGTAGTGACATGTTTGATCATTAGAATACAGAAAAATTAGGTTCTAGAACTTCCAAAGCTAGACTATAAGAAGTTTCGCAGCTTCCACTTGGGTCTCGTGAGCCACTCACTCTTGAAATATTTTCTCTGGCTGCCATGTAAGAAGCCCAGCTACCCTGGGTCCGCCATGTCCTGAGAAGACCAGACCACATGGAATGCCCTGGGCAATGAGAGAGAGAAGCCAAGGAACAGAAGGCACCGGAAATGTCGATGAAGAAGCCATCTTTTTTTTTTTTTTATTACTTTTTTTTAATGTTTTACTTATTTCTAGGAGAGAGAGAGAGACAGCGTGAGCAGGGGAGGGTCAGAGAGAGAGGGAGTCACAGACTGAAACAGGCTCCAGGCTCTGAGCTGGCAGTCAGCCCAGAGCCCGACGCGGGGCTCGAACCCACGAACCGCGAGATCATGACCTAAGCGAAAGTCGGATGCTTAACCGACTAAGCCACCCAGGCGCCCCGAAGAAGCCATCTTTGAAGTGGGTCATCAGTCTCACTTGCCCCAGTTATGTCAGTGAATGAGAGATCCATTCAAGCCAAGTCCTTCCACATTCCTTACCCACAAAATTACAAAATGATAGCTTTAAACCACTAAGTTTGGGGGTCATTTGTTATATCGCAATATATAACCAGAAAATCATTTCTTCAGATAATTCATCCAGACCTTAAAGTCTATTCAAGGCTATGACATATATTTCCATCCACTGTCCTTGTACCCTCTACTTTTTCTAGCTGAAATATCCGTCCTGCTCCTCTGCATGCCTCGTTTGCTTTTTCCCAGAGAACCTAAGTGGCACTATCTTTGGCTAAACCTTTCTTTAACCTTCCTAGTCTGTGTACCATGGTTCCCCTCTAAGATTCATTCACCAAATCTTTTCTAAGCCCCTAGTATGTGTCAGATGCTGAGGGTTGCACAGTGAAACATACACCCAGGACGCTCTGTGCTTTCCTCTTATTTTTTTTTAAAATATTTTTTTAATTTATTTCTAGGAGAGAGAGAGAGAGACAGCGTGAGCAGGGGAGGGTCAGAGAGAGAGGAAGTCACAGACTGAAACAGGCTCCAGGCTCTGAGCTGGCAGTTAGCACAGAGCCCGACGCGGGGCCTGAACCCACGAGCCGCGAGATCATGACCTAAGCGAAAGTTGAACGTTAAACCGACTAAGCCACCCAGGCGCCCTGTGCTTTCCTCTTATATGTCAAGGACTCTGCATTCTATTTGAAATGGCTTCCACCTTTGTCTGACAACGAACAGTCTCCAGGTGGAGATTCTCTGTTTCTCTCTTCACATCCTGAGGATCTGACACAGTGCGCGTATGTGGTAGGTGCTCAGTAGATTCCAACCAAATGAGCAAATTAACTGTGACCTTTAGCTGGAGTTTGAGCAAGTGACTTTAGGCTTGGCTGACTTAGTCCAAACTGATTTTTGCCAAATCCAGTTTCCTCCAGTGGAAATACTGTCAAAACCCTCAAATGACAATGGCGAGGATAAAGCCTAATGGCAAATTTCCTGGTTTGGTTTCCCTTCAGATGCAAATCACAGATACAACAACATGAAGAACCCAACAACGGAAATTCTATCCAAAGAGCATCGGGAAATGTCCAGAAATGGACAAGGAAATCCTTCATGGTGGAGGTGAGAGAGAAGATTAGCAGATGAACCGTTCACTTCACTCTGGACTTAGGTGTATCACCGACTCTCTCTGAACTCAGGCCCGCTATCTCTGCTGCCCTGGGGGTAGCCAACAAATAAGAGGCTGAGGAGAACCCAAACGGTGAAGGGTTTTTGTTTTGTTTTGCTTGACTATGAAGCCAAATGAGCAAGAGAACTAGGGCTGAAATCAAAGTCAAAGGCACGTGCTTTTGCCTGGGGGTAGATTCAAAAGATAGATTTATCAAGATTGAGGAACAAGATCTGCTGTTAAGCCGTTATGTCTTTTTGTGCTCATCATTATCATGCTAAGGAGCCACCCAGAGCTTTTGGCAGTTGTTTGTCAATATGGTACAGAGAGGGGCGCCTGGGGGCTCAGTGGGTTAAGCTTCCAACTTCAGCTCAGGTCACCATCTCACGGTTTGTTTGAGCCCCGCAACAGGCTGTGTGTTGACCGCTCAGAGCCTGGAGCCTGCTTTGGATTCTGTGTCTCCCTCTCTCTCTGTTCCTCCCCTGCTCAAACTCTCTCTCTCTCTCTCTCAAAAATAAATAAAATTAAGAAAAAAACTTTTAAAAATACGGTACAGAGAACACAAGAGCCTAGAGAAACAACAAGTAGTTTGTCCGTGATCTCAACCAGGCACGATTTTACCTCCTTCCCCCACAGGACATTTGGAGAGGACTGGAGTCGTTTTTGGTTGTCACATCGGATGAGAGTGGGGGTCCGCTGGAATCCAGGGGAGGCCAGGGATGCTGTTCAACATCCTACAATGTACCAACATCCCCCCCCAGAAAGCGCCAGGGGCTCAAACTATCAACAATGCAAAAGGTGAGAAACCCTAGCCTGGAGCACTGGTTTCAGACTCCAGGGTGCATCAGGATCACCCAGAAAGCTTGTGGGTGATGCAATTGCTGATTTGGTGGCCCTGGAGTAGGGCCCAAGAATTTGCATTCCTACCAAATCCCCAAGGGAAGCTGGTTCTGCCCCCTCCCCACCCCACCCCACCCCCCACCACCACACTAAGAACTGCTGGTCCGTAGTCTCCATTCCCTGTGTGGGAGAAGCCAAGACAGGGTGCCTCTCCCCAAGGACTTGTGGGAAAATCAAGGAAGGGAGACTCCATGCAGGCCTTTCTGGGTGATTCTGATGGGAGTTTCTGACCCCCAACAGGGATCCTCCCCTCGGGTCAGTGAACTTCATTCCAGTTCAGTCCAAACACTTAGTCTGAGTTGGAACTGATCAAAACAAAACAAAACAACAGCAACAACAGGCCTGCAAGAAAAAGAGCAACCTGAAGAGGGAAGGAAAATCAGCCACAACTTGGATCAAGAGTTTGATACATTTCGTAGAAGGACTCACAGAGCAGAAAACAATACCTCCAGTTCTCCGGGGGAGGCAGCCAGACCAACGAAAGTTCAATTAGTCACATCTTGGCAAATAAGGACAACAAACGGTTCAGCGAGAATGAATTAAGGCCAGGCTTGGCTGTCACCCAGGGTCGATACTGTATCCCTGCCAGGCTTTGTGAAAGGGTGGCTTTGAAAGCTTCTGAAAAGGGTCCGTTTCTCAAACAATTCTGGCTTTTGTTTATGGCCACTCTGTTCTTCTCTTTGCTCCTTCCTTTACTTATAGCGGAGGGCATGTCCACCAGCATTAGGCTTCTGCCCTCCCAAACATTTGCCAGTTCACTCTCTTTCTTCCCAAGATGATACAGGAAGCCCATTGCCCACTTCTGCTGTCACCTGCTCAGGACGCCCATGGATGGGCTGTAAGGGATGGGAGATTCAAAGAAAGGAGCTTTCTGGTTTAAAGCCTCTGTTTCCAGGAAAACAGAGAACAAAGGCTGATTTCACTTAGAGACGTTGTTTCCATCAGAAATGTGTTTTCAAGGGTTAGGAAATGAGATCATTTGGTGGACCTGGTGAGCACCTTAAAACCTTATAGGATGGGACACCTGGGTGGCTCAGTCAGTTAAGCTTCTGACCCAAATCTCGCTTAGAATTCCTTACTAATGAAAGCTCCCCAACATCTATTTTCTTTATCTTGACAATTCCTCACAAACGTATTGTCTCTTTGTCAAAATATGTAAAAACTGCCTGTCTCAGTCATTTCTTTAGGTCTCCGTTGTGTTATTGGACCTCTGTGTGCACGTAATCAAACTTTGGGTTTTTCTCCTGTTAACCTGTCTGCTGCAGATTTCATTTTTAGTCTATTTGGAAGACCTTGAGGGATAGAGGAAGGAGTTTTTCCTTCCTTTCACCTATTTTAGAGATGAGTAAATAGAGGCAAAGAAAAATGAAGTCATAGAGCTGGAAAGTGACTAGTGTCTCTGAGATGGGGATAGAGAATTTATTTCCTCTGTAGGCAAATGTGATCTGACTCTTAGAACTGTTGCTTCCTAGGCGAACAGTCTAGAACATGTGGAGTTCTCCATAGCCATGGTGCATTCTCGAGCAGATGGCTCTGCATCAGGCAAAACCATTGCTGGATACCGACTCTGCCCACCAGTGGGTAAGGCCTGCCAGCAGGAACATGGTGCCCGACTGTGTTCCTGCGGCGGGTGTCAACAGTTGGGAGTGAGGAGTCATGTCAGGTCCTGCTGAGGGCATCACTAAATGCACAGGGAGGAGAATACAAAGGGCAAAGGGCCTTTCCACAAACAAAATCAACCAACGGACCTAGTCTACTTGTGAGATCTAATCTCACTGGGTGATTGTACATTTGACTTTAGTGACCACCAAGGTCACTTCTCCCCTGCCAGTGTTCCCAAGGGGGCAATGGAGGCCCAGGTGATGCTACCCAGGGACACACAGTGAATGGTATATGTAACACTACAACTTGGGACAACAGACTGTCAGTCCTGTACTCTTTCCATTATACCCTTTAGAATCCTGGGTGGTTTAGTCGGTTATACATCCAGCTTTGGTTCAGGTCATGATCTCGCAGTCTGTGAGTTCAAGCCCTAAGTCGGGCTCTGTGCTGACAGCTCAGAGCCTGGAGCCTGCTTTGGATTCTGTGTCTCCCTCTCTCTCTGCCCCTCCTCCACTTGTGCTCTGTCTCTCTCTCAAAAATAAATAAACATTAAAACAAAAAAGAATTCTATTATTGGCAGATTAGTGGCATGGACCATGTGGAGGGTCTGGACCGAGGGGATTTGGTAATTTTCCCAGAATCACAGAATCTTAGCATCCAAAGAAATCTCACCTGGTTTCATCTCCTACCTTCTAGGAGGCTAGAGTGAAAAGCCACAGTTACGTCATAGGTGTATTCTTGAGCCTACAGTTAGAGGTATGAGCTCTACCCGATGCAGCATTGAATATCCATTTAGCAAACTTTTTTGAGTCCCACTGTGAGCCAGGTACTGCCATGGATTATAGAGTCCAGTAAGATGGGACTTTCTAGGCAACAGTCCTACAAGAGCTTAAGATCAACAAGACCTAGTCATCAGCTTCCAGAAAGCATCAAGAAAGACATAGGAAGGAAATGTGGGGAAGAAGAGTTGAGAGGAAATTGTAAGGGACCTTGCAGGTCAGACCAGGCAGGCTTGATTTCACTCGGGACCCAATGTGGGGGCCACTGGAGCTTCCTAAGTGGTTTGTTGACATGGATGGAGTTCTGCTTTGTGAAAAGGAACTTGGCCTCATGGCCAGATTTGGGGGCTGACACCAGGTGGCAGTCATGACAGTTAGGAGAATACGGTAGCCATCTAGACAAAAAACTAATGTGGTGACCCAGAAATGTTACACCTAGGATGTATCATATAGAGTTGAAAGTATCAACCCATAAAAAGGCTATACATAAATGTTCATCATAGTTTTTTTCACAGTATCTAAAACAGAAATAACCTAAACAAATGCCCATGAATAGGGGAATGGATAAACAAATTATGGTTTATTCATGCAGTGAAATACTACTTGGCAATATTAAAAATTGAGCTACTGGTTAATGAAACAACATGGAGGACTCCCACAGACATTATCCTGAGTGAAAGAAGCCAGACATAAATGAGTACATACTGTATGATTCCATTGATATAAACTTCTAGGACAGCTACACTAATCTAAGATCAAAAATCAGAACAGTGCATTGCTTGGGGGAAGGGAGAGATTGGTCAGGGACACAAAGAAACTGGGAGATAAAAATGTTCTAGGTCACAGTAGAAACGTGGGTTACATGGATATCTCCATTTTTCAAATTGCACAGCAAAGATTTGTAAACTTTGCATAAATTTTACCTTACTTAGACAAGGGCTGTTAAAATACATTACCTATAATTAAGCAGAGGGTGGAGGATGTCATACGGCCGATAATTGCAGAAACTGAGTGATAGGTACACGGAAGTTCATTATACTATTCTGTTTACTTTGTATATGTTTGAGATTTTTCATAATAAAATATTAAAAATAAATAATGAGCCTGGATCAGGGCAGTGGGAGAAGAAAAGCCAGAACAGTTGAAAGACACTGTCAGGTGAACTTGGACTCCCTGATCAGCTGTTTGGGATGCAGGGAGCAGTTTTCAAAGGCAAATGTTGAAAGTGATGTAAGTTTTCAGGGACAGAGCCTTTAGCCAAGAGAGAAACAGGTTTCAGAAGGAGTGGTAGGTTCAGGGTGAGAATGTACAGATTCTGAAGTACTGGTAGGATGAGCAGATGGAGATAAAGATAGAAAGATATAAAGGGAGGAGAGTGGTGTCCTGCCTTGAGTGTCCTGTAGATCGGGGGATGCCTCACTTGCTGCCATAAGTTGTCCCACAGGGCTGTACGTCACTAAACTGCCACAAATAGCAGATGAGTGATGAATCCCTATAATTATCTACCTTGGATGCTTACAGTGTGCTGAGCCCTGTATCTCACTGAGGCTACAGCCTTGTGAGAGAGACAGGTGAATAAATATAAATTCAACAAAATGTTGAAAGGTAATGTTAAAGGTATGAACATCATGCTAGAGAGGCTCAGAGCACAGTCTCTTGGCCCAGCCTAGCTGAGAGATAGGCACAGACTTAAACCACTGTTATCCTGGAAGAAGAGGATCCCTGGGTTCAAATGGAAGCCATGGTCAGCTGGTGTTTCTAGAGTTTGCAAACTTCCTGGATAATTAAGAAATGCTATACTGAGAGCCTTATATTCCAGATAACAGACCACGTGGGCAAGAATTCATACTATCATAAAATTCGGGAGGTGAAATGAACCCTGAATTAAATTCAAAGTATTTATTGGGTGCTTACTACATCAAAGACATTGTACCAGGTACTGTGGAGGTATTCAAAAGTGAGATAAAATACAGTGCCTGATTTTAAGAGGCTCCCAAGGGGAAAGAGAAATATTTACCTCCTGCACCTGCTTTTCTACCACCTTACCCCCTTTAATGTATTGAACTCTGGCTACAAGGTACTCAAGAGTGGATAGAAGCCATTACTCCGGAGTGTGGATAGACACCATTGATCCGGAGTGTGAGACTAATGGAATACACTATAAAATTCAACCTTGGACAAATGGCACCATTGACTTTCGCTTATAGGAAGCCAATCTTGTCATCAATAAGGCCCTTTACATAATCACTGATTTGTGATTAAACACAGTTTTAAAATGCAATTAGTTATGGGCCAGAGCTGCAGAAAGCCTTTGAATCATAATTGGCTGATTGTTTCCAGAAAATTAATCAAGAGAACAATAATATCCAGTTGGCTCCACAAACCTCACCACCAACACACACCCTAATTCCTGCAGCTGCCCAAGCCTTCTTGCTGAGTGGGCCTCTCCCCACCTCTCTAACTCTTCATTTTTCAAAATATATAAGGGGTTATGTCACTGCCTGGCTCAGAATCCCTCAGAAGTTCTCCATTGTCCTTAGAACAACTTTTGGCATGGCCTGTGAAGCTCTTCTGCTCCAGCCTCTGTCTCCCTTCCACCCTCATGGAATCCTGCTCATTGTGTCCTTGACCCTGACCTTTCAGATCATGGAACCTCAGTAGTATAGCCAGTTAGCAAACCTATATTCATTCATCTGTTGTTTCACTCATTCGCTGATTCATCCTGTGACTATTTCACGTGACTTGATTAGATGTCAGCCCCAGTGCTGAACAGTGGGGGTTTACGTGATAAACTGGGGAGTCGAGGGGCTATAATGCAGAGAGGAAGACATTAAGCAAATGACCACACATCTACATGATTATGCATTGTGAACACCCAAAATGTTAGAGAAAGAACATTCCAGGCAAAAGAAATAGCAAGAGCAACAGTGCCAGGTGAGGGGAAGAGCCCGGAAGAGTGGAGGAACTGATACAGTGGCCTGATGAAGGAGAAGAAGGAACTGCATTGAAGTGAGGGAAATAGCAAAGAGGGCACCTTGCAGGCTGAGGTAAGGCATTTGGATCTTCTCCAGAAGGGGACATCACAAGTAGTGAGGGGCAGGGGGACGACACATCCATCTATAATGTTAAAGGGTTGCTAGGGGCCACTGGGTGGAGAAATCATTCAAAGCAAGCAAACCTGGGGTCTGGGGGGCCGCCTGTTAGGAGGCTACCTACTCCAGACACTCAGACCAGTGGAGAGGTCAATCAGTTTGGTTTGCCTGTAATTCTGGAGGGCTTCCTGGAGCAGACTTGCAGTCCTAAGCCCTAGAAAGTCCCAGGCAAACCTGGGGAGATTAGGCACTGCCCCCAACAGGCAACACAAGATCTCAAATGAGGACACTAAGTGAAAGGATGTGGATGGTCCGGAGATGGAGAACATTCGTTGATGGACTGGACGAAAGAAAGGGCTAAAGCAAAAGAAAAGCTCTCAGGTTCTAGCTTTTGCAGCCAGGTGGTAGAGCCTTCTGGTAGCCTGATTCCCATTTCTCCATCTGCCTCGGGGTTTTCTGAGCAGAAAGCAAGCTGATCAAGAACAGAGAGAAAGAAGCCACCATTTCACTGGTAGTAATTTCCAGGATTTTTAAGCCAGAGTCATGGTCAGTCAGGAGCTTACTTTGTGTCTTGTTTCTCCAGGAGATCAGAGCAGTTTATAAACTTTATGATGATCTTCACAAAATCTTCACCAATTAAGAGAGAGGTGAGGGGACAAAGAAAAGGAGATCAAATAAATGATCAGCGTTATCGCTGGTCAAGCCAAAGCCTCATTGTGCTCCTGGGATAATGGAAGCAGATGAGAACGCACCTCTTACACAGAGCCCGAACAGAAGGCTTCGTGGTGCAATGAGCACAAACTACCTCAGTCACTTGCCAGCTTCATGACCCTCGCCAAGTTACCTAAGCCCCTGAGCCTCTAGTTCCTTCACTGTGGGAGGAGCACAATACCTACCCTGCAAGGTTATGATGAAAATTCGAGATAAAGTATGCGTTTGCCGCTGTGTGACATGCTTTCAGTGATGGTACCTGCCTTCGCTTCTGTGTCTTACTCTTCATCTGAACAAGGATGATCTGCATTCTACCTGCCTTACAGGATTTCTGTGGGCATTAAATGAGATTATCTATGCTCAGGGCTTACCATGGCTGCTGGCACACAGACGGAGCTAGATAATTATTGGCTACTTGCTAGTATTAACAGCAGCAAAAGCTGCTACCGACTCCCCACTCTCCCGTTCACTTCCGCTTGGGACAACACGATGCGTGTGGGGATCAAGGGGACCCTCACCTTGCACAGAAATTAGGTTGTGAAGGTAGCATGTAAGGTGAAAATCACAGGTATGCAAAATTCTCCTTAAAAGTAACTTTCGGTCCCCACAAAGTATTATGTACTTGGTTTTACACACAAATTAGTATCTATGTATAAATGTCTCATGCATTCAGCAATTTGTAGTGCCCAATAGAAGTTACAAATGCAAAATTTGCTTTTACAGTGTTGCACAGGATTTTAATATTTTTGCCGAGCAGAGGTAGTTGAATTCCTATGGGTTAAATCACATGTGATATGATTCTACTGTGATTATTAGAGTGAGAGTTTCTTTGCAAAGCTTGTGCTTTTCTAATAAAGCTTAATGGACAATAGGTCTAGTAAAGCTAGAGAGACAAAAGATACAGTATTTCCTAATGACACTATAGTCACAATTAAAAATGGAAATAAGCAAATCATTCAACTAACTAAATACAAAAAAAAAACCCAGCCATATCCATCAACATTTATTAAGCAACATGTATTGGTTTATAATAAATCAGCATGTAACTCTGCTAAATGCTTTTACTATATTTGCCAGGAGCAGCATAGCCCTATGGTTAAGTGTCTTGAATTAATTGATTGGAATTCCAATCCTGACTCCACTATTTACTTCCTGTGTGACCTTGAGGATATTCCAATTGAACCTCAATTTTCTCATCTGCAGTATGGGAATAACAACAATATTTGACTTGTTGGGTTAATATATATATATTAATATATATATATAATAATGGATTACTAGTAAATACAAAGTGCCTTGAATAATGTGTAGTCTATAGGCCCTCAAAGATTATCTTTCTTTATCATTACTTCATCTGTACACAAAAACCATAAGGGAGAAATGATTTCACTATTTTACAAACAAGGGCGTTAGGACAGAAGGTGTATATAATAATGTTTAGTTAGTATCCTTACAGCAACCTCAGGGTGTCTGTGCTGGATCAATCCCACTTTTCAGATGAAAACACCAAAGACAGGAAGGATCACCGATGAAGTGAATTAATTTGGAGAAAGGCCCACCTGAATTTCTAAATGAACCATAACTAGTGCTTATTCCATAAATAGCCCTTTTCAGGTTATGTCCATTCTGGGTCAGAAGAGATCATCTCTAAATCTGTTCTGTCTCCTTACCTCTATTTTTCTTTGTCTGTTACGTGGCATGGTGAAATCTGTGGTTTATTCATTCCCTCAGCAAGTTCATTGAGGGCCTGCTGTGTTAGCTGCTGGGGACAGTTCAGTCGAAGCTCTGCTCCTTGTCTATACCTGCACTAGCACATTAGGAGACTAAGAGGGACACAATTTCCCATATAGCATATATACACATAATCTCTCGAGCTGCCTGCTGGGAGACAGTCTCCTAGTCATCCGTAATCATAACTCAGCCCACAAAACGTTGACCATGTAAGCTCTTCCTAACAGCTAATTGACCCAACTGGCTCTGATTGGCTCTCCAACTTAGGAGAAGACTGTCCAAAAACGATAGGACATTTTCAACAAGGGAAAAACGCAGATAAGCAACGACACGTTAGAAGTTGTGGTAGAAGCATAATCATTTGATTTTTCTCTACTTCTGCAGAATATTTTGATATCTTCAGGTTTAACTGGTTCAACTGACTTGTTCTGATTTATGTCTATGCCTCAAGGTTATTGGCTAACAAACAGGTCAAGGCAGCAGTACAAAGTTATGGTCAACCCAGAGGTGTCAGGAAAATAGCTGAGATTTTACGTAAGTGATATTAGTATTTTCCCCAAATAATCTTGGTGATTACTAGGACACCAAATCAGAAGCTTGAAGAGTCTGGCTGAAATCTTGTTTTACCTTAAAAGTTCATGTGACCCAAAGTGGGCCAGTTTGGTCTTTTCTCATTAGAGTCACTTTGCTGTTGGGTGCCTTTCAAGACTAATACTCTCTGTGATTCTCGAATTTGATTTCTAAGAATGTCCTGGTGCCCCAGACACCCGCTACTCATAGGGCTTGACTTTGTATGTCACTGATGGAATTCACCCTCCGTGCTCAAGTAGATAGGAAGAAAGATAAGGAAAGCTAGGAAAACCTACACATGAGCTCCTGCCTGGTTGGTAAGGAAGGAGTTGTTTGTGTACATTGAGTTAAATAATGGCTGTATTTATTTTCCTCACCATAAGATGTTTGAGGAATGCCTTTGAGTCCAAATGAGAAAAAAGGGGAAGGCATTTCTTTTTTTTTTTTTTTTTTTTTACAAATAGTTTATTGTCAAATTAGTTTCCACATAACACCCAGTGCTCATCCCCACAAGTGTCCTCCTCCATGCCCACCCCTCCTCCCCCACATCCATCAGTCCTCAGTTTTTGTCAGCATTCAAGAGTCTCTCATGGTTTGCCTCTCTCCCTTTCCCCCACCATTTCCGCCCTTCTTCGGGGATGGCATTTCTTAACTTTAACAACCCAGCATACCATTTGATCCCAAAGAAGGTGTGCACTTTCATATGACTGAGAGGTGTGTGATTAGCCAGGCAGCTGGGGTTATTTCTATCAGGTTCTTCTTCCTTACCATCTTCACTCCTCCAAACCTAATCAGCAAACACAAGGGCATGGCAAACAAAGGTGTTGAGTAGGTATTTTGGTACCTAGGATTCCTACAACTGCCCAAAGTCTCTACCAGGAGTGTTTAGGTTTTCAGAGCCAAACCAACAGGAAACAACTCTTTTTGTTCCCACTCCACCAAAAGAATAAAAGAACAATGGCCAAATATGGTTTCCATGGAGCCACAGTAATGCTAAAAAGAAGAGGCATGATTGAAAAGGGAAGGCAATAAACCTGAAGCCACCAGGTCTACCTTTAGAATGCGTGTGCGCATGTGCCTGCGAGCACCACTTCCCCTCTGTCCATCCCTCTCCTGTCTCCATCTCTTTCCCCAGTTTGATCAATATCAGTATTAATCTCCCAAGGATAAGACTCAACACATTGAAAACCATTAACATTTCCCCGCAGATGAGGCCCCAACGCATAGGAGATAATTCAATTTGCTGCCATTCGATTCTGAAAAGGGACAATCCCTCAATTTCTCCCAAAGAAAACAAGAAATCTCTCCTCCTCAACTCTCTTTATCTCATGCCAAATAAAACAGTCATTCTTTTCCCCCAAACTTTGAACTCTAGTCTCAGGCCTGTTTGCGATGAACATAGCATTTTGTAAATTTGAATTTCAAGTGGGTTATTCATGAGTCAGTGAAAGCAAAATGAGGAACCAAGCGTTCTGCTTCTAAATGACATTGATGACCTTGGTCCATGGGGGTCTTATGATCTAAACTATATGGAGTGTAGCAATGAAATGAAATTCATGTTGTAAACATTAATCTTCCATTGCATTTCTCATCACATAAATATAGTTTTTTCTTTTTAAGGATTAAAACAGTGACTGTTGGCTCTAAATAAATGTCAAGAGAAAAACCATTAAAAATCGTACCTGTGATGTCAATTTTTTTTTACGAGAAATATTAACTTGGGGATAGGCAGCAACGCTAGGTGGCTGAAAGACCACAGTATTCAAAACCTTGGTACCAGACCATCTCTGCAAAAAGCAGTAGTGTGACCTCAGTTAAAATAGAATGTCTTTGGGCTTTCATTGCCCTTTATTAATTTGTAAATAAAAGATTTGGGCTGGAGCGTTTCCAAATTTACTTTAAAAATCTAAGTTTCAATAACTCTATTTTAATTATAACTGATGCCTTCCTCACTGCCCTTTACTCTCAGTCATTGTCACTTAAATTGATCCTGACTCCATCCCAGACATTGATGAAAATTTCTTTTTTGCTAACTTATCCTTCGGCTATACCATCAACAGCATAAACTTTGAGACTTCAGGTCAGCTGAATTATCAAAAGCCCTTGCTAATGACATTCTCTCAAGATCAAAGAGCTTCTAATGGCTCCTGGGGAGGGCACCTTTGTTCAAGTAATCATGCCTGTATCTATCTGCTCGCCTTCCCTGAGTTGATAGTGAAACTATACAAAGGAGCTTCAGGCCCCTCCCAGCCCCTCCTTCCCTCCCAACCCCCTGCAAGGGGGAGAGACAGTCAGCCATACAGAGATACAGAGAAAGCAGTAGACACATAGGAGATATTAATCTGTCCTGCAAAACTCGACGACAAGTTTTCCAATCGTAAGTGGGAACTTTCTACTCCTTTTTAGTAAAGAACTATTGTTAGCTTTCCAAATGTCTTCAACCGGGAGCTGTTGGCCAGGTATTAAATGAAACAAATATACTGGGCGTCTCTTAGAATATATTTTTAATCTACAAGCTTTAAAAAATCTACGTGTAAAAGAGTATTTCTCAGAAGCTGCTCTCAGAAGGAAATTGCCACCTGGGGCAATATATTTTAATAAAAGATTTTTCCTAATGTTGTGAGTAACTCATGCTCATTATAGAAAAATTTTTAAATACGGAGAATTATAAGAAGGAAAATCAAAATTACATGTACCCAGAATTGTGGGTTGTTGTTGTTGTTTCCGAATAATTTGGTGTCAGTGCATGTACGTATGTGCATTTGTTGTGTGTGTTATGTATTTATAGTTAAGGCCATGCTGGAGCTGTAGTTCTCAGTGCTTCGGTAATGACGTGTCCGTCCATCTCCTTCAGAACATGACATCAAGCAAGGCTTGTGGCTGCCATATTAGGGCTGAGAGTGTAGGGACCACTGCCCAGGGTTAGCCTTCTCTGCGGCAACTCCTTGTGCCAGTTGCTTTGGTGATCTCACAGATGTCACTGCAGCAGCGAAAGGGATTCTACTTGCCACATGTCATAATTTTCACGCTTCCAGAAAGGGTGTAATGTCCCCTAGACCTCTTCAAAGACACATCCCTGAACAAGATTACCTTTATATTTGCCTCCCCCAACTACACTTTTGCAAGTGCTTTCAAATCTTTTCTGAAATAGGTTCTTAACAACTTTGCAGGTACAACTTGGAAAGACTCTTGTTTGGTCACAAAGATTTTCCCAACCCTTCTACTCAATGTGTATTCAAAATGTCATAGGGCTATATCATAGGAATGAGTGAAGAAGCCTTAGAGACAAAAGCACTTGCCGGAGGACCACAGCAGGATGTCAGGGTTTCAATGCAGACTTTAGGGTCAGTTACCAAGTCCCTTGTTCCATTCAACCCTTTGGAAACATCTTAAAGAGTTCTGCTCCCTTTCTTTTGTTTATGAAACTCTTGCATCTGGCTATTTTATTAGTTGCAGAAACACTTACTGAGAACCTAATATGTATACAGTATATGAAAAGTAGTTTGCATAGTCTAGAGCTTTAACATGTATACTATATAAGTTGGGCAGAACTGAATTCAAACCTCAGCTGTACTTCTTACTAATTCATTACCTTAGGCAGGAGAAGGTCTCTCTGTGCCTCAGTTGCTCCATCTATAAGATGGGAATAGTAGCAGAATGTATCCTTCAGAGTTATTTGTTTTGTCATCATTTTTTATTATTATAACATGTGCTAGACACCATGAATGGTACAAAAACATTGCAACCATCAATCTGGGAAGAGTAGATGCCTTATGAACCAAAAGAAATTAAGTGCCAAGTGAGCTGCTGTGTGCTGTATGCATTCAGAGAAGGGAGACAGTCATTAAGGGCTAGGGTAATCCACAGACATTTCATGGAGAAGAAGGACTTCTGTTGTGTTATGGACTTCAGAATGTCCTGTGAGCACAAAGGTTTGGTTGAGAAAAGTGTGTTTGGAGGATTAACTCTTCAACCAATGAGTTTAGATTTCCATTCATTCATTCACTATGTATTTATTGAGTAATTACTACGGTTATAGACATTGTTTCCTTGGTGATACAACTGTAAGCCAGGCATGGTCCATCTCTTGTTAGAATCTTGTGGGAAATAAACAAAGACCAACCAAAGTAGAAAGGCAAAGGCTGATTATTCGGAGCTGGCTATAGAGCAAGGGAATCAGCCATATTTTGGCAGAGCCTCGAAGGCAGAGAGGAGTGGGAAAGTTTCATAGGGGAAAGAAGGGAGGGCTTCAGGTGTGCCCTGACTGGGGGTTGTTGGCGTGGGGAAGCTGTAGGTACATAATTTAAAAATAGGGCATCTTATGTGATTGGGTAGAGGTCCCTATATGGCTTTCTCTAATTAGTCCCAAATTGGCAGTAGAGGCAAAAATTAGGGAAGCTCTCAGTAGTTAATCAAGTCTTGGCCAGTTGGGGTCGATTTTCACAGAAATTATTCTTTAGCTTCCTGGATTGCCATTGGAGATAACAACCTGGCTTCCTGCAAGTCTAACTTACAGCAGGCTGGCTTCCTGGTTTGTTTATTGTAGATAAGGGGCTTGGTTTACTGGGCAGGTTGCTGCAGCTTGTGAGCCAAAGTTCTATTTTTACATATGGTCTGGCTAGTGTCCGCTTGTACACTCAGTGTCAGTGAAATACACTAAAAGAGACTGGAGACAGGAGCAAAACAGAAGAGATTAGAGCAATATAAGGGCAATGTGAGTGGGGTTAGGGGAAACCTATTTTACATGAAGTAGTCAGGAAAGGCGTCTTGGAGAAGGTGACAGCTATGCAGAGATCTTAAAAATGAGAAAGGGCGAGCCTTTTGAAGAGTAGACAGAAGAGCATTCCAGGCAAAAGAGCAGAGAAAATACTCTGCGCTAGGAAGAGTACAGGATGTTCAAGGACACGAGTAAAGGTCAGTGCAAGTAGACAAGAGTAAGTAGGGGAGAGGGCATGAGATGCAGTTTGAGAAGCAAGCAAGATTCAGCTGGGACAGACCTGTGAACACCATCGCAAAGAATAGGTTCCTTGGGTGTAGGGAGCTTACACGAGAGAAAATTAAGGGCACTGTTGCAATAGTTGGGTGAAGGATGCTGGTGCAGTGGTCTGAATTAAGGCAGTGGGAAATAGAGATGAAGAGAAATGGCCAGTTCCTGGAGATGTCCTGAAGATAACGACAAACCGGAGTTGTTAATGGACTGAATATGGATGCAGTGAGGGTTGGGGATAAAAGGAGGGAACAGAATTCCAATGATCGTGACATTTGCTGAACTGGGGATACCTGATAAAGAGGAAAATAGGTTTTGGGGGGGAAATCTTATCCCCGGGTTACTGGTCAGTTCAGCTGAAAAACAAAGCAACAACAACAAAAAAATGAAATTGTTTGACACTGTGTGGTCCAATGACCTGGTCTGTTGGCTGCATGTGATGTATCCCTTATCATCGTACACAAGGCACAGTCCTTTCCTGCTTATGGCCTCACAGAGATGAAAGGAAGTGGCCAGGTTCAGGTGAGCTAGCAGTCAGTAAGAGTGATAACTCTCAGCTGTTGACCTTGCTTTCTACTTCGTGGATGAAACTAAAGGAATCCAAGAAAACTCCCAGATTCCCACCACAGCACCTGCCAACTGCTGGCATCCAGACCCACGTATTGTGCCCGCTGTCCTGCTACCACTGGAGAATCGTCCGTGCTCCAGTCTGAAGTCTGTTCCTCCACTGTGTTCTCCAGGCCATCTTTTCTCACCAACTCAGGGACATGGATCCAGTTAATTTTCTTTTCTTATTACTGGATTACTCTCATCAACAAACAAATCCATCGCACTTGCTTCCACCATCAACAAATCACTGCAAAATAAATTTGAAAGACTTTGTTTCATTTTGACTCTACATTTGCCGGGAAATGTCCCATTTCATTTCTCTTATTTTCAGCAAAACTCTGTAAGAGACTTGTCTCTTTTTGAGGTATAATTCCACTCACCATTCCCTTTATTTTTCCTGTGCTTGTGTATATTGAGATATAATTTACTTACTATAAACTGTTCCCTTTTTTAAAAGTTTTATTTATTTATTTGAGAGAGACAGAAACAATACCAGTGGAGAAAGGGTAGAGAGAGAGAGAGAGAGAGAGAGAGAGAGAGAGAGAGAGAGAGAGAGAAAGAGTCCCAAGCAGGCTCCGTGCTGCTAGTGCAGAGCCTGATGCAGGGCTTGAACCCACAAAACAGTGAGACCATGACCTGAGCTGAAACCAAGCATTGGATACTTAACCGACGGAGCCACCCAGGTGCCCCAACTGTTTCCTCTTTTAGGTGCACATTTTTATGAATTTTGACAAGTGTATACTGTCATGTAGCCACCACCAAAATAAAAATATATAACATGTCCATTGCCTCAAAGAGTTCCTTTGTGCCTCTGTCTGGACAATCCCTTCTCTCCATCTCTCCATCCACTCTCCTGCTAGTGACCACTGAGCTGATATTTGTTCTTATATTTTTGCCTTTTCCAGAATGTCATATAGATGGATTCCTGCAGTCCTACAATCTTTCATTTGCATGTGGCATCCTTCTCTTAGCACAATGCTTTTGAGGTTCATCCGTGGTGTTGTGTGTAGCATCTGCTTGCTCCTTAATATTGCTGCCTAGAATTCAAGTGCGTGGATGTACCACAATTTGTTTGTTCCTTAACCAGTTAACAGCCATTTAGATTGTTCCCTAGTTTGGGCAATTATGCATAGAGCTTACACAAACATGTACATTTGCAGGTCTTTGCAAACATTTTTTCCTGTCTGTGGCTTTCATTTTAATATGTTTAATACCAACCTTCCATGGAGAAAAAAAATTTAAACTTTGATGAAGCCCAATTTATCAATTTTCTATAGTTTGTGTTTTATTGTGTCAAATCTTTGTGTCAAAGAAATCTTTGTGTAACTCAACATCACAATGATCTCATGCTTTCTTTTGAAAATGTTATAGTTTTCAGTTGGATGTTTGTCTATGATGTACTCCAAATTAGTTTTGTATATGGAACAAGGTAAAGCAGAAGTTCAATGTTTCTGCATATGGCTGTCTGATAGTTCCTGAAGTGTATATTGAGAAGGCTATTCTTTCTGCACGGATTACCTTGGCATCTTTGTCAAAAATCAATTTTACATGGATATATGAGAATATTTCTGGACCCTCTATTCTGTTCTTTTTTTCCATATACCTATCATCAGCCGAACACACTAATTACTGTAGCTTGATATTAAGCCTTGAAATTCAGTTAATGTGAGTCTTCCAATTTTGTTCTTCTCTTTAAAATTGTTTCTGGAATTCTATGTCCTTTACTACCTCATATACAATTTAGAATCAGATTGTCTTAATGTGTTACCTTTTTATGTATTCTGGATTTGACTTGTTAAAATTTCATTGAAGAGTTTTGTGTTCCTTTGATCTATAGTTTTCTTATAATTTTTTTTCCTGGTTTTGGTTTTCAGGGTAATTCTGGCCTTTAGAAATGACTTCAGATGTGTTCTTTCTTCCTCTATTTTCTGAAAACATTCATTAAATTTGGATTAATTTCTTCCTTAAATGTTTAGGATAGTTTTACTGACAAAATCTGCGGAGACTGGAGTTTCTTTGGGAAAGATTTTAACAATGAACCCAGATTCTTTTTGATATGTCCCTATGCAGGTGTGTGTTTCTTTTAAGTAATCTATGGTAGATTGTGTCTTTTGAAGAATTTGTCCGTTTTATCCAACCTAGAGAAAATCACCAAACTCAAAACTTGTTTCATTTAAAAGTGAACAAAACTGACACACCTCTATCTACACTGATCAGGAAAAAATGAGAGAAGACTCAAATTATTAAAATCAGGAATGAAAGAGGGATCCAGAATAGCCAGGACGATCTTGAAAAAGAATGCACACTGACCAATTTCCAAACTTACTAGAAACTACAGTAATCAAGGCCATGTGGCCCTGGTATAGGTGTAGACACATAAACCCATGGAATAGAATTGAGGGTCCAGAAATAGAACCTCAGACTTATGGTCAATTGATTTTCAACAAGGGTGAGGACAAATCAATTAAAGAATAGTCCTGGGGCACCTGGGTGGCTTAGTCGGTTAAGAGTCCGACTTTCACTTAGGTCATGATCTTGTGGTTCGTGGGTTCTGGCCCCACGTCGGGCTCTGTGCTGACTGCCAGCTCAGAGCCTGGAGCCTATTTCAGTCTGTGACTCCCTCTCTCTCTGACCCTCCCCTGCTCACGCTGTCTCTCTCTCTCTCTCCTAGAAATTTAAAAAAAGAAAGAAAGAAAGAATAGTCCTTTCAACAAACACTATCTCTCTCTCTCTCTCTCTCAAAAATGAATAAAACATTTAAAAAAAATTGACTGAGCACTCTGGAGGCGGCTGGCTGGGTCAGTCAGTAGAGCGTGCAACTCTCAAATCTTGGGGTTGTGAGTTCAAGCCCCAAGCTGGGAGTAAAGTTTACTTAAAAAAATAACAACAACAAATTGATTCAGTGCTTCAACATGTAAACTAGAAAAGAAAGAAAGGGTTGAGGAGGACTCTCAGACTAAAAGTGACTTAAGAGAAATGTTGGAATTAAACTCTTGTGATCAGGGATGAGCCACAAACATAGAGAAACCCAGCAGAGTAATCAACAGAAAAGCCAGGAGGGTGGCTACATTTATGCAGAGGCAGGAAATATCGATTGGGACAAAAGTCACGGAAGGACTTCTGAGGAGACTGGCCAGTGTCCTCTGGACCTTGAAGGAGGTTGAAAGAGTGAAGACCTCACAATAATTCAAAAAGCCATATATTTGTTTTGTGTGAGATGCTATGTCTTTTATTTTAAGATAAAAAAAAGTTTAGGGGCGCCTGGGTGGCTCAGTCGGCTAAACATCCGACTACGGCTCAGGTCATGATCTCGTGGTTCATGGGTTCGAGCCCCGCGTCGGGCTCTGTGCTGACTGCCAGCTCAGAGCCTAGAGCCTGCTTCCGATTCTGTGCCTCCCTCTCTCTCTGCCCCTCCCCTGCTCACGCTGCCTCTCTCTCTCTCTCTCTCTCTCTCTCTCTCTCAGAAATAAATTTTTTAAAAAACGTTAAAAAAGAAAAGAAAAATGTTTAAAAACACAAACCCTTGTAATGGTTCCCCATATTCGTCGGTGAAAAGCCACAGTCTTAAAACAGTTCACAAGGCCCCACAGGACCTGCCCCATGGCTGCTTCTTTAATCATTCCTTGATTCCATTTTGCTTCTCTATGCCTGCCTTTCCTCCAACCAGCATCATCCCCTTGCCTTTTCTTGAACATCCCAGGCACGTTGCTCCAGCTCTTTGCTCTGCTAAAACATCCCTCTGGCTAATCCCCTCAACCGTGTCAAGTCTTTGCTCAGATCTCGTGTTCTCCACGAGGAGTATTTTGTCGCCAGTTTCATGTGGCCATCTGCCTCCCTAGCTGAGCTCTTTACTTTTTCTGTTTTCCCGTATCACCTTCTATTATAAGATAGGATTCATGTATTTACTGTGCTCAGCTTTATGGTCTGCCTGCCCCCCCCCTCCCCCGAATGTAAGCTCCATGAGAGCTTTATTCACTGATTCATCTTATGCAACAAGGTAAGGCTGAGGTCAAGACCTGAGTCACTTGACTGGTAAAGGTACATGAAGCCACTTCTAGATTGACACAGCTTATTAGTTACATAGTGCAAAGAAGAATAAGCTGAAGGGGCCAGCTCCCCATCATTCTTGTCCCAATAGGCCAAAGAAGATGGATGGATATAATGTGAGTTATGGGATACCCCGTTGCTGAGGACCCGAGTCTAGACTGCAGCCAAACGGTTTTATAGTCTGCAACTCCATCCTGAGGAGGACGTGGCTGGAGGCCCTACATGTCATTAGAACCCAGGAGGTGATAAGAAATGATCTTGTGACAGCCTCTCATGGGAGATAGAAAGATGGCCTCAGAGCAGCTCTTCAAAAGCCTCCTATGCTCTTGCATTCCAGTAGAAAATTCTGTCCTCAAGGCATTCTGTCAAGACCCAGATAAGCTTCAATTGGAGCATGTACCTGCAATGCCCTATGTGGACAGGTGCGAGGCCTCCTGGGCACCAGGCAGAGCTGTTTCCTTGCAAGCAGGCACTCGGTAAGCATCCATGTAATGAGTAAGTGAATCGCTGAAACCCACCCAGCTGCATTGACATATGAGGCGAGAGAACAGGAGATGTGAATACATCTTTTTTGTAAATTCTTTTTTTGAAGAAACAGCATGGTTCAGAGTAACGATCACGCGCTCTTGGAGTTAGACAGCCCTGGTTCTAAATGCAGCTTGGCCACAGAGCAGCTGGACAAGCCTGGGAACATAGGTGTTGTATACGCAATTGCTATGATCTTTATTAACTCATATTTTATATTGAAAAGATTTTACATTTGAAAAGATTCCTTGGTGCATTTGCCTTCTTTCCACCCCCACCCTCTACACCAATGCTTGCAATGGCTCCCCATATCCCTTGGTGAAAATGCATGGTTTTGCATAGCACTGGAGATTTGAGTGTCATTGTGTTTGATAAGTTGTAGGGATAATAGAAACACTTCATGGAAGACGGAGAAGAGAAAAGAAAAAAACACTCATATCCAACAAGCTCAGCATAGTTGCTGGGGCATTTTAATACAATTCCGTCTAGTATTCCCCCTCATAATATTTCTTGAGGGTCTAATATGTGTGCCGTTATTATCTCCATTTTAAAAGGAGGAAACAGTAACAGAGAGGGGTAGTAGCTTGCCCACAATCACACCTAGTCAGAGCTGGAATTTGAACTTATGTGATCAGCTTCCAGTATATGTTGTGCATTTAACCACTATCATAACAAACAGTTCTACATTCTTGCATGGAGTCTGTCTCAGTCTATTCGGTTGCTATAACAAAATACAACAGACTGGATGGCCTCTAAACAACAGAGATTTATTGCCCACAGTTCTGAAGGCTGGAAGTGCAAGATCAGGGTACCAGCTTAGTTGGGTTCCTGTGAACCCTCTTTTGGCTTGTGGACTGCCAACTTCTCATTGTATCCTCATGTGGAGGAAGGGGAGAGCTAGATCTCTGGGGTCTCTTATATAAAAACACGAATCTCATTCATGAGGGCTCCCCCTCATGACCTAAGCACCTCCCCAAGTCTCAACCTCCTGATACCATCACATTAGGATTTCAACACACAAATATGGAGCAGGGATACTGTTGAACAAGGTCATGGAGAGGATGTGACCACAGGTAGACCCATGAGCTGGATCTGAGCAGAGGACTCTTATCCCCTTCCCTGTACCTGAAACGTATGTTCCTCACAATATTCTCACACTTGAAGCTGTTTCAAGGCCACAGCCCTGATAGTGACATGTAATTGAGACTATCTGAACTCTGTGCAAAACTGAATTCCATAAAGGCCTCTATATAAAATGGTAAGATTCTGGCAGGAAGGGGCAGAGATCTACTCATCTTGCAGCCACACAAGCCAAGCCTTCTATGTAAGTTCCCTTACATATGAAACCTGCCATCTATCAGCTTGGAGTGGTCTGCCTCTTTCTGTGGTCTCTTCCCGCCCTCTGTGTATAAGAGCCAGTTTCAAATTTCACCCAGGAAGTCCCTGAGGTTGGAAACCAGCAGACAGAAACATTCATACTAGAGCAAAGGCAAGCATACTTTTCATGTAGAAACATAGTCATAAGTATGAATTTTAATGTCCATCAGGTGGTTATACATTGGGTTCCCCAATCATTTCCTCTACTTTGGGATGTAAACTTCCGTTGTTTTGTATTTTCACCGTTATAAATAAGGTGAGATAAATATCTGTGCATGCAAAGTCTTCTCTGTGGTTAAGATTATTTCCCAGAAGTGCAGATACAAAGTCAAAGCTAAGAACATGTACTTGGCTCTGGATCCTATCACCCAGTGGTTCTCCAAATGGGTCCCCTCCCTGTTAGTAGCCAGCAACTTCCTGACTCAGCCTGGATGTTCTGATTCCCTGCAGGCCGGGTGGATCCCAAGAAGCTGTATTTTAACCAACCCTTCTGGTGATTCTACTGCTGGCCAACTGTGGGAATGTTTGACCTTCAGTATCTTCCTTTTCCAAGCAAACATTTTGGATTTTATAGGAGTTAACTCTTTTCCACTGCCTTCAAAAACAAATCCATGATAGTACCTCCAATTAAATAGAAGTAGTTGCAAACACTAATTCATTCAACAAATTCATTAAATGCATGTGGGTGCCGACTTAGGTGCTGGACACACGGGTGTACAAGACAAAGTTCCCACTCCCACAGGGCGCACATTAGTGTGCAGTTTGGCAGATAGGATACAAGAAAACAAATAAGTGAAGGTGATTTCAGAGAGCAAAATGTGCCATGCAAGTACCAAAGTGGAATAATGTGATAGAGACCAGTGTGGGGGTATGGGGAGGGGACTTTACACAGGATGGACAGAGGTGACACTCTGTGATAAAGATGCGCAGACCTGCCAGGAAATACTTGGGCAGAAGAAAGCACAAGGAAATGTCTGAGCAACAAAAGAGAAAGGCCAGCTTTTCTGTAGCGAGGAGGGGAAGGGAAGGAAAGAAGGGTCAGATGACGCAAGGCTTGTAGGCTTTGGTGAGGAGTGACTGCACTTGCAATCAGGATGCCCCTGGTGCCGTGGAAGCAGGAGAATGACATGCTGAGATGCACATGGTCAAAGGATCACTCCAGGTCATGGTGGAAGAGGGGGTGGACAGGGCATGTGACAGTTCAGAGGTTATCCAGGAAGCTCCTGCAATTCCAGGCAGGGGACACTGGTAGTTTGTCCTAGAGTAGTGGTACCAGAGATGCAGAGAGGCACATGGACCCCAGCTGTTTTGGAGACAGGAGAGCTAGTATCTCACATGGTGTTAGCGGAGAGCAGATATTAAGTAAATCCTCTGGATGAGTGGATTGAAGCAAACGGTCTTGGGCTCTAGTTCCAGCCTTCTTATTACATTGAACAAATCACTTTATCACTCCTGGTCTCACTTTCCAGGATTGGAATAAACACGAAAGGATTATTTCTATGTCTAACATTTTTGTATCATTTTTTGGGGATGTAATGTTCTCTACAGAGCTTCTCCTTCACCAAGTATTTCTTGAATGCCTACTGTGTGCCAGTGCTCTACTAGATGTTGACAGATCAGTCACAGACACCCAGTATCCTCTGTGGAGCCAACAGGCTGGGAGAGGAGGCTGATGATATATGAAGAATTGTACTAGGAACTACTTCATAGCTATTTTAAGAAATACTGCTGGGGAGAATCACGGGGGACATAGCTTGACTGGAGATCATGGAAAGGCTTCCCTAAAGAAGGGCCATTTTGGATGCAGTATTTGGTACGGGGCCCCGTTTATTGAAGGCAAATCAAAACCCTCCTAGGCCGTGTCCTGTGACTTTTGTCTTTGCGAGTCCCAGTCATCTTTACGGTCAGTTAGGTCTGGTTCAGCAAAGCCAAACATTGTTCCCAGAATCAAATGTCATCAGAAGGCATGCTCTATGGACTGATGTCAAGAAACGCCAGAGGGAAGGGGGCATCTGGTGACACATAGGGCACCTCGTTCTCTTTCCTTGCCCCCACCTAGGATTGTAGGAGAGAAGGCCAGTGGCTGAGACTCCTTGGGCCGGATTTAAACTATCCCTCCCCATTTCCAATTTTGAGGATTGTTTCAGGAATGAGTCTCTTCAGTAAGAGGTGAAGAAAAGCATTTTAAATTGTTCTGGTTATTTTGGAAAGTGGTTACTCCGGTTTCTCCATCCATTCCCCTCTCCCCACCAACTGTCACACGAAGACACAGAAGCCAGGTCTTTACTGGGCAGGAGCTCTTGGGATATGGAGCCTAGTGTCCTGTCTGCTTTAGCAGCAGGAATCAGGAAGTGAGTACACTACTTTTTTCTTCTTTGGAGGATTCTGTACAAATTCTCCCTCTGGATGGGGTCCCTCACTGTCTGGGCCCAGGGTGGCAGCATCCTTAGCAGCACAGCAGAAGGAGAAGAAACCCTTCTTTAGGGGCTGAAAGAAGGACAACAGGGACTCTGTCTCCAGGGCCTGCCCAGTGAGTCAAGGAAAGACCACAGCCCATGTGAGGGGTGCCCTGTCCTCCAATCAGTTCTTTAATCAGGGTGCTGAAGTCATTTTACAAAATCCATCATTCTGAAATATTGTCCTAATTCTGCATAAGAGCCCATAGCCCCACATCTTTCCCCCACCCCTAGCAAGGCCGTGTGGCTCAGTGGTCCAGTGAACAGATTCTGATGCTAGTGTGCTTGAGTTCAAATTTTAAACCTTATGACTCCAGGCAAATCATCCTGTGAGCTTGGCTTTCCACATCTTTATATAGAACTGATAAAAGCATATGTATAATGGGTTTATTTTTATTAACATATAGTAATAATGGTTTCAGGAATAGAATTTAGTGATTCCTCACTTATGTATAACACCCCGTGCTCATCCTAATAAGTGTCCTCCTTAAAGCCCATCCCCCATTTAGCCCATCTCCCACCCAACCCCCCTTCAGCAACCCACAGTGTGTTCTCTGTATTTAAGAGTCTCTTGTGGTTTGCCTTCCTCTGTTTTGATCTTATTTTTTGCTTCCCTTCCCCTACATTCATCTGTTTTGTTTCTTAAATTCCAATTATGAGTGAGATCATATGATATTTGTCTTTCTTTGCATGACTTATTTCACTTTGCATAACACACTCTAGTTCCATCCACGCTGTTGCAAGTGGCAAGATTTCATTCTTTTTGATATCCGAGTAATATTCCATTGTATATATGTACCACTTCTTTATCCATTTGTCAGTCGATGGGCATTTCGGCTCTTTTCATAATTTGGCTATTGCTGATAGTATCATTAACTTTTAAATTAAAAAAAAAAAGCTGATATAGGTAATGGGCATAGCACAGGGTCTGAGCTCAATCACTGATGTCATGTCCTCAAGGATATTTCAGGCTGTTGCTGCCTGCTGGGGGATGGTCTAGTCACTAGCTACTGAGCACATAGAAAAAGCTGCAGATGAGAAGCAGGAGATCTGTTTCCCATTTTCTCCATGACCTTGGCCAAGTCACTACATCTGAAGACCAAGGGCCTGAAAATGAAAGAAAATGAGCTCTGAGATCCTAATTAGCACTTTATTATGGTTCAGGAGGGCTCGTATCGGTCACTGGAAGGAACGTAATGACTTTTCAGGCCTTCCATTTCTCTCCTGGCATCTTCTGACCACGGCACCTTCTACCCCAAGTTTTCCCAGATGCTCCTGGTGGAGGGAGAGCACCTGCTCATGGCAAGGTCCCCCCCTGCTGAACAATGGCGTGTGAGCCACTCCAGATGTCACCTGTCCCAGCTTTCTTTCTCTGCAGATGAGAAAACCACAGCCCAAAGGTGGGCTTCCCCCACCATCACACAGCTGTGGGTCCCGAAGCCAGGACCGGAACCTGCTTTCTCAGACCATGTCTGCCGCACCCACTGCTTCGTCTCTTCCACCTGATAAGTAGTCGAGTGCAAGGTAAGAGGGACGCTGGGACTCCTCACGAGAGGAGCCTCGCTTGGAACCGACTGACCGGAGCAAATGTAGTTGCTCCTTTGAGGCCCAAACGCAAAAGTTGGGAGACCTGTCTTGCTTCCAATTAGTTACAGCCTGAGCTGGCTGTGTGTTTTGAGTAAACTTCTTAAATGCTCTGTGCCTTTTCTCCACCTCAGCCCCTGCTACTCTGAAAGCTTCACTCCCGCCCTAATCCCTTACCAATATGAAAATACCAATACGAAAAGGCCCTAAGGGGATAAAGCTTTGTTTTACATAGGAAGCCACTTAGAGGGATTGTTCAGCCCTCAACTTCTACCGAGGGAGTCTGTTTAAAGCTTTCTGCCCAGTTCCCAGAGTTTGTGCTCAGCTTTGGAGTTTCCTCTTCCAGTGAGTGAACAAAGCTCATTTAGAAACCCAAACGTATCCCACCAGCCATTCCCTGGGGTCTAGGCCCAGCTCCTGGATTTGTGCAGCCGAGAGAGCAAAATGCCTGCTCTCAGATTCAATGGGCCCATTATGCTTAGCTAATTCCATAGCAGAACACTGTGTCTTTGAGCGCCGGGCAGTAACTCGTCCTACCTGTTCAGAGTCCGTGCGTCCTGTTTGCTGGAGGGATGAAGGGAGACCGGCACACATCCCATCTCATCGTCGTAAATGCCATTTCAAGTTAATTATTACCACGTACAGTAGTACTGTAGTCCAACTCTGCGCACACCAAGTGCCTTTCCCAGGGCGGCTGGCGGGCGGCGCATAAGGGGGTCATTGTGTGCACCGGGCAAGGGAGGGAGAGGTGCCTATGGAAGCCAAGTGTGGTCTCATAGCCCGGGCGCTCAGGAGGGGGAAGGCTGGGACACTGCACACCTATTTTCTCATTTTATAAGACAATCTATTTACCTTCACTATGAACCTTGGGGTGCTGTTACTGAAGGTGGAATTCATGATATTGGACAAAATACCCTATCAACCTAACCTGACATGACAGAACATCAACCAGATCCTGCACAGAATCAGTCCCCAACGCTGGCCAGAGCTGGTTCTTTTGTAGCCAGAGCCATCTCCCTCCTGTTCAAGAGTCATGTGGGCCCATCTTGCAGACTGACAGCTGGAGGGGGTTGTTTCCAAACACCCAAAAGACTCAAGTTGATGGCTATCAAGCCCCAACGAGTCTCTTCCATCTGCCAGAGACAAAGCAAGAATGTTCCCCTCCTGAGGTCTCGGTTTACAGGCTTGTCACATTGATAATTAGGCAAGGCTTGCCACCTGCACTCCTATTACAGGCTCCT
Source organism: Proteles cristata cristata (assembly GCA_017311185.1). Classification (NCBI taxonomy): domain Eukaryota; kingdom Metazoa; phylum Chordata; class Mammalia; order Carnivora; family Hyaenidae; genus Proteles; species Proteles cristata. The sequence continues at coordinate 203,071 of JAESUZ010001786.1, read as the reverse complement.
CCTAGGACTGTCCTGACATCGCCTTTAATCAGCCCAGCTGTGACTCCACCTGTTTCCACTTCCACCTCCAGACAGAGGCGATTGCTCTAGGGCGAGAAGGCTGTGGCCTTGGCCAACCCTGTGGGTCAGCAAAACTAGTTGGATAACTTGGCAAGACCAAGAGGATCCTCCTCTCGGAGGGAAAGAAAAAAATCCCCCAATGCCTGAAACTCCATCTTCAAAGTGCACACTTTGAGTCAAGCACTACCCTCTGTTGCAATTGTCATTTTAAGTCCAAATAACTCTGGGCGGGGCAGGAATATAAATTTTTATCATTGGAATACACTTATCAGACTGAGAAAGGTAGCACGAAAATCTTGGGTGTTAGAGGTGGGGGTGCTGCCCCCCAAAATAAGGGCAGGGAGTCCAAGAAGTGGGAGCAGGCTGGGTGCTACCCAGGAGTGACGGCACCAAAAGGCACAATGAGAGTGTTTCCTGAGGGGCCAGAGTTACACATTCTCTTCTTGCTTAAAACACAGATTAAAAAAACAAACAAACAAACCATAGACTTCCATGCATATGAATTCATAATTACTATAGTGGACACTGTTGTTTGCTCATCCAGCAAAAACAACATTCCCCTTTCTTTTGGGGACCATGCCTTCCATCTTTCAAGTTCACGTGGCTCCGGTGAAGCTGAGCTCCATGCTATAAGCACCATTCGGGCCCGGGCCACCATATGACTGTACCCGCAGCCCCACCGGCTACAGTCACTGTTACACGGACAGGCAGGCATGCGGCCGGTGCTAGGCCAACAGAACTCCAATGCAGGGCTTCTACTGAACCTGTTGGAGAAAGGGAGCAGTTTCCTGCTGCTGGTGCTAAGAAGATGGAATGGAAGCCTAGATCAGCGAGTGTTCTTCTTATGATGGCCTATGAATCACCTGCCTGGGAGTGAAAGCTATTCAGAGGAGCACAGAACTAAGACTTCCAGAGAGCTGTACTGTTATGTTAGCTTGGACTCCACCTGCAGCCACGCAGCCACATGACCCCAGACCCTCTAGTTGCATGAGCCAAAAGCTGTCTGCTTCTCTCCAAAGCCAGTTGGAGTTTCTGATGCAACAGAACAAGTTCTAAGTATAACACAGACTTCATCATATCGTGCCCAGGGCTGCTGGTCCCCAGCTGCTGGCAAGACTCTTCTCTGATTCTGCCACATTCTAGTGAACTTGGCTCACACCCGAGCCTCGGCGTACCCATTGGTTAATTGTGGTCAGTAGCAGGACAGAGATAAAGGAGGGAAAGAGAATTACTGATGTGGAAGGACTTTGCTTTCCTTGGAAGAAACACGCTGTAGAAATCCCAAGTCTGACGTTGACAAAGTTGGAATTTGCATTTTGTCCTTGAGTGGACATTGGAGCTTCACTACTCAAAGCAAGGTCCCTAGACCAGCAGTGCACATTGCCTGGACCTCGAGAGTGAAAAGAACCGCAGCCGTATTCCAGACCTATGGATCAGAACATGCATTTTCACAAAGTCCTCAGATGCCTGGTGACCACGTGAAAGGCAGGGAAGCACGTGATGGAGAGACTCCAGAAGGTGCAGGGCCCTGGAGATGCTGTGCCCATTCTAAATGCTGCAGTCCAACGCCGAGTCTCAGCTCCCTTGCTTTCAGAAGCCTTGAAAAATACTCATCACTTCAGTCTCCACATTTCATGGAGGAGAGTAAACTAAGGCTGAGGAACGAAATGACTTGGTCAGGGTCAGAAGCAGCTGCTGTGTCAGGATGAAAAGCAAGGGTTCCGAAAACTTTTGTGACCTTGGCTTAGGCAAAGATTTCTCCAATATGACACCAGAAGCATGATCCATCAAAAGAAAAACTGGACTAATTCAAAATTAAAAACTTCTACCCTTCAAAAGATATTAAGAAAACAAAAAGACAGGCCATAGTCTGTTAGACAATATTTGCAAAATACATTATTTGATAAAGGAATTTTACCCTTTCAAACTCAGTGATTAAAAGTGGCAAAAATAGGGGTGCCTGGGTGGTTCAGTCGGTTAAGTGACTGACTTCAGCTCAGGTCATGATCTCACAGTTTGTGAGTTTGAGCCCAGCCTCAGGCTCTATGCTGACAGCTCCGAGCCTGGAGCCTGTTTCAGATTCTGTGTCTCTCTCTCTCTGCCCTTCCCCGGCTCACACTGTCTCTCTCTCTCTCTCTCTCTCTCTCTCAAAAACAAATAAACATTAAAAAATTTAAAAAATCTTTTTAAACGTAACATTGATCATCTGACCAAGAAATTCCTCCCTTAGGCATTCATCCAAGAGAAATGAAAACTCAACGTTCACACGCAAAAATAAAAGTGCATATAAAAGTGCATACATGAACATTTACGGATGCTTTAGTCGCAATAACTGAAACGTGGAAATAACCCAAATCAACTGGTGTGTGGATAAATAAACTGTGGTACATCCACAAAATGGAATATTCGTCAGCATTAAAAAGGAATGGGAACATAGGAACATGAGTGAGTCTCAACAGCATTGTGCCGAATGAACAAATCCAGACTCAAAAGGCTATGTACTACACGACTCCCCTTACAGGACATTCTGGAAGAAGCAAACTTACAGGCACAAACTCAGATCAGTGATTGCCAGGGGCTGAGGTGGGGGGAGAGGTGAGTGTAAAGTGGCTGTATAAGTCGCTGGGGCCACTGTAACTGGGCGCCACCAATCAGGTGGCTTAAATGACAGAAATGTGCTGTCTCGCAGGTCTGGAGGCCCGAAGTATGCCATCTAGGTGTTGTCAGAGCTGTTCCTTCTGTGGGCTGGGAGGGAAAGACCTGTTCCAGGCCTCTCTCTTCAGCTTGTGGATGGCTGTCCGTTCTCAGATGGAAGGTGGATCCTCAAAATTTCTCCTTTTTGTAAGGACACCAGTCATGCTGGATTAGGACCCACTCTAATGGCCTCTTTTGAACTTGATCACTTCTATAAAATAAGGTCACAGTCTGATGTGCTGGGGGTTAGGAGAGCACCGTATGAATTTCGCAGGGACACAATTCAACCCATGGCAGGGGCCCAAGGGAACTTCCGGGGGGCTGTGGAACTGTTAGGTATTTTAATTGTGGAGGCGGTTCCCCCAGATGCACGCATTAGTCGAAGCTCCTAAAAGTGCACCCTAAAAAGGGTACATTTTACTGCATGCAACATAACCTCATTTTTAAACTAGAAAGAATAAAACAGATCTCACCTATTTTTCAAGAGATTATTGCTCTTTCCAATCTACCGGACTTGTCCTGACTATACCGTGTGTTCCAGGCAGCTGGTGGGTAAAGGAGTATTTTTGCAGCACCCCGGATAGGTTATAGTTTTACAGAAAAGACTAATTTTCTGCTGCATGTATTTATCTATACCCAACATTCCAGCAAAAAGTAAAGATTCCATCACATTGAACGGCCCATTTAGTGACTTGCCTTTTCTGGAGTCAGAGGAAGTCACACCGAGTGAGGGCTGGCCGGGAGAATCTGGTTTGGGACCCGCCAAGGTTAGCTGGAGCTGGGAGCCGCTGCCAGCGGGTAGAAGCCGCACACTTTGCCCACAAAACTTGGGAGTCTGGGGCCCCACCCGAGGCCACTCAGAGGACACCTGCTGGGGAGGGAGTCAGGAGAGTGCACAGCCTGCCAGCTACACTCAGAGTCACAGGAAGGGACTGAGTAGGTGGCCTCAATGTCACAGGAGGGGCATGGGTGAGGGGGCTTGAGCCACACTGTTCATGGGGGGCGGGGGGTGTAGGTTAGAGACACACAGACCTGGCTTCACGGAGGAGGACACATGTTCAAAGGGGTGAGAGCTAACAGACCTTGGAGCCCTTCCCACTGACATCCCCTGGTGGCTTCTCCCGTCCCTGTGTATTATCTGTCTCATTCTGCACCATCAGACTTACAGCCTCTTGTGTGTGTGTGTGTGTGTGTGTGTGTGTGTGTGTGTGTGTGTGTGTGTGTAAAATCTAAGTCATGGTAGAGGGATGCCTGGGGAAGAGAAGCCATATTTCTGGAAGGATCCAGAGTGTGGTACAACTGATGCTGATTCCCCAGCACCCAACTTTCAGGAAGGGTGTTCTCTTTGTAGACACCTCCTTCTGAACACCCCGACTTTGTCGGTCTGCATGGGAGCGGTGTGACTGAGCCTGGGAACTGAGGCCAACTCAGGGAGCCAGCTGGAAAGAAAGGAGCTCAGAGGCAGTCTCCTCAGAGGGTTCAACCAGCACGCCCCCCAGACGTGGCTGAGAGGGGTCAGGGAACACGGGGCTCCGTGACAGCACTCAGGCGAGGCCACCGTGGGCACGCTGGTGCGCTGCAGGGCCAGGCCTCCGAGCTGTTTGACAACATGGCTTGTTCTTTCCGGTTGTCTGTCAGAAATGAGCTCACTGTTTTGGTAACCTTCTCAGCCTTCACATTGTTGTGGAGACCCTGTCTAGCTTCTATTCAGTCTGGCCCTGCTCTTTTGTCTCTTCATGTTTTTATTTCAGGTGCTTTATTGTTTTAATCTCCTGAACTTTATATCCCCCTAATGTTATTTCCTAAACTGATACCAAAACCCTTTCCATTTCCATGGGCTTAGTTTTCCTGTCTATAAAATGTCCCCCCCTTACCCCCCCCCGGTTATAGACTACTAAGAACTTTGTGCCACATTCTCTTTCTCACTTAGTCTTCACGGTAACACTTTGAGGTACAATCATTATTCCCCCCTACTTTACACATGACAGAGGTGAGACATAGAACTTAACAGTGTCCCCCCTTGTCCGAGGTGGCTTGTCTGAGGTGGTAGGCAGGAAGGATTTGAACACCAAGTTCATACTCTTTTTTTCCCTCTCAGCTTTATTGAGGTATAATTGACATATAACATTGTGTAAGTCTAAGGTACACAATGTGATGGCTTGACGTATATTGTGAAATGATCATCACAATAAGGCTAGTGAGCATCCATCACCCACATAGTTACATGTGTGTGTGTGCGTGCGTGCATGTGTGTGCGTGTGTGTGTGGTGAAAACTTAAGAAAAATCTACTTACTTAGCACCTTTAAAATATCCATGCAGTCTTGTTAACTATAGTCTCCACTCTGTACATTGGAGAGATATCCTAACCCCCCATGGTTATCACAGCATTATTCACAATAGCCGAGATGTGGAAATATCCTAAGTGTCCCTTGGTGAATGGGGATGGGTAAAGGAAATGCGGTATATAATGGAGTAGTGGAATATACTGGAATGTTACTCAACCATATAAAAGAAGGCGAGCCTGTCATTCGAGACATCATGATTGCAACTTGAGGGCATTATGCTAAGTGAAATAAGTCAGACAGAGATTCACGGGTGGAATGTAAAAAACTGAGGGGTGCCTGGGTGGCTTAGTCGGTTAAGCATCTGACTTTCGCTTAGGTCATGATCTCGCGGTTTGTGGGTTTGAGTCCCGCATCGGTCTCTGTGCTGACTGCCAGCTCAGAGCCTGGAGCCTGTTTCAGTCTGTGACTCCCTCTCTCTCTGACCCTCCCCTGCTCACGCTATCTCTCTCTCTCTCTCTCCTAGAAATAAAAACGAAAACAAAAACAAAACCTTAAAAAAAACCTGAACTCATAGGAACAGAATAGATGGATGGTTGTCAGACGCGGGGGTGGAGATGGGGGAATGGGGGTCAAAGGTACAGACTTCCAGGTTCACACTCCACTCCACTATTTCATGGCCAGTTATCTATCTTTTTTGCTGTGTGATCACTGATGCATTGTTTGGACTCTCTGAGCTTAACTTTTCTCATGTGGCAAACGGAGACATTGACATAATTCCTGTCAGAAAAATGAGCCACTATGTGTAAAAACCCTTTAGTGGTTCAAGCACCTACCATGTCCACCTTCCATGAGAGCTCTCTGTTCATGTTTACCTGTTCCCTTCTCTTGTCTCCATGTTGGCGGCCATCTGGGTGATGATTAGGCTACCTTTCGCTGAACATTGTATATAACAAGAATTAAACGTTTGGAGTACTAATTACACATGCTTTGTTTTCTCTGCCTTTCATTTAACCTCACAACAAACCTGGGAGGCAGCTGCCATAATTCTCTTCATTCCACAGATGAAGCTCAGGCACAGAGGGGTTGAGTAACTTGCCTAAGGTCGCACAGCAAGTTAGTGGTAAAGCCCCCATTCCAAATGAGGTCTGTCTGACCCCTTCTATTACCCAACTATAGTGTAGCACCAAGACAGGCACTGGGGTGAGGGTGGGAAGGAGATTGTGTGGTTGGACTTGAAAGCATCTTATAAGCTCTGCCCACAAGCATAGACAAGAATTTAAGTTAGGGAAATATTCTGCCCCATTTTAATTTTTAATAATAGACCCTGTCACCTTCTTCTGTTCATCCGTGCTGTTGGTCAATCAATAAATGGACTTACCTAAATGTCCACATACAAGACATGTGACTCTTCTACGAAATTCTAGGTGTGCATATCCAGATATGTAAAAATAGAGTAAAGACAAGGTAGGTGATTCTCATAGCCTTTGGTCTATTTCTGAGTCAAAAGCAAGATTAAAAATACTGCTGCTACTGTATTTAGAAGTCAGTTGTTCACTTTCAAATCCCTGCTTAGCACTTTGCATTGCCCTGGGCAAAGAGAAGGTCCTTAATAAGTTGTTCTGGGTGGCTGAGTTTTTTCTAGCCTTTCTTTTCCACTCACCACCACACATCTGAGGTACCTACATTCTGGGAAGGGAGAAGGCTGAGCCAGGGGAATGGGCTAAGATGAGCAGTGTGGTGGGCTCTGCTGGGCTTCCAGACCCGTGGTGCCAAGGAGCACAGGGTGCAGGGAGGGAGATCACAGAGCTGAGCCGAAAGAGTGAAGGCTATTTCAGGCAGGCTCCCCACAAGACATCAGATGGGTAAGCCTAGCATCAATGCCTGGCCAGCCTGCCCTTGGAGATGCCTCTCTACCTACCCCCATTCACTCTCTGAGGTTCCAACTCTCTTTCCCTGACTGTCCCCATGAAGCCTTCCTCCCTACCAACTAATTTCTGCTAAGATGGTTATTTAGCTTCCTGACCATATTTGAATTTTAATGGGAGATTTTTGGAGATCCAGAAAAACTAATCAAAGAATGACAGTCTCGCAGAGGGGAAGGGTGAACTGTCACCTAAGCCAGAGTTTACAGACTCACGAGTCTGGGGCAGGCAGGTAAATGCCGATGCACGGAGCCCAGGCGCGACATCCAGCGGGGTGTGGACCGACAGAGGCAGGCTCTATCTAAAGACACTCAAATTTTGAAAACTTTAAAGTTTTGAAAGCTTTGAAAATACTCTTCAGGTAAAAAGCAGAAACACACACAAAGTGAAAGAAAAAAACATGAACAGTCACACCTGGAATGCACTGGCTTGGATCCTGGAACAGAAAAAGGACATTTGTGGAAAAACCAGGGAAATGCAAATAAAGTCTGGAGTTTAGCTTGTAGTAACGGACAATGTTAATTTCGTAGTTTTGGCAAGTGTACAGTGATTGTCTAAGATGGAACTGAGCCAGGGGTACATGGGGACTCTCTTTCCTATCTTTGCAAGCTTTTTTATAAATTAAAATTATTCCAAAATGAGGTTTGCTTTTTAAAAAATAACCACATCACAAGTGAGAGCTATCACTTATTCAGATATGAGGCTTACTGTGTCTAAGAGCTTTATATATACTAATCTATTGGATCCTAGTGACAATTCTATCAGAATGTTCCTTGTGATGATAAAATTATTGTCCTCCTGGGATCCCTGGGTGGCCCAGTTGGTTAAGCATCTGACTCTTGATTTTGGTTCAGGTCATGATCTCACAGTTCATGAGTTTGAACCCCAAGTCAGGGGCTCAGTGCATGGAACCTGCTTGGGATTCTTTCTCTTTCTCTCTTCTTCTGTCCCTTTCCTGCTTTTTCATGCTCTCTCAAAATAAAGAAATAAACACACGTTTGTTTGTTTTTTAATTATCATCCTCCTTTTATTGATGAGGAAACTAAGGCACAGGCAGGTTAAGTATCTTGCCCAAGGTCACACAGCCACTTTGCGGTAGAGCCAGGCTACTGATCTAATGCACAGTATTTTTTTCCTAGCCAACCCACCTGTGGTATGTAAAACACATCTGTCAAGACTAGAGGCTCACTGGTGTCAACTTATAACTAAAGGTCATGGCAGAAGTGCATGGAAGTGAGTGAGACATGTCCTCCTGTGTGGAATTGAAGGAGCTCTACTACCTCAGACCCATTAGGATGGCTACTACTTAAAAAAGAAAAAAGAATGGGGTGCCTGTGTGTCTCAGTCAATGAGGTGTCCAACTCTCGATTTCAGCTCAGGTCATGATCTTGTGATCTGTGGGATCGAGCCCCGTGTCAGGTTCTGTGCTGAAGACTCAGAGCCTGCTGGATTCTCTTTCTCCCTCTGTCTCTGCCCTCCTCCATCCCCCGACCTCGAAATACATAAATAAACTTTAAATTTATTTATTTTTGAGACAGAGAGAGACAGAGCATGAGTGGGGGAGGGGCAGAGAGAGAGGGAGACACAGAATATGAAACAGGCTCCAGGCTCTGAGGTGTCAGCACAGAGCCTGATGTGGAGCTCAAACCCACGAACCGTGAGATCATGACCCGAACCGAAGTTGGATGCCCAACCGACTGAGCCACCCAGGCATCCCAATAAATTTTAAAGAAAAGAAAGAAAAAATGAAAATAACAGTGTTAGCAAGGATGAGGAGAAACTGGAATCCTGTGTACCGTTGCTGGGAATGTAAGATGGCACTGCTGCTGTGGAAAACAGTGTGGGAGTTCCTCAGGAAATCGAAAATAGAACTCCCACATAATACGGCAATTCCTCTTCTGGGTATATACAGAAAAGAATAAAAAGGGGGATCTTAAACAGATATTTGTACACCCATGTTTATAGCAGCACTAGTCTCAAAAACTAAAAGGTAGAAAGAAGCAAGCCTGGTACCCGTGGATGGATAAATGGATAAAGCGAAGGTGCTACGTGCATGCAATGGAGAAGCACACAATGGCGGATAATGCAGCCTGAAAAAAGAAAGAAGTTCTCACCAGTACTACAACATGGATGAACCGACAATATCACGTCAAGTGAAATAAGCCAGTTTCAAACAGAAATACTACACGATTCCACTGACATAGGTATCTAGAGTTGTCAAATGTATAAAGACGGAAAATAGAATGGCGGTTGTCAGGGGCTGGGGGAGGGGGGATGGGGAGTTAGTGTTTAATAGGCATATAGTGTTTCAGCCTGGGGAGATGAAGACTGTCCTAGAGTCTGTGGGTAGGAAAAATTGGCAGGATAGATCCAGGAAGACACCTCCTCCCTCAGGAGCTCAAGGGAATCGTAGGGGTCGATGGGGCATGGAGTATACATGAAAACTCTCTTAGATGATTCTGATATTCACCATTCTCTGCCCCATCCTACCCACCCCCCCCCCCAAAAAAAAAAGGAAAAGCAAAATCTTAGCATGTGTTGGAGAAAACTGAGATCCAAAGTGGTTAACTTGGACTTGGCCGGAGGTCACAGCTAGTTAACCAATGAATTCCAGGTGACTGGCAGGTTGCTCAACAGCCAGAGCATGGTGCATTTGGGAGCTGGATGCCCCAGTGTCCTACTCCAGGGCAGTTCAGCCCCAGGGCCCCTGTGACTCAGCTTTGAGGTGCTCTTTAGGACACCAAGCCTGCACATCTGTGGCCAGATCTTTTGGACATTTTACCCACCTTCCAGCCCCAGGCTGATTTTAAAATGTGTTTCAGACCCAACCTCCCAGCACCTTGTTGCCAACTCAGTTGGGAAGTTACAGATGGGGAGGCAGCGGCCAGACAAGTTTCTACAGCAACGCCTGGGGTTTGGGTACCGCCATTAGCAATGCAAATGTAGGGGAGTGTCAGCTGATTTATTAAATGGAGTCCTTGGCACGTCCTAGCGCCCCACTTGGACTCATCTGTCATCCCCTCATCAGCCCTGGGAGCTGGGTGGATGGGCTACATGTGCTAACCCAGCTCCATTAACATTGTCTCAGGGCTCCAGATTTATGGTAGCTTCTTAATTTTTGGATCCCAGTGAGAATCATGAGATCCTGTCACTAAACCTGTGGGTTCCCATCCCCTCTCTGCATGTTTTCTTTCCCAGGGAGCAGACAATTCATTCCTTCTTTCTCAGCTTGAAGGGTCCGGCTTCGTGTGCCTCTCAGAGTGCATGGCCCCCCTTCCAGCTGCTCTGTCCTCCCACCCTGGGGCCTTTGCAGGTGTAGCTCATTCTTTCTGACATGTCTTTCCCCTTCCTGCCCTTTTCCAGTCCCCAAGCACCTGGTCTCTTCCAGTTGTTCAGTGGATCTCAACTGGGGGTGATTTGGCCCCATAGGAGACATCTGGCTGTGCCTGGAGATGCTTGGATTGTCACAGCTGGGCCATTGAGGTGGTATTATTGGCATCTAGTGGGTCGAGGTCACAGTGCACAGGACAGTGCACAGGACAGCCTCCCGAGATAAAGAATGAACTGGTCCCAAATATTAATAGTACCAAGGCTGACAAACACCACCCCAGCACACCAGACCCATGAGCAGTAGCCCAAGCCTCACCTCCGCCCCGAGGGAAGTCCTCTCTGAAGGAACTTTTCTGCCACCTTGACCCCCAACCACTACACCAGATGCATACCAGACTCTGCCAGTTTCAGCACGTGCCCCTTCTTTTCTCTAGAGTACTGACCTTAGTTTGTCATTGTGTTTCTGTGCCCCTGTTTGATTATGTTTATGCTCGTGCTCTAAGCTGCACAAGGTCAGGGACTTTGTCTGTTCTCACTCACCTTAGTATCCCCCAAGCAGAGCAAGTTGATTGAAGCGTAGTAAGTCCTGATGGATCTACTGATGAACCAATGGATATATCCTATCCCTGTATTTCCCAAAGAGGGCTCACCAGGGTCAAGGCAGCCCCTGGGACCCGCCGGACAGAAATAGTTCAGGGAGGGCCCAGCCGATGTGTACCATGGGGAGCTGGGGTAGGGGTGCAGGGGATGAAAGGTTCTGATTAAGCCTTTTCCCTACCCTCTCACTATTCCTCCCTCCTTCCATCTGTACCTCCTCCCCTTTTCCCATCTAACCTCCTCCTCCCTCTCTCTTTCCCTTTTCCTTTCCCACTTTCTCTCCCTTTTATCCTTCCCTTTTTCCATCCCAAAAAACAAATACTTATTGAGCACTTACTGAATACCAGAAATGATTAGGTATCAAGTATACAGCAATGAACAAGACAGACATGGAACTTGATTTCATTGACTGTCAGTCTTTAGAGAAGACAGTCATGAAACAAGTTACCACCAGGGTGATAAATGTTACAAAGGGAAAGGAAATAGGGTTCTGAGCACCCAGGCCAGGGGGATCTTAAGCAGGAGGGGGACAAACCAATTTGCTTTGGACTTCAGATACGATTAAATTTTGGTTAACACAGTGGTGAAAAGTCTGGGTTTGGAGCCTGGCTATCTGGGTTCAGACACCAGTTCTACTGCTCACCATGTGAACTTGAACAAACTAATTAATTTGCCTCATTCCTATTTCTTCATCTATAAACCAAGAATAACATAACAGTTACTTCATGGGATTACTATGAGGATTAAATGAACTAATGCATGGAAAGTGCTTAGGACAATGTCTGAGACGTAGTAAGCACTCAACAGATGTTACTCAGTATCACTAACCTGTATGATTTTTTCCCCAGGTAAATAGAGAACTTTGGTTTTTGAAACTATTGTGGAAGTCCTTGTATCAGTTAAGATTAGACTTGACTGTGAGTGACAAAAGACCTAAAGTAAGAGATAGAAGTTTATTTCTCTTTTGTGCTATGTGTTGCCAGCTAGTGTGGCAACTCCACAATCTTCAAAGACCAAGGATTCTTTTAGGTTATTGCCCTGTTGTCTTCAACATGAAGATCCTCCCTTATGGCCTCAGTGTGGCTGCTCTAGCCCCAGCCATCACCAGTTGGAAGGAGGATGACACATCGTCTACCTTATAGAACATGCCATGGAAGTTGCATGCTTACTTCTTCATCCATCCTTTGGGCCGGAACTGACTCTCATGGTTGGACTTAGCTGCAAGGGAGGCTGGGAAATGTAGCCTTTATTTTGAGTAGTTTCATGTTCAGCTGAAACATGGAGGGAAGTCTATTACTTAGGAAGAAAGATAAAAGGAAATATCCTCTGTAAGAAGACAATTGTGGTCTTTACCAATTGTCCTGACTTTGCTCTTAACATTGGCAAGGCACAGCCCATTACCTGAAGTATTTCACTGGTAACTAATGGTGAATACACAAGGGCATTTAGAACTGTTCTCTCCTTTGGTCTGAGCTGACTACTGTGATCCCTCAGAGTTCTCCTTTGGATTGAAATCTGGAATGGATTCTGATTGAGCCACCAGTTGAAGGGCTTCTCTCCTGGTCCCTCAGGGAGCCACTGTCTTCTGGCGAGCCTCTTAGCCATATAGCTCCCATGGGCCCTCGACTCCCTAACCCTCCTACTCTCCTTCATTCTACCTTTTCCCTTCTTTGGCTTTTAATTTTGTTGTTTGGCCACTCTTTTCCATTTGGTTCTCAGTGTTGTGGTCATTTTCCCTGGTCGGAGGCAGAAAAGCCTTAGGATAGCCATGCTCCAGAGAGGAGGAGGTGAGGTAAACTGGGCCCCAAGGGCCAGCCTCTGCCAGAAGTCTTCAGACTTGGATATGCCAGCGGCATGGAAGCTGCCTCTCTTAGCCACTCCTGTTGTCCTGCAAGGCAGTCTCAGTGTCTTCTCCACCTTGAGGTACCCTTGGCAAACCCCCCTCTCACTACCCTGTCCTGGTGTGTGTCTGCCCCAGAAGGATGTGGTGGTGGGTTCTCAGCTAAGTTCCAGGAGAGGATCTCCACTGCCCCCTTCAGGCACCATTAAGGATTGCAACTCAGGGTTGAACATAACAGCACTAAGGAGACCCAAATTACTTACGGAGCCCACCCCCCAAGCTGGTAGACTTTGTTCTTTCTCAAGGCCCAGACAACTGCCTATCCCTGACAACTTTTGAGTGACCTTTTACAATAAATTATTACTAAAAGGAACAAGTAGTACTGGCTTTTCGCTATGTGCCGGGAACTGTGTCAAGAACTTAAATTAGTTCATTAAATCCTTCGAACAGCTCTTTGAGATGGGGATTTGAACTCCATTTATAAATGAAGAAACTAAGTCAGAGAGGTTGAGTAACTCCCGGAAGGCTACAGCTCTTGAAAGTGGTGGGGCCAGGATTAGAATTCTGGTGTGATTCCCAGACTTTATTCTTTATGCTGTAAGAATTGCCTGTCACTTAAATGTATATGATTAGTCAAAGGTGTGGGGTGAGGGAAGGGAGAATCAACAAAATTAATGGAACAAATATTTACGGAGCCTCTGCTAAGTGCCAGGCACTGGGGACACAAAGATGAGTAAGACACAGTCCTTTCAAGAAACATCAGGTTAGTCTGAGAGGTAATTGCAGATGCAAATTATTTGGAGCCAGTTCATTAAGAGTAAATACTATGGGTACACAGCCTAGGATATTATGGACACTCAGCAGCTTAATCCATATCTAATTGGGCATTTGGGGGGGATTGAGTAGAAAGAATCATAGGAGGCTGCCTGGAGGAGACAATATCTGAGCTTGGTCTTAAAGGGTGAATTTGATGTAAATGATAAGAGTGGAAAAGGCTTTCCAGACAGAGGCACAGGATATACAAAGGCCAGGAGGTAGGGCCAAAGTAACATGCCAAGCATATATTCTATAGGTACTGGCTCCAATGGAACATTCTCATGCACACTGAGCAAACACTTTCAACTAAATTAATACGTTCTCCTCCTATAGTGGCTGGGGGAAAAAAGACACCTATCTAGTCACTCAGCCAATTTGTTGATCACATTCTTCTTGCCTTTTTCACCTGCTCTGGCCTGGTTCCCATTTCTATGTCCTCTGCCCCATCCCTAGTTCTTTATGGAGAATGTTCTCGAAAGGAGACACTTTTGTCATGTTCCTTGGTCTCCATCTTGCTTGAGTTCGTTGAAAGCCAAATGGGTGTTGTACTGCTTGAGGTTCTGCTGAGATGTTAGGTGAATGACAGTTGCTGTCTTGAGTGAGCCAGGTCTTTGTGGGGACTCTGATCTGCTTAAGGAAGGCTGAGCCCATCTGCTTCCTCCCCCCTTCCCAAACACAGTTTCCAGGCAGCTCTGGTCAGCTCGGCCTGTTAGGAGAGATTTCCCTCCTGTTGGGCCAGCTTTCAGTTGTCACGACACACACCTGGGAGTGGAGGTGACTGTGTGGGGCTTCGGTTCCTCCATCATCACTTTGCTGTGGCTTCTCCATGCCTCCCTGGTGGGTCCCAGCCTCCCCAGCTCCCTTTCCAACTTATTCCAGGCTCCTTCTCCCCTCCTTCTGTTCTCCCCCAGGTGCCCACACATGTTGTAACCTTGATTCAGATAACCGCATTTCAAAGGTTTCACTCAGAGGCAAGGACTTCTAAGGGGGGAGATCAGGATTTCAGGAGATCTTCCTCTTAGTGTTGCCCGGAGTCAGAGCCCCTTCTGGCACCCCTCACATCACAGCAGCCTGTTAGGAAGATGGTTCTGTGTAGAATTGGGAATACGGCTCTGTACTTACACAAACCAGAGTTCGAATTTAGGCTCTGCTATTTCCAGGCTGGGTGTCTTAGAGCAGGTGACTAGTACTCTCTGAGCTTCTGTATTCTTGCCTGGAAGGCAGAGATGATCAAAGCACCACCTCAGAGAGTTCTTGGAGGTGGAAGTGGGACCATGCATGCGAGGCACTTGACATGGAAACTCATTACAGCACCTCTTGGCAGCTTGTAGGCTGCTCTTGCTCACAATTGGTTCACTTGGCAAAGACTGAATGTCTCCTGTGTGTCACATGCTGTGCTTGACCCTGAGCACCCAGGAGTGAATTAAACAAGGACCAGCACTGTGACCATGCAATCACTATGTGTGAAGACGTCCAGAATGTCTTTGCTCTGTGGCTAAACTGTTTATAAGGAACCAGACCCCTATTTTGTGCATAGGGACACCGGAAAAAAATAACTAACCATTAGCCACTGTACCATCTATGATCTGACTTTCTCCTGAGAATTTCTAAAGCATGTTCTTTAAGTGATTGACTGTGCAAAGCATCCCAAAGAAAGTCAATTGCAACGAACCACTAGTTTCTGCCTCCTTGGATCTCTCAAAGAGTCATCTGAGGCACACACTTCTTAGCTCGGGAAAATGCAGGATTCTCCCTTTAAGTAGAACCTCTGATCCAACTGAATGTGTGTTCCTGTGACATGACTATCATAAATATATTTTTCAATCATTCTTACATTTTGCAATTATAAATCCATATATGCTCATTGTAGAGAGATTGAAAAATACAGTAAACAATAAAGAAAAATGTGTAAATGACTTATAGTAATAGTTAATGGTTTAGTGTAATGTTCTCAACATCTCAGGGGGTCCCTGAGACTCTTCCAGGGGGTCCATAGAGTCTGAATTCTTCAATTTATTTAATTTTATTTATTTATTTTAATTTTAATTTAATTTAATTTTTCTTAAATAGTTTATTGTCAAGGTTGTTTACATATAACACCCAGTTTTCATCCCCCATGCCCTCCCCCATGCCTATCACCCCCTTCCCTTCTCCCCCTTATTTTTTAAAATGTCATTTAATTTTTTGTAATGTTTATTTATTTATGGGGGAGGGCAGAGGGAGATGGAGGATTCGAAGCAGATTCCTCACCAACAGCAGAGGGCCTGATGTGGGGCTTGAACTAATGACCATGAGATCACGAGCTGAGCCAAAGTCAGACACTTAACCAACTGAGCCACCCAGGTGCCCTGAATTCATTTAATTATAATTCCAAACCATTACTGGTTTGGCTCACTCTTATTCTCTCATGAGTGTACCGTGGAGTTTTCTGGAAGGTACATGACACGTGATGACATCATTACTCTAACAGCTCTTTCGCTTGTGCACACCTGTGTCTACATTTTCTAATTTTAATTTTGAATATAATAACCACACATAGATATAACTCACATGAACGAAAGTTGTGTGTGATCCTCAATCATTTCCAAGAGCATAACGAAGTCCTGAGAGCAAACGGTTTATGGTTTAAGGGTTTGCTCTTTCTAGGCTTTGGCCTATGGATATGGCTAATCATGAAAAATTGGCACCACGTTGTAGGCTTACTTCATGTCTTGCTTTTTCAATTAATCAATGTATTATATATAAATATTTGTATAAGGCATTAATATATCTTATGTTATGTCTCCTAAACAATGATAATAACACTTCTATGAGCCAGGCCCTATTCTAAGTATCTGCACATAGCAACCCTTTAAGATAGGAACTATTATAATTTCCATTTTAAGAAAATTAATATTAATTAACTCACCTAGGGTTATAAAGTTAGGGAAAGACCGAGTTGGAATCCACACCTAAGGCACAGTATTTCATCATCCAAATGTTCCAGCATTTATGTACTCATTCTATAATGGTTTAACATTTAAGATTTCTGTGTTTTGCTAACATAAAATAATATTGTGTGAATATGCTTAGCACATAGCTTTGTTGGGGTTACTGATTATTTCCTTTTAGTCAGTTCTTGGAAGTGAAGTTACTGCATCGGGGAGGGATCAATTTTTTCACAATTTTGACATGTCTAGATACTTGAAGACTTCATCCTCACTGATATTCTTGCAAACGTGATAGACAAAGGAAAGATAGCACCCTGCTTCGGTAGGTATTTCTTTCACATCAAGGGAAACTGAACACCATTAAAAATCTTTTGTGGCCATTTAAGTTTATTCTAGTAGAAACTGTTTACTTGTTAGGATCTATTTTTATCTATTGAGATTTACCTGATTTTAGTTCACACGTTCCTGAGCTTATGCCTCAAAGTGAATGTTGCCAACATCAGAATGATCACTTAGGTACTTAATGTAATAATAATACTACTCGATAAAAAATATCTGGAACTCTCTGATGGGACCTGCACGAAAAGCAGTTATAAGGCACAGCGGAAAGAGGAAATTCCTTGTCTAAAGCCTTATCACCATTTCAAAATATGTTGTTTTTCTTTTGTCCTTTTAATCCACAACACGATATTGCTTACTAAGTTTACTTATCCAGTTCGAGCCAGACAACTTTTTGGCCATCTGGTAATATCGAGTGTTCTCTCGAAGGACTAGTAGTTATTCTGGAAGTTATCTCTAGTAGACACTGTTGGTCCTAATTTCCCTTCACCTGGCTGGGCTCCTGCCTCCCAGGTGGCTGTGAGTAAAGGCTAACGTCCCACAGCTGCCCCTGCTGCAGAGCATTCTCTGTTGAACAAGAGTAGCCAATCCCGTAGGCTAGGTAGCCCCTCGTACCCCAAAGACAGCCAGCAGCCAGTGACTGACACAGAGATACAAAAGGCTGACACCCTTGTCTCAAGGGAGACCCAATGATGTGGTTTAATTTGTGCTCCAGACTGATGGTACTGGTACTGTGGTACCAGACTGATGCTAGTCTTTAGCTGCGACCGCATCCATACACGGCTTTTTTCTCCTGCCCTACTCGGCTTCCCTCATTTCTTTTGTCCTGAGAGCATTTTTTTCCCCCAATAAATTACTCTCATGGGACTCCCCCACCATAGACTCTGCTTTCAGAGAGATCTACATAAGACAGCTGGGATCAATAGTGGTCACAGGAAATAGACTCTAAAGATGGACTCCTAGAGGGGCGCCTGGGTGGCTTAGTCGGTTAAGCGTCCGACTTTCGCTTAGGTCATGATCTCTCGGTTTGTGGGTTCGAGCCCCGTGTCGGGCTCTGTGCTGACTGCCAGCTCAGAGCCTGGAGCCTGTTTCAGTCTGTGACTCCCTCTCTCTCTGACCCTCCCCTGCTCGCTCTCTCTCTCTCTCTCTCCTAGAAATAAATAAAAAAAATTTTTAAAAATATTAAAAATAAAGATGGACTCCTAGAAGTGACTCCCTCACTGACTGAATGACAGCAGAGGCCCTCCCTGGCAGCAGGTGGGTGTACTCATGGTCTCTGGCATGCTCGAGCATATAGTAGCTGAGAATTCTGCCTGCAGTGAACTGGGGGCTGCATTAGTCAGTGCAATGCCTCTGGCATTTGAAAGGTATGGAGCGAAGAGTAAACCCAGAATTGTAGAATTGGAAGACTGGTGTTAAGTGCCATTGATTCACTGAAGAGAAGAAATGCAAGGACTAAATGGAAGTCAGAGATTTAAACCTGAGAGCCTCGGGCGCCTGGGTGACTCAGTGGGTTAGGCGTCTGACTCTAGATTTCAGCTCACGTCATGATTT
Source organism: Proteles cristata cristata (assembly GCA_017311185.1). NCBI lineage: Eukaryota > Metazoa > Chordata > Mammalia > Carnivora > Hyaenidae > Proteles > Proteles cristata. Next base: position 184,703 of record JAESUZ010001786.1, on the reverse strand, counting down.
CATGGTTTGTGAGATCGAGCCCCACTTAGGTTCTGTGCTGACAGTGCGGAGTCTGCTTGGGATTCTTTCTCTCTCCTCTCCCTCTCTGCCATGCTTACTCACGTGCATGCACACACACTCCCTCTCTCCCAATAACTAAACATTTAAATAAAGAAATAAATAAAATTGAGAGCCTCTCTGGTGGCACTTAGAGATTTATCTTCTGCAGCCAGAGGGCAGGCAGAGCCGAAGAGGAAGCACAGAACCTAATTGCAAGGATAGCAGAACTTCAAAGCGGGCTGAATTCAGAGTTAAGGCAAATATCTTATGCCAAAGATAGGAATAGAGTAGGATCCAAAGACTTGGAATATAGATACCTGGGGATATGCACTTGACAACCTTGAATGCCTTGGCATGCGTAAATGGCTCTGCTCCTCCTTGTCAGAAGATAGATTCCCCTTTCCTTTTTTTAAAGATAATACTGAGCCTCAAGTGAGGCTACTGCCTTATAAGACAATACTGGCCCTTCTTTTTATTCTTTTTTTTTTTAATTTATTTGTTAGAGAGAGTAAAAGCATGATCAGGGGAGGGGCACAGGGAGAAAGAGACACAGACAGACAGAGAGACAGAGACAAAGACAGAGAATACCAAGCAGGCTCCATGCTCAGCCAGAGCCTGATGCAGGACTCCATCCCAAGACCATAAGGATGATGACCTGAGCTGAAGTCAAGAGTTGGACACTCAACAGCTGAGCCAAGCTCGTCCCCCAATACTGGCCCTTCTTAAGATCATCTACCACCTTTTCCCTGCTGGCCACTAGACCTATAATTAAGGTCAAATCTCAGTGTAACGCCACTGCAGAAGTGCCAAACCTGCAAAGAGAGTAGAGGCATTATATGCCAAAGAAGGTTCAAGAACTGGTTACTGTGTATCAGCAGGAACTGGGTGGGCATGCCTAGCAGTGGGTCACCAGGATGGTGGGAGGCGAGAGGATAAGGGAATGTTTGTCATACAGGGTTAAGGGCCTCAGGAGACATGGCTAATATGCCACTGTGGCGGTTGTTAGTATCTTGGAATAAGTGATGAATTGCATTAAATGAGATGGAGAGGCCAGACTGCCTGGTAGACTGTGGGGAAGAGATTAAAAGTCTCTGAGAACCAAGCATGCTAGAATAGGTCAACCTCGTGAGGCTGAAAATCCCCAAACTGACTTTGTTTCTCCATTTACCAATGTGAAAAGGAATGCATTGGGGGGGGCTAAGGAGAGACACCAGTGCTATTGAGAAGCTCTGTCGAGGCTGCTCCCTTCAGGCTGGGGATGTTAATAGAAGAAACTCTTCTGGAACTGGGCTCTTTCGTATCAGTGATAATAATGGAGTCCCAGAGAAGTGGAAGCCAGATGTTAACACTTAATTATGTAATTAATGAAAGAGGCAGTAACATGGGAATGGCACCCAGGTAGGTCAACCTGAAGTTATCTGTGGAGGTGAGTGAAAGGTTATGCTGGCCCTAGAACCATGATAGGTTATAGCCAATAAGAACACTTACTTAACATATGAAGTCAAAAGAGATCAAAAATGGATGAACAGAAGCTTCAGGCCAACACTCCCAAAAGAAAATCAGGATTTCTTTCCCAGGCTCCAGACCTCAGTCAATTCTCAGGTCGAGAGCCCACTGACTGCAAAAGGGGTGGGGTTCTCATGTGAGAAGGTATGGAAGCATCATAACAAGTGTGTACTGTACATCCTCCAAACAGACCTACAGGTCTGTACATGGGCAATTATAAACTACAGAAAGAGAAATATCCAGTTCTTTCAAGGGCTGTTGGATACAAGTTCAAAGATGCTGCTGATACTAGAGAACCCAAAGTGCCATCAGGACCTCTTCTGAAGTAGAGACACAGGCAAGGCAGGTAATAAGTTGAGTCCTGACCCAGGTTTGTCTCACAGTTGGTAAACTAACTTCATGAATCCACCCGACAGGCAATGTCCCAGCTCCCAAACATATAAATGGAACGGACACTCTTAGCAATTTGCAGAATATGTATATTCGTTCTTTGACCTGTAGAGTAAAAGCAATTGTGTCAGCCTCCCAAACTACACCCTTTGGAGAATTTAGTACGTCCACTCTGCCTCACAGGGGGAATGGCAGATTCCCTCAAATGTAAAGGATGTAAAGGATGTCAGGGTGGTAGTTCCCATTATACCCTTGTTTAAATTATCAGTCTGGCCCCTGAAAAACTGAATCATGGGATATAAATGTGTATGGTTAAAAACGTAACCCAGGAATACCCCCAACTTCACCTGTTTTCACTAGAGCAGATTAGCACATCCTCACGTGTATGATATTCAGCTACTACTGGGCGAATATGTGGTTTTAAATGCCCATCAGAAAGGAGGATCAGAAGCAGATGACGTGCATATGTAACAAACAATAATACACATTCAAGGTTTTACTGTAAGACCACATTCATTTCCCCCTCTCTGTCCCAGTGTAATCCAAAGGCATGTGGACCATCTGATGATTATGCAGAACATCACCTTTGTCCACTATACTGATGACATCATATTAATCAAATCTGATGAGAGGTGACAGAGTCTCTGGATAACTTGGCAAGATACATGTGCTTCAAGAATTCAGGGACTTGCTACATTAGTGGGGTTTTTAGGGACCCAGTGATTTGGGGTATGCTGAATGACCCTATCTAAGGTAAAGGTCACAGTTGTGTGCTTTGTACCTTATACAACAAGGAAAGGGGTGCAGTGGTTGATAGACCTCTTTGGGTTAGGAGGTAGCGTATTCCACACTAGAATACTGGGCCATTTATTGGGTGATACAGAAGGATCCTGTGAGGATTGAGTGAACAAGATATTTATGTTATAGAACACATAACATAAATCAATACATCTCTAATACTATAATCCCTATTTCAGGCTCTCCATTTAAGGGGCATGGTATGACGTGGCTTCTTCCAAAGACAACCAGTTGTCCAGGGCCAGAAGACAGAACATTTAGATCTTCATTTTCTAGAGTTTTCTCCTGACTAAATGATCTAGGTACTTTTTTTTTTTTTTTTTTTTTTTTTTTGCCTCTCTAGTCCTCCATCTTCTCATGTGTAAAATGTGGGGTATAAGTTGGTTCAGTGTTTTCTCAGCTTCTGACATCAGATAACAGACAGATAAGATTTACATGCTTGACACACTCCCATGGGTGTGTCCCTCAGCACCCATAAGAGGCTACGGGGTTATGAGCAATTCCCAGCAGGCTGGCTGTAACTCCACCCCTTCCTCCCACTCAAGAAAGAATATTGGAATGCAACATGGTAAAAGGGAGGTGATATGGTAGGGATAACCTTGAACCTTGATACTGTTCTCATTCATTTTTTATTTTTTTAATGTTTATTTATTTTTGAGAGAGAGAGTGTGTGAGTGGAGGAGAGGCAGAGAGAGAGGGAGACACGGATTCTGAAGCAGGCTCCAGGCTTTGAACTGTCAGCACAGAGCCCATTGTGGGGCTCGAACTCACAAACTGTGAGATCATGACCTGAGCTGAAGTCTGACCCTTAACCAACTGAGCAACCCCGGCACTCCTCTAACTCATTTTTTAAAACACCATTCACAATCTATGATATTATCATGTGTTTTAAAGACTACTTTTAACAAATTTCACAATCTCTTGACAGCAAGATTCAGAAATGGTGACTTAAAAGGCTCCTTAAAATTACTTTCCATCTCCAAAGTTTTAAATTCTGAGAATGCCTCCCCCCTAAAAAGGAGTTCCAAAACCTTTCTGTAATATCAGGTGTCACTGTGAAACTTGAAGCAAGAGCACTCCTTTGTATATATAAATTTGAATGTTAAGTTGGATGTGTACTTGATACAGCCACACCTATCATTACCCCTATATATGGAGTCACTCACCCCATATTTACTGATTGCTTACTCTTGTATTATTTCTAAGATTTTGGAAGGGTAAGTTGGGAGGGGTTGATTCAAATTTAGTGTCCTTACTTTATATTAGTGTTTCAAAAAATGTAGGTTAATGAGAAAGAAAGGGGTTCTGTGGCCAGAGAAATTTAGGACAGTTAAGGTTCATTGGATTTCTTTAACACAGACTTTCTCAAGTCCTTCATTCTACTCTGTTAATGTGCCTTGTGAATCTTCAGGGGAGAAATTTAGTCTGCAGTATTTTCCAAAGATTTTGAACATGGAACCCCAAAGAACAAATGTTTCTTGGAACACACTTTGGAAAAGTCTGTCTTACAGCAATGCCAGGTTTCAATGGTACCTGAGTAATTTCAGTTAATACCACAGGGGTACCATCCACACTGGCTTACCCACTACCAAAAGAATTATGCTCCTGAGTGGTATACAGAGATATCTGCTAAATGTAGTTCAGTCCCTTCCCCATCCCTTCTTTCCCCATCTGTAGTCTAGATTCCACAAATGCCAACAGCAGACCATTCTGGAAAGTGTGTTGCTACCCGTCTCAGGTATCGGCAGACTTTTGTGAGGTAACGGACCAGTGGTCCGGTTCTGGACCTTGCTCTGGCACCTTGTAGAAAGGTGAACAGGGGTGAGAGACTAAGAATTAATGAGATAGAATAATTAAAATATGAGTGACTGTGCTTGTGAAATGAGCTGACTAGTTTTTAACGTTTAGAGATGTAGTTTTTGAAATAAAGTAAATTACCAGCCATACTTCCAGGCACGTTGCCTATGAGCTTCTTGAGGATAAGAATCTGGAAAGTAGCATTGTAAATGGCTCCATTTATTGAGTGCTCTATGCCTGACCTATGCTAAATATTTTGCATTCTGGGGGCACCTGGGAAGCTCAGTAGTTTAAGTGTCCAACTCTTGATGTTGGCTCAGGTCATAAATGATCCCAGGATCTTGGGATCAAGCCCCACATCAGGCTCTGAGCTGAGTGTAGAGCCTGCTTAAGATTCTCTCTCTCCCTCTGCCCTCTCCCCCACTCTCATGAGCTCTCTCTCTCTCTCTCCCTCTAAAATAATAAAATAAACAAACAAATAAATATTTTACACTTTGATCTTTGCTCATATTATCTCCTAGAGAGGCCTTTCCTGACTGTCCTATCTCAGATAGCCCCTGACACTTTCCATACCCTAAATCAGGCTCTATGCTTTATAGAATTTATCACCACCCAGCCTTATATTATTTTTCTGCTTGCTGTTTGCTTCCCCAACTAGAGTTTAAGCTTCGTGAAGATAGAGGTTTCGGGGTTTTTTTGTCTGTGCTGTGTCCTCAGTATCTAGAACAGTGCTTAGGACATTACAGGCTGTCAATAAGGTATTTATACCAGGAATACATAAATGAATGATCTCGTGGAATTCTAACCACAACCCTATGAGCTAAGTCCTCTTATTATCTCCATTTGATCATTGAGGAGACTGGGTCACAAAGAGATTAAGTCACTTGCCGAAGAATTTAGTAAGTGGTAGAGCCTGTCCTCAGATCTAGGTATGACTCAGCTTTAGCCACCATGCTATACAGACTTTTAATGAACACAGGTATTGCTTCTCAGAAGGCCATAGCTGGACCCTGTGGGGACTCATTAAAATGTAGATTATTGGGGGCACCTGGGTGGCTCAATCTGTTCAGCATCCGACTTCGGCTCAGGTCACGATCTCACGGCCATGGGTGTGAGCCCTGCGTTGGGCTCTGTGCTTCCATCTCAAGGCATGGAGCCTGCTTCAGATTGTGTGTGTGTCTCTGTACCCCTCCCCTCCTCAAAAATAAATGAACGTTAAAAATAATTTTTCAAAATGTAGATTATTGGGGTTCACTCTGATACATATATTTTTAATGCTTATTTTTGAGAGAGAGGCAGAAACAGAGTGTGAGCAAGGGAGGGGCAGAGAGAAAGGGAGACACAGAATCCAAAGCAGGTGGGGCTGGAACTCACAAACTGCAAGATCATGACCTAAGCTGAAGTCGGATGCTTAACTGACTGAGCCACCCAGACGCCCCATCACTCTGATATATTGAAAGGAGTAGAGAAAAGGCTGGGGGAGAACAAGGGATAAGAAAAGGAGAGATAAAAATCATGCTTGTCTCAGGTATTGGCCAACCCATGGACCAGTCTGACTCTTGTCTGAAGTCTTCCAGAGAGAAGGGATGCAGAAGCAGAAGGAGCTGTTTTCACGAGGAGCTCCAGAAGACCTGGGATGCTTTGGTGCCCAGGTGAAAGGATAGTATTAATTTGACCCCTTTCAGATGAACAGCTCTGGTAGCAGCATGCAACAGCCTTAGCCCAGTCCGTGGCATTGTCATGGTGACCATGAAGGGAATCTTGGGAACCAGAAATCATCAACACAGAGTCTGGAATGAAAAATAAGTGCCCAAGGAACATTACATGGGGACTCCCAGGAAACCTCCGAAGGTGGGCAGAATTTGCTAGGTCCCTGTTTAAGCAAGTGTGGGCAAGTGCTAGCTACTGATGCTTGAATTGTTATTGTTACTAGTGATTCCATTAGTACCTTCAAATATCATTTGTCTTCTTCCAAGTTTTCTGTTTTTCTTTGTCTGGTTGGACCTGGGCAGTTCTGCTGCCTTAAGTCATGCTGGCCTAATTGGGTTCTCACCCTGATGTAAACGAGAGTCAAGATGAAAGTATGACATTGATCTTTTCCTGTCTGGAACTATCTGCAATTCTCTGGTGCTTTTAAACAGAAAACAAAAAAGTCTGGAATAAAAACTACACAGGAGGATTTGGAATCATCTCTGGAATCCTGCCTCCTGGCATCACATCCTTATGGACATGGGTGAGCTCCAGAGACCGAAAGGAGGCTTTTGTCCTCTCCTTGGTCCAGACCCAGCCACCTTCCTGTGCCTACATCCTGCAGTGTCACAGGATTTGAGTGAAGTTGCCCTTAACTTCCAGGAGCTGAGCATGCTTGCGACCCCCCTCCCCCCGCCCCCCACTGAGCTGTTAACTCACCGCTCCTTTGTTTACACGTTAGTTAGATGAAGTACACCCACTAGGATTGTGAAACACCATTCATTGTTTTTGGCGAGTTACTCTTTAGGTGTAGTCAAGAAGTCTTATTCTGAGGGGTTCAAAAGTGTTCCATAGCCATGTCAACTCCATAGTTATGGCCCTAAGTAAAAACCTTGACCCAAGAAACGAGTTAAGACTCCTGATAAGTGAGGTGAGTAATTAAGCAAGGGACTGCATTTTTATTGTGTAAATTACACTCTATTTACTGTAAAGCTAAGCTTCCAATAACCCTTATAAAGTCCTCACAGGTACTGACTTACCCATGAATAGTGAGTTCCGGGGCTACAGACCAGAACACGTTTGTCCTTCAAATGCTTGTTGGGAAAGAGAAGCTAGATTAAAATGGAAAAAAAAAAGCCACTTTCCCAGTCTCCAGTCGTTGAAGGCTTGGCTTGGGTCCAGGGGTGGAATCTTGGTTTTCCCCCTAAACCTCCCCAGGACTGGGTTATGCAAATCTTCGGTGTAGCAAGAGTTGGGCATGAAATCAATTGGCAGTTTGGGAATGCTTGTAGCACACAGGCAACTTGGTGGAATATTCTCTGTTCTCTCCTGGACCATCTTGCTTCTCATTTCTCCGAAAATGAAAGACATGTGACCCTTGCTCCCAGGCCCACAAGATTTCACAGCGCCACATGTGAATGTTGGACCCTAGAATTGTGCAGGACACCAAACCTTGTTCCTTTATAGAGGGGCCATTCCTGTAACCGCCTGGCAAAAATAATGCCCATATCCAGCTGGATAGTCCCTTCTGGCGTTCCCGCCACCTGGTTCAGGTTAAGTGATGTTTTTCACCTCCGTCTATGTTTACCTTTTCCTGTTCATCATTCAAAGAGAAGACCTTTCAGCCAGTACCAAGGGTTGTGATATGCAACAACTGGCACCAGGAGACCTGAGGGTGGCTGGGACACTCGTTCTAGAAAAGGCGTGAGAACTGGCTTTGTGACAGAAAATAGTGGTTTTGATCCTGGATCTTGTATCTGGTGTTGAGTGTTAATAGTCTTCGAGATGAAATGAGAGCATGATGTTCCTGGCAGATGAAGAAAACAATGTCTCCCCTCCACCCCCACCTCCCAAGTGAAATAGGCTTTGTTCTTTTCGCTTTTTGTGTGTGTGTGTTTTGGGTATTTTTTGTTTTCCTTCCTTCCTTCCTTCCTTCCTTCCTTCCTTCCTTCCTTCCTTCCTTCCTTCCTTTCTTTTTTGGTAACAGGTATTTACTTACAAAACCAGCTGGTTCCCTCAGGAAGGATGTATCCAACAAATCCTCCATGTAAACACTCAGCTTCAACAGAGAAAAGAAGTTTGCCATATTCAGCAAAAAGCTTGATTGCACTTGCCTCTAGGCCTTTGAGCGAGCCGGGCATCAGGCATTACAGGCATAGTGCCTAGGCTAGCACCCAAGAACATTTCAAGAGCCAATTAAAGTACCCGCGACCTGGAAAAGAGAAGAAAAGAAAAAGGAAGAAATGTTACACTCCCAAACTATGTAAATTGTGAAATCAGAATCTTAAAATGTTTACTGACATTGCTGCAAATTACAGCATATGTCAACTTCATCAATTATCTGATTTTATATGTGGACAGATCTCATTACAGTGAAACATAGTGTGCAAACTGGATTTTCTTTCTTAAAATTTCTCCTGGGTACCTAGTGATTGCTGAGAAATCACAATGAGTGTGAATCAAAGAAGCTACATGTAGAAAATGATTTTGAAAGCCCAATTAGAAAATGCCTTTCAAACGTTTTTGTCCCCAAATTGTGATGGCTGTGGATATATATTAACGTTTGATAAGAGCTGTCTGGGACCTACTAGGCTCCAGTGGCCTCGTGGGTATATCATTTCCCCTTCCTGGGATACTTTTAATTGCCTCTACGACCCATATTCTTTCTCTGACTTAAACCTTTACAAGAAATGTTCCCAAGAATGTTGCTTGGTTCTACACGTGTCTCCTTGACTGTTTCCATAGCAATCGCACACGGAAGGACCTTGTTGAGTAAAGTACACTACCTGGCCCTTTCCTTCAAGATGTTCACAGTCTAGAAAAGCAGATAGACAGGAAAGCAGATCAATTATAAGGCAGCTGCCTTCTGGAGGTTTACTCTCTGTTGCTTAGAGAGGCACAGGATTCAATATGTTTTTATTTATTTAATAAGTATTTTCTGTGTGTCAGGTGCTGCTCTTAACACAGGTGCTACTTAACAGTTTTGCAAATATTAACCCATTTGATTCCCAAAGTAATCCTAAGAGGTATTATGATTTTTTAAAATTTATTTACTTGAATTCAAGTTAGTTAACATACAGCGTAGTATTGGGGTCAGGAGTAGAACCCTGTGATTCATCACTTCCATATAACACCCAGTGCTCATCCCAACAAGTGCCCTCCTTAATGCCCATCACTCATTTAGCCCATCTCCCTGCCCTCCAGCAACCCTGTTTGTTCCCTGTATTTAAGAGTCTCTTGTGGTTTGCCTCCCTGTCTGTTTTTATCTTATTTTTTTTCTCTCCTATTATGATTATCCCCACTTTATGGATAAGTAATTTGCCCAAGGTCAGTCACACAGCAAATAGGTAGCAGAGGCATAATTTGAACCCAGGCAGCCTGGCTTGAGAGTCCACACTACTGGCATTTAAGGTATAAACAGAACCCTATGACCAGTACCTGAGAGGTTCATAGAAAATGCTACATATCTAATTATGCACAGGTAGGATGAAACCGCATCTCACAAAGGAGATGATATTTGAATTGCTTTGTATCAAACAGATATATTCAGAGCACAGGATGAAGAAATACATTCCAAGTAGAGAGAATAGCCTATGCTATCATCCCATGTATAAAAGAAACAAGCAGATAAGATGATTTGCTTTGGGAGATGTGGATAGTTTATATGGCTGGAATTTAATGTGCCAGGGAGAGTTTATAAGGATATAGAGACTTTAAAGAGAAACAGGGAAAACATAAACATGGGGGGCCTTTTGAGGAGTTTGGCTTTTGGTCAGTTTTGACTCTGGTTAGTAAAATGTAAACAGCCTCCCCCCATGCCCACCCCTCCTGAGGCACAAAAGAAAAGCTTGATACACTCAATAATGCAAAAGAAAAATTGTTAATGTACATGGAAGGAAATGACACAAAGTCAAAAGTCAAACAACACAAGAAGATAAAATATTTGCACTGCACAGCACCGTCCATTTTTCTCAATGTGCTAAGTGTGTTTACAAATCAGTAAGGGAACTCTGTGTGGTGACGAATGTCACCTAGACTTACTATGGTGATGGTTTCGCAATATATGCACATATTGGATCATTATGTTGTACACCTGCAAATAATGTAATGTTATATGTTAATGTAAAAAAAAATCAGGGAAAGGGGCGCCTGGCTGGCTCAATTGGTGGAGCATGTGACTCTGGAACTTGGGGTTGCAGGTTCGAGCCCTATTTTGGGTGGAGGGATTACTGAAAAATTTTAAAAATCTTAAAAAGACCTAAAAAATGTAAAAAGAAGGGGAAAAAAAGACGACCGAATCGAGAGACCAAGGACATGAACAGACAGTTTAAAACAAAGGCATCTAAACATCTGTAAACGTGTTCTGCCTACTTAAAAGAGAAAGGCAAATGCAAACAAGAGTAAGACATAATTGTCACTGTTGGTTTTGCAAAGATCAAAAGGTTTGGTAACACACTGGACCAGCCAGGGTTTAGGGAAATAGCCACTTTCAGAGATTGCTGGTAGGAGGGTAAATTGGCACAGGCTCTGTGAGGGCAGTTGGGCAATCTCTCTCAAAACTACGCAGGTACATACTGTTTAACCTGACAATTCCAGTCCTAGGAATTTACTCTACACAAATATTCACACATGGATATGGTGTTGTACATGCAAGGACATGTATGTTACAGCCTTGCATGTGATAGAGAAGGATTGGGGGAAACCTGCACAGTTAAGTCTGTTAGGGTGCATCCATACCGTAGAATTCTTTGCCGTCTTTAAAAAGAGCAAGGCTGTTCTATACCTACTGATGTAGCAGAATCTCCCACATTGTAGTGAAAAAGGCAAGGAAGGTACAGACCATTGGGTTAGTGTGCATGTACGTTTCTGGAAATGAATACATAGAGGCTTGAATATGCATTAAATACTTCTGGAAGAATCAAAAGAATCTAGTAACACTGAGAGCCTCTAGGGATAGAAATGGGGCAGCTGGGGAGAGAGGGGTGATGAAGATAGACTTTTTATTGTGGAAGTTTGATCTCTTCTGATTTTTTTTTGCCATGTGTTTCCTATTTTTATTTTGATTCGTTGTCTTGTGTTATCCAATTCTTAATAGTTAAGTTTTAAAATGTTGGTTGATTCCCTCCCCCTCCACCCTGATACACACACCATTGCATTGTTTTGTATTTGCATTATATCAGATCAACTGATAGATATTCCATGGATTTCATTTTCCATAAAACTCCAAACTAAATTACCTTCCCATAGGTGGGAGAAGAGGGAGGAGCTTGGCCACCATCAGCTGGAATTGCTGGCTGAACGTGGCCTGGGGAGGAGACCGCTTCTGTTCACCTCCCCGTAGGACAGGCTGCTAGGAGAGATTGTGTGTCTGGGCGAAGGTGTAGGGCAAAGTGCACTGGACGAATTTTGTTTAAACACCTGTAAGTCACCTTTGCGTGACTGAGACCCAGAGATAAAGTTTGTGAAACTTCTGTCTAGCCACAGTTTATATTCATGAACACTTTCCAGTATGTGAATAATCTTCCCTGGCCCTAATCGAAGCAAAGCTCAGTTTTGCTAAAAGGGATGAATGTATTTATCTATCTTTAGTGAAATATCGGGTATCAGTGTGCTTTCTTTCAGAGGCGTACGTAACCACCGAAGGATTGACTTCCTCCCTTTGTGAGGAAGAGGGCAGAAGACCCAAGTGGCCATTGAAAAGAGACTGTGTTTAGATCTCTCAAGGTATAATTAATAAAGAGAATAAAGGATCAAAGATCACCTCAACTGACAAAGCCAGGCCCTTCTAATTAGTGAAAGCTGCCCACTGGCCTCGCCATATTTTCTTTGCCAGGAGACAACTCCTAAGCTACATGTTTAAGTGACTTCTTGTTGAGCTGGTTTCGGAGGATTAAGCTCAGTGTAATTTCATCTTTCTCAGGTGTGAGACACTTGTATGTGCAGTAATACGATTCTGTTCTGTCAGGGAAAACAGTGTGTCTTTGTCAGCACTGTTTGACAGAGTCAAGCCCTGAATCATGACCTCACTTGCGGCAGACCTGAGTCCTGTATGGTTACCACTTGCCCCTCTGCCAAGCACTGGCACGTGGTCAGGCTGGTTAGCAGCAGCGTGGCGATGATGCATGCCCATGGCCCAGCTGGACTTCAGAAAGCAGTTCCTGTCGGATTCTACTTCTGATGGCAGAGCCATACGGTCTCTGTTTTCATCAAGTGTGAAAAACAAAATGCTCAGTCATTAATTTATGTTTGCTTTAGCTAGGAGTTAGGTCAATTCCTTTTCTGATTCCTTGGATAATGTTCTCAATAATGGTTTCCTGCTCATTGTTTACATTTTTGATGTATAGTGTGTACTCTAACATAAAAAATATAGTATCCACCATCTATTAATAATAATAGATAACTTTTATTGAGTTCTGACAACAGCCAGGTACATGATGCACACTGCTATAATTACCAGGTCCATTTTACAGATTGGAAAGTGAAATTCAGGGCAAACTAAGTAATCTAAGCAAGGGCACAAGGCTGATGAGTGGTGGGCATGGGATTCAAACTCAAGTATATGAGTCCAGCATTTTAGCACATAACTGCAAAGTTATCTACCTCCATTTATTAAATTCCAGACACATAATGACCCTGAACCATGATGATTGCTGTCCCCATTTTACAGATGGGCAAATAGAGTCTCTGAGAGCTGAAATAAGCTACATGGATCACACAGGTAGTAAATGGCTAAAGCTAGCTAACTTGGATCCAAATCTGAGCTCTAAACTACAAATCTTCTGACCAAAAAAGGTAAATCTATTTCTACCTTGGTTCACATGGAGCACATGTGATGGACAGACAGATATGGGCCATATTGCCATTTGTCTGCATCTGTCCATAGAGGGAGGCATAGGAAATGAGAGTTATTTGTATTCTGAGCTGGGATCATAAAGATGTGTTACTGTAAGGCTTGCGGTCTTATAGCAGCAAGGAGTAGAAGAAAGACTCGAAGGGATGGGACCTTATACATTACAGGTCAAACCATAATGTCATAGACGGCGAACTATTGCTTCTGAGACAGAAAGCAACTTACGTAAAGTCACAGAGGAAATACTGGAGTCATAGTCTTACTGGAGTTAGAACCAAAGTCTCCTGACCCAGTCTAGTGCTCTTTTATATCTTTTTGTTACCGCAGAGTTTACCTGAACCTTGTATCACTGAAATACCATTTGGGCCTGGCTCCTCCTTGTGTGGTTTAAGGTCAGTCCTCTTCTCCAGTGTCAGCACTTTAAAGTTCTTTATCTGAGTCTCTATACAGTTAGTCCAAACCATATGAATTTGCTACAATTATGGTTCAAAAAGATCTAATATAATCAGTGTCTTGTGATTCTACCTGACAGGTTTTCATGTAGACAGTAACAACTAACATAGTTGGCCTTGAACTTAGTAAATGGAGAAATTACATTCTCTTATTGGATTACTTCTTTTTCCAGATGTATCCCCTAAACCTGTGTGGTTTCTCTAGTATTCTCTTTCCACCTGGAGAGCAACATGGAAGAGTTTGAGGAGATTAGAGGAAGGATGCCATAACTAAGACTTTTCCAAGGCTACCAAGTGTTACTTGTAAGATGATTTGCCTAATTTCTTCCTGCTCCACGAGGGCAGGGACCTGATAGGTGTCGTTCACGCTGCATCTCCAGTACCAAGCACCATGTCCAGCACATAGCATGTGCTCCGCAGATACATGTTGAATGAATGAATGAACAAAAACAAAAGTGTAATGCTTTGTTTTAGTCCTGTCCTCACCATCCAGCAATCTGTTGTCAAAAACAAATTTTTTTTTAAACTTGATTCCAACAATGGACATCTCTAGAAACATCACACTTTATCACTGTGATAGACTGGCCTGTCTCAAGCCAGCCAATGATGGATAGCAGGTGTAAATGGACTCAGAAGTAAGCCTGGCAAGGCCTTTGTACAACCATGAGGCTAATAAGTAGATTAACTTAAAATCTGGACCTTGGAGTGCCTGGCTGGCTCAGTCAGTAGAGTGCATGACTCTTGGTCTCGGGGTTATGGATGTGAGCCCCACATTGGGTGTAGAGATTACTTAAAAATAAAGTCTTTAGGGGCTCCTGGGTGGCTCAGTCAGTTAAGCATCTGACTTTGGCTCAGGTCATGATCTCACAGTTCGTGGGTTCGAGCCCCGTGTCAGGCTCTGTGCTGACAGCTCGGAGTCTGGAGCCTGTTTCAGATCTGTGTCTCCCTCTCTCTGGCCCTCCCCTGCTCATACTGTCTCCCTCTCTCTCAGAAGTAAATAAAACATTTAAAAAAATAAAAAAATGGGGCGCCTGGGTGGCTTAGTCGGTTAAGCGTCCGTCTTTCGCTTGGGTCATGATCTCGCGGTTTGTGGGTTCAAGCCCCGCGTCGGGCTCTGTGCTGACTGCCAGCTCAGAGCCTGGAGCCTGTTTCAGAGTCTGTGATTCCCTCTTTCTCTGACCCTCCCCTGCTCATGCTGTCTTTATCTCTCTCCTAGAAATAAATAAAACATTTTAAAAAATGATAAAAATAAATAAATAAATAAATAAAGTCTTTAAAAAAGTAAAAATAAATAAAAATAAACATAAATTAAAATTTGGACCTTAAGCTTTAGGGGCTTTAAAATCCATCAGTCGGACATCACTATAAACACCTGCTCATCATGCTTTCTAACTATTGGAGTGAACACTCTGGAGTTCCCTCCCCCCCTCCCCCCCCACCCCTCGCCACTCACTGCCCTGGCTGGTACAGACATGCACACAACAGGTCAAAAGGTAGGCCCGGTGGTAAATCCATCGATGTAACATGAGCTGTTAGATTGGCTTCAGCAAAGAGGACAAGGGTTGGACACAGGAGCCAACATGGAAGGTCCAGTCTCCTCCAGTTTATTAGGGTCAGGGCTAGGACCAATTGAACCACAGTAGAAGGGGCTCTGGAATAGATTTGGGATGAGAAGGAGGGTCGTACAAATTTTGAACCAAACCATAGTCTTCATCCTCCATCACTGACCAGGTCTTCTTTTAGAAAATGATGTGGCCCATAGCTAAAACCTGGAAAGAGCCTAAGTGTCCATCAACAGATGAATGGATCAAGAAGATGTGGTTTATCTATACCATGGAATACTACATGGCAATGAGAAACAATGAAATCTGGCCATGTGTAGCAACATGGATGGACCTTGAGGGTGTTATGCTGAGCGAAATAAGTCAGGCAGAGAAGGACAAATATCATATGTGTGCACGTATAGGAGGATTAGGAGGAACTTAACAGAGGACCAAGGGGGAGAAGAAGGGCGGAAATGGTAGGGGAAAGGGAGAGAGGCAAACCATGAGAGACTCTTGAATGCTGACAAAAACTGAGGACTGGTGGATGTGGGGGGAGGAGGGGTGGGCATGGAGGAGGACACTTGTGGGGATGAGCACTGGGTGTTATGTGGAAACTAATTTGACAATAAACTATTTGTATAAAAAATAATAAATAAAATAAAATAATTTCTACATAGAAAAAAAAAAAAAGAAAATGATGTGGCCCTAGAATTCATCCATAGCCTGTCAATAATTTGGAAGGCCAGATTCAGAGATGTCCTTGATGCTGCTACCTGTATCCCAGAGGAGGAGCTGACATGAAACCTGGTGTCACTGCAGAGAACGGGACTTACAGTGATTGTCTTATTTGCTTAAGCTAAAGCATAGGAAGAATGTTCTTTCCCCTGTTGGAATAAGAACAGACAGTGGGACCTGGCACCCTAACTGCTCTTCACTGCCTGGCAGTCTCCTAGGCGAGATTATTATCTGCAGACTGAGCATACTAGTCTTCTTTACTGACATCCCAGTAGGGATTATGATCTTCTCTGCTTATGGAACATGAGAAAGCCAGTCCTGGGACATAGCTGAGACAAATTGCTTGTTTGAGAAACTGGCTTATCAAATAGGACTAAGTTTCAGTAGTTGGTATAAGCTTGGGGAGAAGTTGACAGTAGTCTGTTTTCTCATGACAAAATTTTCTGATGAGTGTTCTGTGTGTGCTTCTCAATGACTTCTCCTTAACCCTTCGACATTATTAGGCTTTCATTTTTCAGTCTTCCCCAAGCTTGACCAGCTCCCCCTTTGGATCTTTGTTTGTCAGTGCTTTCCATGGTTGCCCTGCTATTTCTTTAAATGGTTCTCTGTGACTATCCCCACCTCCAAAGTCCAAGCAAGGGCAAGAAGAAGATCTTTTGTCGTCTTCTAACTTGGGGTGAGTCTCATGCTTGATTCATTCATGTGCTACACTGGCTGTGTGAGACAGAGTCCAATTTATTCCCAAGTTCTGAGTTGTGAAAGTGTGAAATACTTTGATAAAATTTCCAGCTGTGGGTCTGACCACATCCTGTAAGGTAAAAGGTTGAGGCATGGGTGATGGGCATGGAGGAGGGCACTTATTGGGATGAGCACTGGGTGTGATATGGAAACCAACTTGACAATAAACTATAATTTTAAAAAAGGTTGTGGCATCTTAGTGCCTAAATTCTTGTCACAAATGTTCCCTGTATTACTCTTCTTTCTATATCTTATCAGAGGGGTGTGTAGTGAAAGACTATTGGTCTGAGATACACAGACTCTGGAAGGTTTTATGAAGAGCCTATTGGAATTTTAAGTTTGAGGGTTTCAGGCAAATTTTTTAGAATGCATCGATTCTCCTTTTTGCCAAATTCAAAGGTGCCAAAACAAACAAACAAACAAAGCAAAATAAAAAACCAAATTTCTATTTATTAAGCAGTATACTGGATACTTTGCATACATGATCTCACTTATATCGCCCTTGAAGGAGGTGTTTTCATCCCCACCAAACTCACATCAGCAGTAAATGGAGGAGGCAGGACTCAAAGCTTATTTTCTGAAGCTAAGTCCATGTTCTAAACAATATCATGCCATGTTTTTTTTCTTCTCAGTCTCACCCAATTTTTTTTTTTACAGCAGATGATATTCTGCCTTCTCTTTTCCTTCTGAAACACTCACACTTTAAACGATGTGCCATGCTTTTCTGGTTTTCACCTACTTCCTCTTTCTGTTTCTATTGTTGGTTTATTTTATCTCTTTTAGACTCTAGAATGTGCCCCAAAGCTTAGTCTTTCTCCTCACCTTTGGAAAGAGTATCTATACTCATGGTTTCAATTAATCTTTCTTTGATCTCACCAGATTCTTTTTTTTCTTAATTTTTAAATGTTTTTTATTTATTTCTGAGAGAGAGAGAGACAGCATGAGCAGGAGAGGGTCAGAGAGAGAGGGAGCCACAGAATCCGAAATAGGCTCCAAGCTCTGAGCTAGCTGTCAGCACAGAGCCCAACATGGGGCTCGAACGCACGGACAGTGAGATTATGACCTGAGCTGAAGTCGGACGCTTAACCGACTGAGCCACCCAGGCACCCTTGATCTCACCAGATTCTAAATACCAGACCACAGAGATCAGATCTGTCCTATTTACTGAAAATTGCAAGCTTCTTGTAGAGCGTATGATATACAGTAGATTTTCACTAAATATTGTTCAATGAATGAATGGATGCCTAAATGGGTGAGTCACTGATCTACTGAGATTTTTTTAGATAACTCTTTTTCCAAAGTCTAAACAAATATTTCCAGCTACCTGTGCTATGAAATGGTAGTAAGAGACTAGTAGACTAATTGACAGTTTGCTGGGACAGCCATACCAATTGGACTCTCTCATGTTTTCCCGTTAAAGACAGCTATATAGACTCTCTGTATGGGAGAAGAGAAGATTGGTTCTTTCTAATGATATGAGTTTGAGCTTCTTTGAGAAGGTGTCAGTGCAGCTACTGGTTGGAGTCCTTGCTAAGTAGGCATGGATGAAAAAGGATCACTGGATCCAAAGCCACTGGTCACTCATTAGAAGGTGACAATATCACCCCACTCATTGGGTAAATGTGTCCTAGTATTGAATGCCCAGGGAGACTTAATTCCAGGTCAAGTCAAGGTATGGAAGCATAATGAGCTCATAGCTATGAAGAGTCATGATCCTATCAGAGCCTCCAGATCTGTCCCTTGGTTACCTCTTCCTGCTGTGAGTTTTCAAATATTCTCATAAAACTTGGCCGTGGATGCCAAAGTTGGTGGCTGGCCTTAGTTACTAGGGGTGTGGCCCACTGAGGATGTGTTCATTCTTAAATAATTAATCAAACAATTTGTGGAAGGTCTGATCTGAGAGACACTTTGAAGCGGGATGACGTCTACTGGCTGAGCCATGGTCTCCACTTATTTCCTGCCTCTTCTATACTAGGTACTTTTGGTGGGTATTAACATGTGACTCAAAAATCTGCCCACGTTATGCCTGCTCTCATGTGTTTATCCTCTTGCTTTCATCCCAGACCAATATGACCCCAATTTTCCTATATTTCTCCTTCCAGGATCCTGATCAGTCAGTCAGGGCATTTGCCAGTGAGTCTTTATATATTTTAATGCTGGGCCTCTTCTGTCCATCCAAAGTGGGTGACCAAATTCATTGCTGGATACTCTGCCTTTTGGAAGAATTTTTGACTCACCACTGTCTTTGGAGGCCACCCCTGGGTAGGAACAGAGTGCAGCTGCTGGCCATGTTTGGCTTCTACCCACATAGTGAGTTGACCTATGCCTAGAGCAAGCCCAGGCTTTTTCCTTCTCTGTCAGTGGCTGTAAGTAATCCACCGTGTGACCATAGGTGTGAACAAAGGCAAAAGCACTCATGTGGCAGTAATAAATGACAGGAAAGCCTAGGTTACCTATTGTGGCAGCTTTCCTGTGGCCTCCGGCCCAGCTCATGCTTGACCCTCGGTGTCCCACTGCCATCTTATGAATTGTGGCTGGGCCTGTCTGTCTGTCGGTGGGTCTGAAAAGCCCAACATGGTGATGGGTGATGGGTGTTCTAGATGCATGATCACATGGCATACGAGTCAGGTTCTCTAGAGAAACAGAACCAATAAGAGAGAAACATTGGTTACGTATTGTATATCTTACACACACACACACACATGCGCACATCTACATATTCATATGGAGAAAGAGATTTATTTTACAGAACCTGGTTTCCATGACTGTGGGCCTGGCAGTCCAAAATCTGTAGAGCGGGCCAGCTGCCTAGAGGCAAGAGGAAACATTAGCAATACAATCTGGAGACTGAAAGCAGGCTGGAGGTAATATTTTTTTTCCTGCTCAGAGCACCATAATTTTTTCCTTTAAAGCCTTCAACTGATTGGGTAAGGCCCACCCATATTATGAAGGATAATCTGCTTTACTCCACGTGTACTGATTTAAATATTGATCACACATAAAAAAAAAAAATACCTTCAGAGAAACATCTAGACTAACGTTTGACCAGACATTTGGGCGCCATAACCTGGGCAAGTTGACACATAAAATTAACCATCACCATTGGAGTCTCATAGACAAATTCTACATCTCTACAAAGGCCCAAGAGCACACCAAGATTTCCCAAAAGGCGAAGAACTTTCCATTGCAGAAGCCCAGGACTTGCACAGTGACTCTCTCAGTGAGACTTGTCGTAAACTAGCCATGACATCTTTTTCAGTGCAGTCTCCAATACCACAGGGCTTCTGGGTCATACGGCCCAAGCACTGGCACTGTTTGGACCACAATCTGGAGCTGCTGCAGAATTCTTTCCTGCTCTGGGTCCCACTCAAAGCTGGCAGCCTCCCAAGTCACTCAGCATATAAATGGAACAGTATTTCCATGGGTGAGATGTGTTGTTTCTGGAACCCTAAGGAGTCTACTAGGCCTCCTTCTTTTAGCAGGAAGAACAAGATGTAGTAATTCATTTTTCACTTTGGATTAGATATCCTAACATATCTCTAACTATTGGACCTTTAAGTTTTCCCCTCATGTTGTCGTGCCCCAGAGTCTAGTTTATCTCCCATTCGCTGGAGCAGATGCTAGCTACTTCTTGCTCCCTCAGCTTGCAAACATGAATTTAAGTTGACAAATCTACTCAATAAATAAATAAACACGGAAATAAGAAATAACTCAAGACCTAAGAATATAAAATGTCTTTTTAAAAGATCCACTCTGGGGCGCCTGGGTGGCTCAGTTGGTTAAGTGTCTGACTCCTGACTTTGGCTCACAGTTTGTGAGATCAAGCCCTGTGTCAGGCTCTATGCTGAGAGCATGGAGCCTGACTGCTATTTTCTCTCTCTGTCTCTTTTTGCCCTTCTCATGCTTATGCTTCCTCTCTCTCTCTCAAAATAAATTTTAAAGAAAATTTAAAATAAATTGAAGTACACTCATTTAACAAATATTTATTGAGCACCTATTAGGTACCAAGATCCTGGAGTTCCAAAAATGAAGAATTGAGAAAATCCCTGTTCTTAGGGATCTAAAAGTCTACCATACCTCTTGCTAACAAAATGAGTAAAAATATTTAAATTCTTTTTTTCTTTTTTTAAGTAGGCTTCATGCCTAGCGCAGAGCCCCAATGCAGGATTTAAATTCATGATCCTGAGATCAAGACCTGAGCTGAGATCAACAGCCAGATGCTTACCCAACTGAGCCATTCACGTGTCCTTATGTTCTTATTTTTCAGTCTAAACCAATATAGCCAGCTGGGTAGCAAGAGACAAATGGTAATATTAACAAATGGGGTTATGATAGGCTGCCCCCTGATTTTACATCAACTCTGAACAGTATATCCACCAACACTGGGCTTTCAACACTCATTTTGTTTTCACTTTAACTTTACCCTTCATTATTAACATTTCTATTTCTATTTCTTCCTTTCCCTTCCCTTTTTCCACAAATCAACTTATGTAAATTTTTATATTCAGAATGATTGTAGATATGTATAAACAAAACATAAATGCCATATACTATATATATATATATATATATATATATGCAGATGTCTATAAATGTATAAAACACATATATATGTGTATATACACATATATATGGCATACGGGATCAACAAGGCTGAGGCAGACCATGAAACACGTTAGCATGTTTATGGGACCAGGCACCAGAATACAAATAAAAGCAATAATATCACTAATAAAAATGTTAGCAGGGTTAACTCTTTTCTAGTGTTTGCACTGAGAAACACTGCTAATCATTTATTTCCTTAGAATTCCATGGGATTTCTCTTCCTCTTTTAAGATGTAGTTCTTAAGAGGCATTTGCTCCTAAAAGACTCTATTTTCATCAAATTTAAATTCGGATCCAGTCTGAAGCCTTCCCCATTAATCCATTATTTTCTTCTTTGCGTCTTCATCCACACCTGCCTTGGATGACTTAACAAAATGGAAATACTGGTGGCCCGTGAGACAATTCAATTAGTCCCACTTTATCCCCCCTTTTTCCTTTGCTTTAAAGAATGAACTTTTGCAGATTGTCACCTTTTACCCAAGGTTTTCATATATTTCTAAGACGTTCCCCTGGTTGCTTTAAAACAATGTGCAGAGAAAAGTTGTGCATGAGTCAACACAGCTTCCGAGCTACACTGGTTCACCAGCCCCATTTCTCTATTTGCCAATCTGTATGAAGTAATGTGCCTAGAAGCCTGTGTCTCATCGACATTCGTGTGAGTGAGCCTTTTATCCCATACAATTGCATAGCCTCTACTATTAGTCAGACATGGGATCAGTTAAGATTCTGTTATGAAAGAATCTACTTTGAAATAACTAAAGTTAAAAAAAGCAAATTTGTTCATCCCTTCTGACTCAAAAGGCTGAAAGTCAATTCAAAGTCACTTCTGAATCCAGGTACTGAAACTCACTATTTCAGTAGATAGTTCTCTATAAGAGCTCCATTTTCTTTTCTTCTTCTTCTTCTTCTTCTTCTTCTTCTTCTTCTTCTTCTTCTTCTTCTTCTTCTTCTTCAATGTTTATTTACTTGTTTTTAGAGAGAGAGAGAGGGACAGGGTGTGCGCACCAGCAGGCAAGGGGCAGAGAGAGAGGGAGACCAAGAATCCCAAGCAGGCTCCATGCTTTCAGCCCCATGTGGGGCTCAGTCTTACAAGGCATGAGATCATGACCTGAGCCAGAATCAGAATTCGGATGCTTAACCGATTGGTCCACCCAGGTGCCCCAGAACTCTTTTTTCATATCTGCTTTTTATTTTTTATTTTTTTTTATGTTTTTTATTTATTTCTAGGAGAGAGAGAGAGACAGCATGAACAGGGGAGGGTCAGAGAGAGGGAGTCACAGACTGAAACAGGCTCCAGGCTCTGAGCTGGCAGTCAGCACAGAGCCCGACATGGGGCTCGAACCCACGAACCGCGAGATCATGACCTAAGCGAAAGTCGGACGCTTAACCGACTAAGCCACCCAGGCGCCCCCATATCTGCTTTTTATGCTTCTCTTTGTGTGTTGGTTTCATTCTCTTCAACCAGAGACAGATTTCCTCTTCGTGGCCAGAGAGATGGGACCTCGCAGCTCTCCTTGAGTCAGGAACTTCAAACTTGGAGCGATCCCTGTGGGTAGAGGAGTGTTGTGCCATGACTGGCCAGGCCTGGGTTGTGTGCTTACACCCGCACATAAGTCCTCCAGGCAGGACTTTGTGACTGACAGTCATTCTGAACATCATGGGGTAGCAGGCAGGGTGGAAGGGGGACCAATGAATGAGGAGAAGGGGGCAGACTCAAACGCCAGCTTACCACTACCTGCAAACCCATACCTGAGTACTGAGGAAGTACTGAGTATAAAAAGAAGAGTAATTGAAGTTAGTTAAAAGAGGCTTAGGAAATGTCAGCCAAACAATGGAAGTAAGTACTTCTGCTCAAGGTCAATGTAAAATATTAAAAGTACTAGCTAGCTAGCACATATGCTGAGAATATAATTGTCAGGAGAGAAAGTATAAGTCCAGATAGAAGAATAAAGGAATAAAATAAATCATATATAATGAATAAAAAGGAAGGGAAGCAAAAAAAATAAAAAAGCACCCCCCCAAAAGTAGGGGGCTGGAATAAAGCAACACATAAAATCTCCTTTATTAACAATGGTGGGCAGAAGAAACTAATGTAAAGGAGACCCAGTAGGAAAACCTCATTGTCAGGGTGTGAAAGCTTTACGAAAGATTAGAAGTGATAACACATAGTTTAGTTTATCGTGGATTTGGTTTAAGGGTAAAGTCTTTATTTCACATTGGGACTACAGGCGGTGATTTGTTTCTTAAGTAAATAGGAAAAATGCCTGAAGAATATACGAATGGCATTGAATGATTGAAGATTAACAGCTAGAAGTAGTTAAGGCCCCCGGTTAAAACTCACACTTATTTGTAAGCTTGGTGAGTCAGAGTCATTGTAAATGCTAAAAGGTAATTCTTAGGAAGTCACCTGGGCCGAAGTAATATCCTTCACAGCAGCGAGCTTTCACAAGCCAGTGAGGTTTTTATCAATCATTCCTGGCTAGTGAGTGAAATCAGCAACTGTGATGTAAGAGTTCAATTTCGCTTTCCAAATAAAAAAGAGGCGAAGGAGAAAATTGCAACAGGTTCTGAAGTTTAGGAGGATGGAGGAAAGAAGTCTTTTTCAGAGAATTTCTATAAAAAGCGCACAAGGGTTGCTGCTGTGACATTGATGAATACAGATTGGAATGAGTTAATTCATTCCATTATGTGATAAAATCTCCAGTTAGAGATGCCAGGAGATTGAATTAACTGAAATAACTGTTGAAAATAAGAGCATTTAAAGGGCAGAATTCGACCTGACAGACTGTAAAATGAATGGCTTTGAAAGTGCCATTGGAACTTAGGGGCAGAGCCCTTAGATGTTTGAATTTAAAGCAGAATCAACACATTTCTAAGTTACATGAGACAGAAGTTATCAGGATCTACATATCTGTGAAAAACTCCTGGAACAGAGTAGAAAGGGCAGAAATGTGCAGCCTTACCGGTTAAGAATTGTAGAGAAAGGGAAATAGTTGTTTCTTTAATAACACCCTAATATTCTAAAATTGTGATGTTAATCACCTCTGTGAATATTGTTGAAGTATGTATGCAGTTTTATTAAAATGTCAGAAAGAATATACCTGAAATTTATATAAGGAATATTAATAAATTTATATAAGGAAATTTATACAAGGGACCTAAAAATGTTCCTACCTGAAATTTATATAATAAAAACAGCTGTCAACTAAAAATGTCCCTATGTGCATTTTAAGTCTTGGACAATTTATATAATTTCTTTTAAAAAATGTTTATTTATTTTTCTTTTTTTGAGAAAGAGGAGAGGAGGAGGAGGGTCAAAGAGAGAGGAAAAGATCGAATCCCAAGCAGGCTCTGTGCTGTCAGCACAGAGCCCCACATGGGACTCAACCTCATGGACCATGAGATCATGACCTGAGCCAAAATCAAGAGTTGGGCACTTAATCCACTGAGCCACCCAGGCTGCCCAAGTCTTGAACAATTTTAAAATGTATAAATTAAATACATTTATCTGTACTTACTGAGAGAAATTTGTTCATCCAGGTTGGGCAAATGCCACAGAATGTAGAGCCAAAGGCTTAGGAAATACTCCCACCTCTGCTACTCACAGGTATTGGGCAAGTTAATCTTTTGAAACTCAAGTGTTTTCATGTGTAATATTGAGGTTTACATTCAGAAAACAAGATTGCCTGCTGCTTATGGGCACAGAACTATGGAAATCGGTAGGACAGGGCGCTAGTTCCCTTGAAGCTTTGATGCGTGGGTGGATGGTGATAGCAGTGTAATCACAGAGCTGTTGAGAAGCTAACTAGGAGAATAGAAGTGTTTGTTAAACTACAAGATTTTATGCAATTATTGTTATTAAATAAAGTTAATGAATAAAGTGATTCATAGTTTGCTAATGGGAAGACTCATAAAAATTAAAGACATTTCAATAAAGAGATATTAGATAAGCTTCATTGCCTCAACAAGATTTTTATAATCTTGATCTTTCTAATCCCCACTTTTGCGATGTAATATATGACTGATTTGTGTATTTATAACCCCCCCTCCCAATGTTGTCTCAACCAGGGATTTAAGACTTTTCCATGGCCAATTATGTCCATAATATAAAAGCTAATATGGCATTAATTTTTCCTAGACTCATTTCTCTCCCAGTGGAATTGGGAGAAGGAGGTGAGGCAGGCAATTCATTTTACTTCTAATTCCCATCTATTTCAATGGTTAGGGGCGGGCAAATATTCATTTGACATCTGTTGACATCTATTTACTATCCTTGGTTTATAGCCATATCATTTGAAGGGTCAAGATTTCCCACCCAGTGTTGGGCAGGGACATTCAGTGCCCTGGGAATGTCTATCTATTTCATGCCTTTGACTGCTGTATCAATCTCCTGGTGTCTTTTAGTTTGATTTATATCAAACTGATAGGCTTACCAATGGTCACCAGTGTTTCAAGTGGGAAAGTCACACACTAAACACCAACAGAACTGCCTGCTTCAAGAGAGAACTTATTACACTAATACATTATATTCCCTTGGGATAGGATATTTTACTTTTTATCCAGTTTTTGTAAAATAATAGAAGCCAAAAAGAGCATAAGATTACATATATACATACACACACAATAGTTTTATATTTACAGCATGGGAAAGAAAAGCTTATTAATTGAATAGTTCATCCATACTTGAGGAGAGAAGAAATCTGAGCCAGCTAGTAGGTTCCAATTACAGTGGTATTGAATCGTTCAAATTAACTTAAAAAGGGTTGTATACCAGGACAATATCCCTTTTTTCTTATATTAAAAGTGATATATGCAATGAAACCTGAAACCAATAATGAATATTTGTGAAACCGATGGAAAAATTTTTGAGTGATTTTAAAACACATTGTTCAAGAAGTAGATAAATGGTCGGTGATAGCTTGGTCAATATCCTTAAGATGGGAAATAAGTGTGATTGAGGGGCATATATAATACTTACTATTGGAAGAATGAAAAGAACTAGGCTTAATTCACAAACCACATATATAGTACTACACTTCATGGTGAATTAGAGAGTTTTTTATCATAATTTGACTACTGGAGATTTTCACTTTATTCATTATCTTTCAAACCTAAGATATGGCTCTACTATATATCAGCAAAATGATTCCTTGGTTTTATTTGCAAAAATGTGACCCTTGTTGTGATAAATAATATCAAGTAGGAAAGTAAAAGGTATTTAGTAAAAGTATAAGTAAACTAATAGCAGAAATACAATATGATATTTATATTCAAAAGGATAAAAATTAATCATACAGGGGTGCCTGGGTGGCTTAGTCGGTTAAGCGCCCTACTTTTACTTAGGTCATGATCTCGCGGTTCGTGGGTTCGAGCCCCGTGTCGGGCTCTGTGCTAACTCAGAGCCTGGAACCTGTTTCAGAGTCTGGGACTCCCTCTCTCTCTGACCCTCCCTTGCTCATGCTGTCTCTCTCTCTCTCCTAGAAATAAATAAAACATTAAAAAAAAATTCATCATACAGTTGAATAACAAGTGGAAACTCAATGCATGATCAATAAATGGTCCCTAAAGAAATTTTGGGAAGTATTAGATCAGTAAAGCCAAAGACGCTTGTTTAAAAACATATTAAAATTCTTAGACTCCTAAGTTCCTAATGACTATCTCAGAAGCCACATATACTTTAAGAGGCAAATTCCCTTTATGCCCAAAGAGCAATTGGTATCACACTGATGACATAAAGCTAGTTAATGAGGGAAAGTGCAGAGGGCTTACTGAGTGATCTTGGTACATTTTTTATTTGGTAACTTAACCTCTAAATTTGATTTTCTTCATCTGTAAAATGAAGAGTAATAACAACTACAAGGGTTTTTATAAAAATTGGATATACTGTATTTAAAGGTCCTTACCATATACACTACTTAGTCTCCTAAAACATACGAACTGCCATGATTACTACAATTATACCTGGCCTTTCTAGTTATGTGAATAAGTTCACTTTATCCTCACAACTTTGCTTGTAAATGAGAAAGTTTCAAGAGCAATCATATGGGAGATTAATACAATATTTATGATAAGAACTGCCTTGCTTATTCTCTGGCTTTTACAAGCCTAACAATGAGGGGCGCCTGGGTGGCTCAGTCAGTTAAGTGTCCAACTTCAGCTCAGGTCATGATCTCATGGTTTGTGAGTTTGTGCCCAGTATCAGGCTCTGTGCTGACAGCTCAGAGCCTGGAGCCTGCTTCGAATTCTGGGTCTCCCTTTCTCTCTGCCCCTCCCCCACTTGCACTCTACTTCTCTCTCAAAAATAAATAAACAGTAAAAAAATTTCTATAGGTCCAACAATGAAAAACTTGTAGAATTTTAAACAAGGAGACAGTATTAAAATGAAATCCACAGGCCCCAAATGGTGTCACTTAGGCCAAATCAAACTGTACTTAATACCTAACCTAACTTCAGTTTCAATGTCCCCAGAAATGTAGTCTTAACTCTTCAGTCAAGAATGTTCTGATAAGCATTGATGAGTCAATCTGTCACATGGGCCTTCCCATTCCCGTGCCTGATAAGGCCCCCCTGCCCATCCCCTGAAGGAAAGGCTATCTTGCCTATAGCAATCCTTTATTTTCTTTTGCTGGTAGTGTGTTGCCTCTCCTTCTTCCTATATAAATGCGCTTTTTTTTTTTTAACAACTCCTCACAGCTCCCTTCTACTTGCTAGATGGAATGCTTCCCAATTGATGAATCAATTAATAAAGCCAGTTAGATCTTTACAATTTACTTCGTTGAATTTTTGTAACTTAACAGCAGTAAACGGAGGAAAACTGCATCTGTTTTGATTTTAAGTCGTTTATTTTACTTTTCAGAAACTCTACGTCCCAATGACAAAATCACTCAGTTAGGACTGTGACAGAGCCAGAGATGAACAGTGTTTATAACTTATAACCACATAAGAGGAATACTTTTTTCTGTGATTATCATCCAAAATGTGTTTCATTCAATGAAATGAAAAACAAATTCTTTCTCTTGGAGGCCTGTTTTAAAGAATCTTGGAGGGCGAGTTCAACTACTTCTCAAAAAGTGCTCCCAAGAGTGAGTCCCACATCTGACCATCTTGACCAGAATGGCTGATGAGATAAAAATTTTCTTCATCAAAGGGGAAGTATTGGAGCAAACTGAAATACAAGATGAAACTCTCTTTTAGATTAGGACTTCACCTATGACATTCTCTGGGGAGTTATATGATTTTGAGGTGCTTCTCACAAAAGAGAGCTGGGTGGGACAAAGCAGCTCTAAGTCAGTTGAGAAAGAATAACGTTCTCTTGACTAAAATATACTAATCCCTCATTCAATCTGAGAGTGAATGGAATATGCTGCACTTAATGAAATGAAGTGCAGTTTTATCCTTCATTCATAACCAACCTTTCCCTTCCTTATTGAAAGAAGAAGGAGAAATAATGGAGAGAACAAGTTACAAGGACATTTGAAGGATGCCTGTTGCCCCCTGCACAAATATTCACTAGGCACGCATGTGGGACACTGAGAATAAGCTGCCCTAGAGCTATATCCGTATCCACCTTTGGACCTCGTTTCCTAGCAATCCATATTGTAGGGATCTTTAAAAAACCAACTAGGTGATACAGACTTCCCCCAGCTGTTTCTCCACCTCTCAGTGAGGTTTCTGCAAATCCTTTCTGCACTTCCGGTGGGAAGAAACTTACAATCAGATGTGCCCAGTGCAACAGGCCTTCAGTGACTTACCTGCATTACAATTACCCAGAGGATAGCTAAGTTAGGGGTGTTTAGGAGAGAAACTGTATGACTTGAGTGAATGCCTTGGGTGCATTGATATTTGAGGTACTATGGTAAGATGCTTACCTACTTTTTCTTTAATTGTATATATTTATTATTCCTATTTGAGCTTCAATTTCATCATCAAAAAAAAAAAGATAGAGAGAATGGAACAGTACATCCCTCAAAAGATTCACATGAGAATTAAATGGAAATTCTAGAAAGGAGGGTAATTCATATTTATTGAATTAATGAATGCCTACTAAAGGTCAAACACTATGGTTTATTTTTTTTTCACATGCTTTATCTCATTCATTAGCTTCATTTTACTTATTAAAATTTTTAATGTTTATTTTTGAGAGAGAGACCAACAGAATGTGAGTTGGGGGGCAGAGAGAGAGAGAGAGGGAGACACAGAATCTGAAGCAGGCTCCTGGCTCTAAGCTGTCACCACAGAGCCCCATGAGGGCCTTGAACTCATGAACCACGAGATCATGACCTGAGCGGAAGTTGGACGTTCAACTGACTGAGCCACCCAGGTGTCCCCAGCTTCATTTTTAAAATGAGGAAAGTGGGGGTGCCTGGGTGGCTCAGTCAGTTAAGTGTCCAATTTCATCTCAGGTCATGATCTCAGGGCTCATGGGTTCGAGGCCGCCTCAGGTTCTCTGATGACAGCTCAGAGCCTGGAGCCTGCTTCAGAGTCTGTGTCTCCCTCTCCATCTCTGTCTCTCTCTCAGAAGTAAATAAAAACATTGAAAAAATTTTTTGATGAGGATATTAAACTGAAGTAACCAAAGCTAGAATCTAGCAGCCAGAAAACAAATACTTACTGGGTGCTTATAATGTGTTGGGAAATTTTCTTGGTTGTAGTAAACAAGAAAGAGGTCTGTCTCAAAGAGATCTTAAGCATAAACAACCAGAAAACGTTTGGGGGTGAGGGGAGGGTGATGGCTTATAGGGAAGAAAAATCAATAGCACCATTTTGGGCCATGCTGGGTTTCAGATGCCTGTTAGATACACAAGGACAAAGAGTGGGAGGTAGAGAGACAAGTCTGGAGTGTAAAGGAGAGGTCGGGGCTGGAGATACAACACTGAGTCATCAATATATAGATAATATTCAAAACTTTGGCATGGAACGAGATTTCCCAGAAAAACATAACGATGGAGCACAGGGTTAAGGGCAGACAGCCCTGAGGCCCTCCAACCCTGTGGTGTGAGAGAGGAGAGATATTCAAGAAAAGAACCATGGACATGGCCAATGAGATAAGTGGAAAATGACCTGAGTCAGGGGTCATGGAAACCTAGAGGAAAACATTTCAAGGAGGGAATGAATAATCACCAGTAATGATACTATAAAGTCATGTAAAATACAGAGAACTGATCACTGCTTTTGGCAAAAAGTTGGTCTTTTATTTAACAAATATTTATTTAGTACCAACTCTGTGTTAGATATTGCTCAAGATATTGCTCAGTGAATGAAACAGATGAAAATCCTTGTCCTCATCTGGTGAGGGGTAGGGAAGGGAAAGGTGAACAATTAAATCACAGTGTTAACTTTAAAAGTAAGACCTGCCACTTATTTTACCCGCAAAAGATAGGTTTTTTTGGGAGTAAAAGAGAATTTGCAATCTGGGACAAACTAGCTGCAGCAAAACCCTAGGCAAGTAGAGAAGAGGGAGACAAAGGAGAGGCTTGTTTAAGGAGAAAAGGAGTTATTTGGAAAGGCTGTTAGGGACTAAAAGTCCATTGGAGTAAACTGGGAGTTCAAAGCATGGTGGCTTCTCATTGGCTAAGCTGTTGCTGGGGGCGGGGGGGGGGGTGCGGATAAGGGAAGCCAGTCTTCCTCCAGCTGCATCGGTAGAGAAGAATCTTGGGCAAGGTCAAGTCAGTCTCTTCCTGTTGAGTCTGCAATTGGCTACTGAATGGCAGGATGTGAGTGCTTTCCCTGTGGAAACCTCCTGACTTTATTTTAGTGAGGTTCCCCCTTACTAGTTTTCACAACACCATGCTAGTTGGTTAGAAGTACTTTACAGAAAACTAAAGCAAGGAAGAAGAGAGTTTGGGATGAGGTGGGTAGGGTAGGGGGGCGATTAAAACAGGTGAGCAGGGAAAAACACACAGGTGACATTTGAAGACCTGAATGTGCCGAGGGCATGAATGAGCTCTGCAGGCCTCATGAGGAAGAGCCCTTAAAGGGGGAAGAACACTGCCAAAGAAATTGCCTGTAAGATGTAAAGATTCACCAGGATGTCAGTGTGGCTGGAGCAGAGTAAGCGAGGAAGACAGTAATTGAACAAGGCAAATGGTGGCATGGGGGAGGCTGTGTGGAGCCTTCCCTGTGAGGCAGGAAGCCAGGGATTTGAGCAGAGGGGTGACACTGAAGGGCGTAAGTAATGCCATTTTGAGATTAAGGCCTCCATTAAGAGCAACCTCGGGCTGCACGTAGCCCCAGTTCCAGGAAAAACTTTAGCTGAAGCCACTCAGGTCAGCCAATCAAAAGAAGCTAAGAAAGATAGGTGTAACATTCCTGTGGTCTGAGTCAGGGTCTGGGGACTATAGATAACTACTTTGTACAAACTAGCCAATCACCCACCACTTGCCTGAACCCCACATGGGCCCTTTAAACTCACCTCATAATTGGTGATTTTCAAAGGATTCTCAAAGGTCATGACTGGGTCCCGCCGAAAGTAACGAACACCTCACAGATACGGAATGGTCAAAACTGTTGCCATGGGTGCTGTACAATTATGATTGGTGCTTATGTGATGATGCTATGCATACAACGTGTACACTGTAACACCGTCCCTTACCCCATAAAAACCCTGCTTGCTATTGTTCGGGGCTTCACTCGGCTGCTGCTGCACTGGCTGATGAGTGAGCCCCTGCTCTAGCTTGTAATAAAGACCCTTATATACTTGCATCGGTGTCGACTCCTTGGAGGTCTCAGGGGACTCGCGATTCAGGCGTAACGACACTGGCTGACTTCCGTGTTGACAGGCTCATGCAGGCTGCTGTGTTGAGAAGAGACTCTTGCGGACAGGAGTGGGGTGCTGAGCAAAGGCTGAGAGTGGGGAGACTGGTTAAGAGGCAACTGCAATAATTTAGGTGAGAAATGGTGTCCCTTGGGCCAGGTGGTAATGGTAAGCCTAGTGAGAAGTTGAGAGATTCTGGATACACTTTGAATCTACAGCAGGTTGGATTTGCTGATAAGCTGTGTGTGTGTGTGTGTGTATGTGTGTGTGTGTGTGTGTGTAGCAGGTATAAGAAACCACTGAGCATGACACCAAGATTATGAGCCTGAGCAGCTGGCAGGATGGAGTTACCATGAACTGAGTTGAGGAGGACTTCAGGAAATTGGGGAGTCTGTTGGGGGATATTGTCCTTAAACACGAGACGGGGGGCAGAGATCTGCTTCAGTGGAGAAGCTGACCTTAGTGGGGGCATGGACAGCTCATCAGCAAAGCACAGGCAGAGAGGTGCAAGCCCATGCAAGCGCTTTTTTCAAATTAATTTTTTAAAAAATTGAACTGTTCGTTACATGAGCTTTGGCTGTACCACGTAGTGATTCCATGATTCGACAACTCTATATATTATGCCCTCTATATATGCTTTCTCTGGATGACATCTATTTTTTCAGTGAAAGGGTCTTCCATTGCGAATATGCAGGGAGGAGGTGTTTGAAGTTTGAGGAGACAGTTGTTAAGGAGAGCGGGGGAATGAATGGAGGAGGGCAGTAAAGCAAAATTCCAGGGGCAGCTTAAAGGCCCACTTGACCTCAAGGTGGCTATGCATTTTTCTTAGGCCACCTTACACACAGGTACGGGTGTGGAGTCGGAAGAGCTGGAATTGGCTGGAATTAGCTGTGGCTGAAGGTTTGCTGAGTACCATGGAAAGAGAGAAGGCCAAAGATATTCAGTGTTCAAGGAATTCACTCACCCCAGCCTAGGGGTAAGAGGAAGTGAGAATTACCACCACTTGAGAGCCTCAGGGGAAACTGTGTCTTGGGGAGAAAAGGGTTTAATTCTGAACAAAGAAGTAAAGGAAGCATTCAAAGAGGCTGAGGAGGTGGGGGTTTTGTTACTCTGGGTAAATCTATTTCAGGTGGAGTGGTGTGGCCTGCCTGGAGGGAGTGAAGGATGGTTGACAGAAAAGTTGACAACTCTCAAAAATTTTTGCTCCAGGGGCGCCTGGGTGGCTAAGTCAGTTAAGCGTCCGACTTTCCCTTAGGTCATGATCTCACGGTTTGTGGGTTCGAGTCCCGCATCGGGCTCTGTGCTGACTGCCAGCTCAGAGCCTGGAGCCTCCTTCAGATTCTGTGTCTCCCTCTCTCTCTGACCCTCCCCTGCTCACGCTGTCTCTCTCTCTCTCTCTCCTAGAAATAAATAAAACATTAAAAAAATTTAAAAAAAATTTCTTTTGCTCCAAAGGTGCTGGATGAGCTGAAGGCAGAAGGCAAAGTTAGTGTGTGTGTGTGTGTGTGTGTGTGTGTGAGTTAAGGTAGATATTTCAGCATGTTTTTATACCAATAAAAAAAGAGCCGGGGCGCCTGGGTGGCTTAGTCGGTTAAGTGTCTGACTTTCGCTTAGGTCATGATCTCACTTCGTGGGTTCGAGCCCCGCGTCGGGCTCTGTGCTGACTGCCGGCTCAGAGCCTGGAGCCTGTTTCAATCTGTGACTCCCTCTCTCTCTGACCCTCCCCTGCTCATGCTGTCTCTCTCTCTCCTAGAAATAAATAAAACACTAAAAAAAAAAAAAAAAAAAGAGCCAGATGAGAGTAAAAACTTGCCAATACGAGAAGAAAGGGCTCGATATGGGGTCCTTGCAGAAGCAAAGCCCATGAAAAGGTCAGAGGGCACTGGATCCAAGGCCTAAGTGGAAGCCTTGGCCATAGAACCAACTTTGTACAAGAAAAGTAGCAAAGAAGGCTATAGACAGGAAGGCTGGTGGAAACAGCAACTGGAAAGATGAGTTAGTTCTCTTTGGGATGAATCTATTTTATCTCTGTAAGTATGAGAGGTTGTCATCTTGTGTGTGTGTGGGGGGGGGGAGGATGTTGGAGATTTGATGAAAGATAAGGGTGAGGAGAAACAGTCACGAGGTTGGGAGAATGAATTTACTAAAGAATTACAGGTTTGTTTGGCAGTATTGCGTGCCCACCTGAGATCTGTGGTCCTAAATCTGAAGTGGGCTCAGTCAAGAGGGTTGTGTAATTTTTCCCCACCGGGCCTGGCCGTGTGCGTGCAGTTGCTAAGTGGCTAAATGAGGACTGAGGCCTGTGCCAGGTGAGTGTGTGGAGGGGCAAGGCACCGGGATTTGGGGGTCAGCAGTGAAGTACTACAGATATGGGGCCATCGTCTGGGCTTCAAAAGGAGGGAAGCAATGGTGTGAAGGGGGTCCTGGATAATGACACAGGGTCTGCTCGAGGGCCTGGAGTGAGAGAATGAGGGTAAATGGGCTTGAAGGGCGGAGGGCAGGAAGCAGAGGTGGTAGACGACACGAAGACTGTGGAGATGGTACCTGATTGATTCTGTCCCCCAACGGACGAAAGCACTAACCAAGTGAAACTTTTATGACCAAGGTGATGTTGCCTTTGGCCACCTGAGAAAACACACACTTTCTGATTCTATCACTGGTTTGGTTGGGGTTGGTTTGGCTAGTAGAGTCTGAGTCAACGGGAATTTCACAGTCGGATCCACTATGAAATGAGTGCCTTATGCTTTGTTACAGGGAAGCACTATAGTACACAGGGGAAATCTGTAAGCTGTTTTGACATCAATATGGAGAGAGAGACACATCTGGCTTTAACTTTTCACATATTTTTTATGATGCCAATATTAAAATAAGAAAATGCTCATTTCATAACGAATGGAAATTTTCTCACGAATCTGGTATCATCAGCAACTTTAGAGAATAAGAGGGATTCTCTAGGAGTGTCCATAAAAAAGGACTTAATTAAATAGAGAGTATTTTGCTGTGAAGGATTTAAAACTAAACATAAAAAAAAAGCCCTTCATTACAAAATGTTTTATTTCACTGCAATGCCATTTAAAATTACAAGAATATAAGCAAATATCGTCCAATGTCAGAAGACATTCAGGGTGATTGTCTTCAGTATTTAGGGACAAATTAATTGTATCATGGAAATGTTCAATTCATTAAAAAGAATAATCAAGTTTCATTTGCATAATAATTAAGATAAGCTTTGTGTAGAGAATCACATTTTCGTCTGGCTTATACAATTCCATTTTCTCCAACTGGAAGATGTGTAGGATCCAGGCCAACTTTCTTCATTGTCACGGCAATGTCAAACAAATAGTCGTAACACTCACACCTAGAAAAGAAAAAGCAAGGGACTGAAGGGCTTCGTGAAACAGAGTTCTGCAGCCCTCCCAACCACATTTCTCCTCTCCATCAAGCTAACCCTGCTCCTAGTGCATTGTTTTTTTCTCAGTTCCAGGCCAAATGTTTCTCATTTTGCCCCCAGCATTATTAAAACATGGAAAGGAATCATACTGAATCATGCAAACATATTACATGCTTCTCAGGAAATAAAAGGGAGTTTAAATTTTTTAATCTGTGTCACTTTTTGAAAGAATTGTAGCAAATCATGATATAACTTGGGTTGTATAAAGCTGTATAACTTAGCTTTATCTCCCTTCTAGCCTTAAACTTGGGAGAAAAAAAGTTGGGTTTCCTTCTCCTTTGTATCAAGTGCATAGCGCCTTGCCAAATGATATATTTCTTAATAAATGAATACATAATAATACAAGTCAAATACGTAGAAATAACAGACAACTTAAATTTAAACCAATTTCACCAATAACCCACCGCAAAGTTGTACTTCCTTTCAAATCATAAAACACACTTGATTCCCTTTTCACATCTGGAGTGTAGTGACTTGTCCCAAACACCCTTTGATGGATACTCACATGGTTTTGGCCTTCTCCCAGGTTTCTCCCCAGACATACACTCCGTGACGCCTGACCAGGACCGCGCAGGAGTCCGGGTATTCATTTATTGCGCGAGCCATTCGTTCTTTGAGGTCTTTCTCCTCAGGCATATTCTCAATAATGGGTACCACTAACATATCATCATTCCTATGGAACAAGACAAGCCATTTTTCCCACTAAAATAAATAAGGGTATTCATACGTAAAAACATACAGTTTTTTTTTCACCTAACCAATTAGACATTCTGTTTGTATCTGAAAGCCACTCCACGTTATGAACAAGATTTTGCATGTTATTCTGTATATCCTGCATAGGCAGCTACCTCATAAGACACCTTGGGAATTTGGCAGGTATTCTTCGAAGTGGCAGAAATTTGTATAGGATATCAAAACCTAACAAAGAAATTATCAAGACCATACAAGTATTTCCTTGAAGCAGAGACAATCATAGTATTTTTAACAGAAGATGAGAAATGATAGATCCGAGAACCAGAAACATAGAAAGGATTAACGATTGAACTACTTATTAAGTATGAATTTTCCAAAGATACAATATCATTTTATTTTATCTCTGTAAGACCTCAAAGTTTCTCAGGCAAATAAATAAACACAGGTGTGGTTTATAGTACTGGGTTAGCAAGAATCTGGAAATAATTACTAAAGGTGTGATAGTATTTTCAGAACATTCTCAAGTCTGTGGCATTGGAACTTCTTTTACTTCCACCTGTTTTCAGTAAATACAAGTGATAAAATCAGAATATGCATTTCCTTTCTACTCATGTAATAATATTTAAGTGAATAACTTAGTTACTGGTAAAATTAAGTTTATCTCTGAGGTCATTTATGCCTAGTCAAATTTGGACATGTTTTCCCTTTTACATAAATTTCTCTTTTCACCTCCTCTATAATGGCCAAACTTAACAACAACAACAAAAATTCTAGGTAAAGTTTTATCAAAAATTGCTATTGCTACTTTAGGGCAGGTATAGGCTAGGAAGCTGTCATGTGATAAAAAGTTTGGCCAACCACTGCCATTAACAGTATGGAGATGTATATTATTTCACTTAAGTGAAATAGAGGTAATTGAAGAATCTTCTTAAATACCAAGCACAGAGCTTGATGCAGGGCTCGAACTCACGAAATGCGAGTTCATGACCTAAACTGAAGCTGGACGCTTAACTGACGGAGCCAGTCAGGCATCCCCCAGATCTTTCCTAGTTTTGGCTAAGAGAATCACAAACATATATTTTCCTCTAGTATACACTGAGTAGTCAGACATCTTTTCAGGAGTAAAATAATATCACAGAAAAATGAGAGCTGAAATTCGATCCAAGCCACCCACTTTACAGACAGAACACTGTCCCTTCTGAGTTAAATGAGGAACAGAGCCAAGATGGTCCTCTGACCTCTAAACAGTGTGCTTTTCACTCTGCCACAGGCCAGCCGTGTCCTGCCGGAAGGAGGGACAACCACACTTACGTACAGTAACCTCCCCTGAGGGGAATTAGGTGTGTATTTGAAAACTTTTGTTGTTTCAAGATGGACTTAAAAAATAAGGAATATCAAAACCTTCCTTTCTTCCTTCATCCAGCCTTCAATGCTCCTTCTTTTGAAAACTGGACTCTTAGGATTCTCCCCAAATTCTGAAGAAAGATCACTGCCTCCTGAGCTGTGATAATGACTCTGTTACTGACTTCCCAGCCAGGCTCAAATAGAATTGCAAAGGACATTTCAAAAAAGTTTGTATTCTTTAAATTCAAAAACATTTAAAGTGATCTGTAAAGTGTGTATGCTATGGTGTGTAAGAAGTGGCCCGTCCTCATTCAGGCCATTCTTTTCCCCACAGAATCCAGAAGGCTCTCAGCCATCCCTCCACCTGCCCTTTCACGCCTCCTCGCCTGCTTTCATTTCTTCACCAAAGCAATCAAATGCTGAGGAAATTAATAGCACACACAATGCCTCTGCTTGGAGACCCAGAATGGAAAGGGCACTGTGGGGCTATACTTTCTTTAGTATGTACACTTTCATAATTTAAACATTTCACTTTTGTAATAGGTATTCTGCAGTGCTGAGGAATACTGTAGGCATACAATAAATAGTAACTAAAATCAAACCATATTGAGTTCCTGGCTCACTAGTTTAAACATGTACATTCCATAACATGTAGCAACAATAAGATATTGCAGTTAAGAACACTTTAGAGAAACTGGCACCTTTTTCCTCTAAGCAAGGTAAGGTAGAATCGGGCCCAAATTTAAGGTAGCAAAGTAAGAAGCGCAGGAATAAGAATGCCAGTACATTTAAATGAAATGCTTAGCTTCTACCTGAACACTGAGAACACACTTCTTCCCATCCCTGTATTCTAGATTGGCAAATAATTATTGCGTTTTGGTGGGCTGGTAGATTCAGTTGATTTTATCTAGAAGGCCTCCATTCTATACGAACTATCCCACTTTCCATACTGAAAAATTATAAAAATATAGAGAGCGACTTAATTGAAATAATCATAAATATGAAAGTGTTCTAGAAACACTAAAAAAATTTTTTTTAATGTTTATTTATTTTTGAGAGAGAGAGAGAGAGAGACAGAGTATGAGCAGGGGAGGGGCAGAGAGAGAGGAGACATAGACTCTGAAACAGGCTCCAGGCTCTGAGCTGTCAGCACAGAGCCCAATATGGGGCTTGAACTCATGAATTGCACGATCATGACCTGAGCCGAAGTCGGACACTTAACTGACTGAGCCACACAGGCGTCTCTAGAAAAACTAAATTAAATCAAGATGAAGCTTCAGTCAGGGCTGAAGCTTCCTGAAGACAGAATGAGGTGAGGCCACCATGCTCTCTGGGCGCTTCCATACAGAAACGTAATCTTTCCGTCTCTACAGAAAGCTCAGCCAAGGGTTTTCCACTTAACTCTGACACACGGTTTCATTATTCACGTTGCTAATAATTTACCAAGGCTGGGGTGGTGGTGGGGAGGAGGAGGGGTGGTGTCTGATTTGTGTCACCAAAAACAGATCTGGAAGTGTAAGCGTAAGTCGGCTATTATTTAACATAGATCCCACAACATCTCATTAAATTCATAAAAAGATGAGTAGCCTCTTTATCAAAAGACAGAAAAAGACTTGATATTACTCAAGCAAAAATAGAAAAAAATACCTATAATACCCTCCTGAAGTACATTTCCTTATTCCTTTTATCATCTCTTGATGTGTAATTTTAAACTCTCGTCCTGGAAAGAGAAGGGTGGCCATGACGGCAGCTTTCGAGTGGGTATGAATCACTGCGCCAGCTCCTGGAAGAAGGAATAGAAAGTCACATACTCAGGGAAAACTAACACACACACACACACACACACACACACACACACACACACACACATATAAATATGTAATGCACACATACATTTATTTGTATATGTGTATATGATGACAAGCTTGTTTTTCTTGGCATGGAATAATAAGTTGGCAGTAGACAGGAAGGGAGGGAGGGAGGAAGGAAGAGAGAAATGCTAACAGAGGACCTACAAAGCAAAAAGCTTTTAAACTTTATCAACATCGGGACAAGGTACAATACACATGCTCAAGAAATAGCTTTTAGATGGTCTGAAGTATAACTATAATAACCATGGAGATCAGTCAAAATATTACCACTTGATTAGGGGTTTCCTCTGTGCCAGGCCCTGGGCAAACCCCCTTTACGTGTGATCTCTTGATCTTGAGTCCTCACAATGACCAGAGACGTAAATTCTATCTCCTCGACTTAATGGTCAAGGAAATGGGGGCTGAGAGACGTTAAATCACTTGTCTGGGGTTCACAGATAGCAGTGGTGGCACTTGGATTTGAACCAAGGTCAGGGTGACCCTTAATCACAGAGTTAGGCTTCATATGTCATGTCCTGGTGGCACAGGGGTGGTAGGGGTTTTAAGGTATAGTGTAATGGATTTACCTAAAAAAGGATTTGTAGGCTATAAAATTCAGTAATGGCTGTTCTTGCAGTTGGAGGTTTACTTTGCTTTATGCTGGGAGAGGGGTTTCATGCTGTTACACTCTGTTCCTGAGTTTTACAGTCAGGATCAGCTGACAGTGTCCGGGAACAGAACACAGCATGAGTTCATGCTCAATACGGATTTCATTCAGGGGCTATATAAAGCATGGTTCTAATAACTTTATCGCTATGGTGTTTCAGGTATAATCTTCTATTTTCACACTGTCCTCTAGGCTCAACCTTTCCAGACCAGTTTTCTACCACAAATTCTGGGAATTGCAATAAGACTCCTACTTTTATCAGATGGTACATTTTTTTTTTCCAAAAAGAGAGGACTATTTCCACTAAAAGTAAAGAAAAGGCTACAATTTTCCCTTACTTGTAATCTGACTCAAATCCTACAAGTTCCCAGAGGTAGAACTCTAAACTAGAATAGGAATCTGATTGTAAATATAGTGTTGAGTCAGTCAATCTGATAATCTGGTGGAGTCACACTAGGTTAGAATTCTGGCCCCAATACTCACTAGCTATTTATTTTAGGAGAATCTCCCAGAGCCTCTGTCCTCTCGTATATAAAATGGAGAAAGAACAGACCTTCCGCGTGGGCTTATGTGAGCACACTGAATGTGTTAACATAATTAGAGTTCTTGCTCATAGCAGGTGTTCGAGAAATGTTAACTACAACAATAATTACAATTATTTAGAAAACCTACTCTGTAGCAAATAGTTATTTAGGTTGAATACATTTTCTGCCTACCTCTCATTGTGTAAGCATTCATGAAAAGAGGAGTGCACTGGCTTTTTTTAAGATTCTTATGTGGCAGAGGTCCACTTATGTCCTGTTCATTGATGTCACAAACAAACATGTCTTCAGGCTGTTTGTAGAGGGGGCAGAAAAGAAAAGAAGGCTTATACAACATCAATCAGAAGTGTCCCCTTCTTGTGTGTGTGCTAAAATGTATATATGCATATTTAACTCATCTTGTAAATATTCATATTATTGTACTTTCCCTACCAAAATGTTTTAGCCATTTTGAGAAATTTAAAAAAATGTTTTCTACTGATAAAAATATTCCCAAGAGAGCTGAAATTCTTCTTCTAGAATTTGAAGAAACAATTGATATGGATAATTTCATATGCATGTAATGATACTTCATTAACTTAGCTTCTTGGCTTTCTCTTGTAATTTCACAACTATATTTCAGAGAAACTCTACAAAGAAATAATCATTCTACAATGAGGGGTTACAGTTTTTTCTTCATATGTCATGAGGAAAAATATAGAGTAGAATTTTCTTATCTCCTGAGAAACTAAATGGTACTCAGAAATGTTAATCTCAGTAAGCCATGTTATTCTTAAAGTTCAAGTAATTAAGCAGCTCCACAGACTTTCCCTAGTAGTGCATGCATACTTCTGACTTGTAACTTTCATTTGCCAGGGTTTATTACAAACTACAATATAAGAGTTTTATTAATGAAGGATTATGCCTTAGATAGAAGGTAAGCGTTATGTTTAACTAAATTTTCAGCATTCTAGCATTAATATGAAACAAGGCTTCTCAAAAATCTGAAATAAAGTTTTATAACTTAGATGGGAATAGCTTTGCTATTGTTAATATGAGCCAGTTTGGTCCATTTGAGACCATCAATGTGATTACCTTACTAGCCCAATAACGACGGTGTTAAAATTCTGCAAAATTATAATCACTTTGTAGTAGGACTTAAGATTGTGCAATTCACTTGTGCCCTCTAGAGGATGAATGAGAATTCAAAAATATTAGTTGCATGGAGGTTCACCTTAAAAAAATTTTAATAGTTACTTAACAAATGTTTATTGATTATTCATTTAAATTTTAACAGTATAACCCCCCAAAACTTCTTTTAAAATGAATTTCATTTTACAAAACAATAGTCAAGTGGAGAAGAAAAGAGATTTGGGGTCAAGAAGGAGCCTTTAAACATACCTGAATCC
The DNA here is from genome assembly GCA_017311185.1 of Proteles cristata cristata. Taxonomy (NCBI): domain Eukaryota; kingdom Metazoa; phylum Chordata; class Mammalia; order Carnivora; family Hyaenidae; genus Proteles; species Proteles cristata. The sequence goes on along the minus strand of JAESUZ010001786.1, from coordinate 142,872 downwards.
GTTCCTTTTGCACTCCTGAAGGAGTGATGTAGATTTCATCGCTGGTAACACAAAATGTAGAAATTGGTATTTATTTAACTCTACTGTTCTGCTTTTGAACAAAGGCAAATGTATTCTTATAGTCCAATCATCAATATTCTTTATAAATCAAGTCACACAGAAGGCTGCTTGATCTAATTAATGGTATATGCTGTATAGAAATAATACCAAATTACTAATGCATTGTAATTATATTACAAATGTAATGCTGGTGATGCAGTAAAATGTTGATAGTTTTCATATATATTTATTTCTTTTTATAGTGCAAAATCAATGGTAACCAGACTTTTATCTGGTTTTGGAAAGTAAAACAAGCTTTTGGCATCTTTAAGTATGAGATTGCAGTTTACCTCATTAATTGTGGAATAGTTATTAAAAATTCCAATCGGGGGAAAATATGCTTATGAGGAGTAGATCTCTGTCTCACAAGGGATCAAGTTTAATTTTAGTGCTTGAAATGCTCTGCTTATAAAACATGAAGTTCAGGGACCCCTGCTGGAAGGTTTATTAAATTACAGCATTAACACTGGGCTACTAATTATGGGCGGAATCTGAGATTCCTATTTGAAAAGCACATCTATTTTGTGAAAATATCTGGTAATAAAGCTGAAACAACTGTGGAAAGTTAAAAATACATATAAATGGCATCTGGAGAGGTCTCTGTTACAGAATGTTGTGCTAGGGGAGTAGCTATACTGTACCATTTGTCACAAAGCATTCTCAAATTTGATTTGGAAATTAATTTCAAAATCTCTAAATTCTCTCCAGCCTCAACAAAGGTCCTTAGGTGCCTTTGTCAGTTTCAGTGGTTGCCAGAGGGTAGTAAAGAGCTGCCACATACGTGCAAATGAAAAATACCATCACCCGCATGCTCCAGCTTCTGCCGTTGAGGCATGAATGGAGGGACACTGATTCCTGGTGAAAATGAGGATGATGGCCTATACTGAATCAAGCCACCAATCCAGTTGGGGTTATTAATAAACCTATAGACTTGTAACTGACAAAAATGGAAGTTCCTTTAAGGGTCTGCTTGTAAACTAAAATGGGAGTGAAATCCAAAACACAGCAAGATATATTTAGTCCTTTGTTTTCCTGAAATAGCTCCCTTTAGAGCTTTGCTGCCTAAAAAAAACCACGACATAAGAAAACCAAGGAGTGGCATTCCTTTGGAGCCAGTGGAATCAGTAGGGATCACACAGTTAAAAGGGGTTCTTTGCAAATACCGGGGATCCAAATCTTCTGTCCTTATGCAACATGGGAGAAATTCTAGACTCATGTGTGGTATATAGTCAGTGGACTTATAGGCTAAGTCTTCTTACGTAGGGAGAAATTTATGCAGCCCTAGGAACAGACCCAAATAAAGATTAAAACAGCCTGTTGGTAAATACAATCCATCCACAAAACAGGACAATCCAGGGTATTCTGTTTATTCAAGTGATCTGGTAATCTAAATCTGTTTTTATTACTGTCTTCCTGAAAACAAATCAGTTTAGACTGATCAACTTTGGGTAATTAAAAGATTAGCTAAATATGTTTTAGGAAAATATATTTACACCTACAAAGGAGATATCTGGATAAAAATACAAAGTTGATAGAAACTTTAGTTTATTTTTGAGAGAGAGTGCAGGGGAGGAGAAAAGGGAGGCAGAATCTTAAGCAGGCTCCATGCCCAGCACAGACCCGATCTCATGACCCTGAGGTCATGACCTGGGCCAAAACCGAGAGTTGGACATTTAACTGATTAGCCATCCAGGCATCCCTAGAACCTTTGTTTTAGGAGGGAAACATGCCAAAGACTAAAAGTGAAGTATTTACTTGGTATTGTAAGCCACAAAGAAAAAGCATTTTGAACTTGAAGGTATTAAGTTTTGGAATTTCTTCCTCCATGCTGCTTGCTCTTTCACTATTCCATAAGGAGGGGAAACTAAATTCAGAGTTCAAAATACATCTATGTTCTTTTACCTCTATTTTTATTTACTGCCTAGTTGTTTAAAAAAATTTAAATCTAGGGGCGCCCGGGTGGCTTAGTCGGTTAAGCGTCCGACTTTTGCTTAGGTCATGATCTCACGGTTCGTGGGTTCGAGCCCCGTGTCGGGCTCTGTGCTGACTGCCAGCTCAGAGCCTGGAGCCTGTTTCAGTCTGTGACTCCCTCTCTCTCTGACCCTCCCCTACTCATGCTGTCTCTCTCCTAGAAATAAATAAAAAGCATTAAAAAAAAAAATTTAAATCTAGGGGTACCTGGGTGGCTCAACTGGTTGAACATCTGATTTTGGCTCAGGTCACATCTAGTGGCTCCTGAGTTCAAGCCTCACATTGGGCTTGCTGCTGTCAGTTCAGAGCCTGCTTCAGATCCTCTGTTCCCCTCTCTTTGCCCCTCCCCTGCTTGTGGTCTCTGAAAAATTTTTTTAAAAATTTAAATTTAATATCTTGTCTACACTATGAGTTTATCAAATTTAATTCTAATAGCATGTAACAGGATTGGTGTCTCTGGCACATTACAACATTACACCACAGAAACAGGAAGTGCTCAGTGTGAATGGTAGGACCCCAACCTAAAAACAATGGCTGCTGAGTGTCCTGGAATTGCTTGGATTATTGTCATTTTCTTGGTCTTCCATTTCCTCCTGATTTAACTCTCATGTGTATCTTAAGTTGTCTTTTATATACATCTTTTGGTACTAACACACAAGCAGTATAATCTAAAATGGTATCAGTCAAACCCTGGAATCAGTAAATAATTTTATATTTCCAAACATAATCTATTGGGTTTGTCCTTCATTCCAAATTTATTTGCTTTAAGCATCAGAGAAAACCAAACTTTCACCTATAACATGGGAATAACATAGCAGATAGAGTTAATGATGTGAGCTTATTAAGTCATTTAAATACTAGGAAAAATTCAACATTTTACTACAAATCACCCATCTTACTCTGTAAATTAGCACACATTTGGTAAGATTCCAAACAATGCCATAAAATTGTGGCTGTTTCCACCCATGACCTCCAGGAGGAGCTCCTCACCCGTTAAGAACCTAACCAAGGACCAAACATTTTCGCTTAGGATGCAATGTCCCCATAAATTGACTGTAGTGCTGTAAAAAACATTTAATTTTAAAAGGTGCCAGTGAGTGCTGTAGGGTGACCACACACATTTTTAGTGCGTGGGTTAGTAAAATTCTTCTAGAAAGAACATAGTCTTTTACGTCTTTACGATACAAATTTACTTTTGGGATCTGTAATGGGCCGCTTATCTGCATTCCAGTTTTCACTTTGCCATTTTTTAAATGTTTATTTCTTTTGAGACAAAGAGTAAGGAAGAGAGAGTGAGTGAGCAGGGGAGGGGCAGAGGGAGAGAGGAGAGAGAGAATCCCAAGCAGGCTCCATCTTGACAGCATGGATTTCACGAACCATGAGATCATGACTTGAGATAAAATCAAGAGTCAGACACAACCAAGAGCCACCCACGTGCCCCTAAGTTACCACATCACTGCCATTTTTTTGAAAGAGCCACTTAAAAAAATGGTTATTTTTACTCAGTTTGATAGAAAGTTCTATTCTGTACACACATAAACTTTCTGCATATGCAAATAAAAAGCAGTTAACTAAAGGCAATGTTTAGAATATGATTTATTATAAACATAGCTGAGAAACCAAATTATTGGGAACTCAACTAAATGGATAAAGGAAACAACAGTGACAAATGTCATTATCTTAGGACTTTGCTCTGAACAGGTCAACTTGAAAGCTCTGGCAAAATAATCTGAAAACCTGCAAAATGCTGAATTGGATTGATGGAGCACTGGGCTGATGGTGAGAGAGGGGCACGGACGGATGTGCAATGCTCCGTGAGGAACACGCCCTTTCCAGACTGAGTGCACCCCTATACGTGTAACTGGGACATCTGGACCCGCTGATGTTGCCCACAGTTCAATTACTATTCCATGAGTTACTTGGTAATCTGAAGTAGAAGAGACTTCACTGGCATCATCTTGCAGTATTCCGAAAAATTGCTTTCGTTCTAAGCTTCCTGATTAAAATTTTCCATTCCACTACTTTCTATGAAATGCAGCCCCGTTGGGGGTATTACTATATGGATTCAATATTATATAAACGTTATAGTAATTCGATGTTGTTACAGAAAGTGAATTAGGGTAAAAAAGTAAATCAAGTTACTCAGTTTAACATTCAGCCTCCAGACAATGCTATTCCTGAAACATTTAAGGAGAAAAAAAAACCCATTCATTCTATTCCAGAAACACTTGAAAGAATTGAGTTTCTACAACCTGCATTTTTATTGTTGTTAACTCACTTGTTTCTTCACCTTCTTGGAGGAAAGACCCTGAACGTTATCTAATGAACAATTAAATACTATTCGTTCTTTCTGTTTCAACCAGTGCCTCTTGTTTTATCCTCTGAGTAAAAAAGACCAGCAGGTGCTGGCCATGAATGATGAAACATGATGCACTTAGAAAGGCATATTGTCAGGGGTGCCTGGGTGGCTTATTCGGTTAAGCGTCCGACTTTCACTTAGGTCATGATCTCGTGGTTCGTGGGTTCGAGCCCCGCGTCCGGCTCTGTGCTGACTGCCAGCTCAGAGCCTGGAGTCTATTTCAGAGTCCGTATCTCCCTCTCTTTCTGACCCTCCCCTGCTCATGCTGACTCTCTCTCTCTCCTAGAAATAAATAAAAATATTTAAAACAACACATTTATTGGGGAGCCTGGGTGGCTCAGGCGGTTGAGCGTCCGACTCTGGCTCAGAGCATGACCTCACAATCTGGGAGTTTGAGCCACGCGTGGGGCTCTGTGCTAACCGCTCAGACCCTGGAGCCTGCTTCAGATTCTGTGTCTCCCTCTTTCTCTGACCCACCCCTGCTCACGCTGTCTCTCTCTCTCTCCTAGAAATAAAAATATTTAAAAAAAAGAAAGGCATATTGTCATCTTCTGACTTAATAAAATGTGATGTTTAGTACTTTTGATGCTTTGTAATCTGTATTTAAGTGACTTTAAAATCTGTAACTGACCCTTGAAACAAATCCTGCTTACCTGGAACCCTTTCTAACTCCAGACATGGAAACATCCTTGGCAGCATGTAATTTAACTTTGGGATTCCAAAGACTGAGGACCAAATTACTCTGTCTAGAAATTGTGACTCTTAAATCCTTAGGTATTTATTGTATCTACAACTTCTACACACTTGTCATTCAGGTATGCAAACGGTCATTTCTCCATTTAGAAACGAGATACTTTCACCATCACATACAACTGAGTACCAGTTGTTCTTTGGACATAACACATGTTAGACTCCCCATGGGCTACTTACATGGAGAATTCTCAGAAGCGAGATCAGCCAGAAACTTACCCATGTTTCAAGCTGATTCCTCCTCCAGTCCCAGTGACCCAGCCCAAGTGGTAAAATTGTTTGCAAAGCTCTGGGATCAGGTATCTTGGATGTTCCTTGTCCTTAAAAAGAAGATAATGATTTTTCAAACAGACACTATATTATTGAGTGACTATTCTAGCTGACATCTCTGTTAAGAAGCCAGCATAAGGAAGTTTAAGAAAATCTATAGAAAAAAAAATCTATAGACAGGGTACCATGAGGGAGAAAACTATTACAAACATACTTTGCTTTTTAAATTTATTAAACTTTTTTAAAACTTATTTTTGAGAGACAGAGACAGTGTGTGAGCCAAAGTCGGATGCTCAACCAACTGGGCCATCCAGGTGCCCCATAAAACTTTTTTTTAAATGTTTATTTATTTTTAAAGGAGAGACAGAGTGTGAATGGGGGAGGGGCAGAAGAGAGCAAGATACAGAATCTGAAACAGGCTCCAGGCTCTGAGCTGTCAGCACAGAGCCTGATGCGAGGCTGGAGCCCACGAGCTGTGAGATCATGACCTGAGCCAAAGTCAGACGCTTAAACAACTGGGCCATCCAGGTGCCCCCATACTTCGTTTTTAATGTTTTTTCTTTTTTTTTTTAACTTCTTTTTTTAATGTTTTATTTATTTCTAGAGAGAGAGAAAGACAGTGTGAGCAGGGGGAGGGTCAGAGAGAGAGGGAGTCACAGACTGAAACAGGCTCCAGGCTCTGAGCTGGCAGTCAGCACAGAGCCCGACGTGGGGCTCGAACCCACGAACCGTGAGATCATGACCTAAGAGAAAGTCAGACGCTTAACCGACTAAGCCACCACTTTGTTTTTAATGTTTAAAAAGTGGATCTGTGTTATTTGGCACTCTGGATTCATTCAGGATAGGGCCGTATAGTCCAACACTATGGAACATGCTTCAAGAATAAGGAGGGGAAATGCCCAGGATATAATGCAAAGTGTCTACTGCAATGGCTGAAATAAAACAGAATTTAGTGCCAAAAGGAACATGCTTGGTCTGTCCAGCAAATTTCATTACACAAAATATCTTTTTCAGTTAAGTCATGATATACATATGACAGCTATTTGTTCATATTCTGTGTTCATTTGATTTTATTTTTATTCTAAAATGCCTTTTTTCCCCCATAGTGATTACATTTTTTTCACTTATTATAAAATCAACATATACTCATTATGGAATATAGAGTCAAGAAAATAAAGAAAGGACTCACTTAGAAGCAATCACAATTAATACTTTCTCCGTCCATTTGTACGAAGATCTGTGTGTACATATATATGTTGGGATAAACATGGAACTTTATTCATGTATTTTTATTGAAGTATAAACAATATACAGCATTGTATTAGTTTCAAGTGTATAACATAAAGAGCAGGTATCTGTATATATTGTAAATGATCAGAACAATAAGTCTAGTTAAAGTAAGAGCTTACTTTTACTAAGTCTAAATAGGAAAAAAAGGAAAAATGTTTCCTCCGTTTTTTACAGTTAAAATTAATAAAACCCAAAACAACAATAAAAAATGTAATGAATTCCATTTCTGGCAATACGAAATGTAACTCTTATCTTGAAAACAACTAAAAATGTTGAATAAATTTTTTTCCTGAATAAAGTTAAAAAAATTTTCAAATTAAACTGCTGAGCTAGCAAGAAAGTAAGGAAGGCTTCACAGTGGCCATCAAAGAAACCAGGGTGGGGCACCTGGGTGGCTCAGTTGGTTAAGCATCCAACTCTTGATTTCGGCTCAGGTCATGATCTCATGGTTCGTGAAATTGAGCCCCACATTGGGTTCTGTGCTGACAGCGTGGAGCCTGCTTGGGATTATCTCACCCCTCCCCGCCCCTTTCCTGCTTGTGCAAGCTCACTCTCCCTCTCTCAAAAAAATCATCAGTAAAAACAAAACATTGTTAAAAAAAAAAAAAAAGAAAGAAACCAGGGTGAGTCTACCTGGGAGGGGAGCTCTGAAGCCATTTCCCTGAAGGTATTTGCAGAACTCTGGCGAGCTTGACCTATGGAAGCTGTTAGAAGCTCTTCAATTTTAATAGCTTTGGAAGCTGTTAGAAACACGAAATAAAACCTAGGGTGTGCTCAGAAAGGGGTACTTACTAGAAAATCCCTCCCTAGGCGTGAAACCAGATAAGGGGTTATACCCTCTGGGTAAGGGTAAACAAGAAATAGACCTTCTGTGCATAAAAGTACAGCAGGGAAGCTTGCGTCTATAAATCCTGGTTCTGCGTAAAGGGGAGAAACATCTTTGAGCCCAGAGGGGTGACTGTTGAATACACCGAATTTTCAGCTATTTAACTGGCTTTCTGAAATTATGGTGTTTTTCCCAATTCACTGTTAATATTTTACGTAAACTTTGTATTTTATTATAAATAATAATTTGATGGAGTAGACTTCAAAATATAAAATAAAGAACATGGGAATGTTAAAATTTTTAAAGTTCTGATTCAACATAGGCTTAGGAGTTAACGGACATAAAATCAAACCTTCGCTACGCTATTGCTTCTATGACTATGGCTCTCAGTGTACTAATCTATAAAATGAGAATATTATGAGAGTTAAATTGAGATACAGTGCCACAGGCTTCCCGGAATGGAGTAAATATGTTTTTTTAAAACATGAGAAAAAATGAAGATAAAGCATCCGGGACAATGTGTGACCATGTTAGCTTCCCTCCCAGTTCTTTCAATGTTTATTAGTTCCGGTGTACAATATCCTCTGACAATTCCACATGTCAGGCAATGCTCACCACAGTAAGTGTACTTACCACCTGTCACCACATAGTATAATTACATTATTGACTATGTTCCCTATGCTGTACTCTTCATCCCTGTGATATATTTATTTTATAACTTGAATTTTTACCTACCTTCCAATTTTAAAGTGTTAAAAATTCTTCTTTTTAAAAAAAATTTTTTAACGTTTATTTTCGAGAGGGAGACAGAATGTGCATGGGTGAGGGCCAGAGAGAAAGGGAAATGCAGAATCTGAAGCTGGCTCCAGGCTCCGAGATATCAGCACAGAGCCTGAAGCAGGACTCAAACTCACAAACTGTGACATCATGATTTGAGCCGAACGAAGTCGGACGCCTAACCCACTGAGCCACCCAGGTGCCTCAGAAGTGCTAAAAATTCTTTAATTAAAACTAATAATAAAGCTGTGTTGATTTTCCTTATGTCTATCCTTACAGAATCTAGCCAAAATTATCTATGCCTTGTATTATTTGCTACTTCCTTTTTTAGTGATACAAATGATATTTTAATTATGTATTAAAGGGGTGCCTGGGTGGCTCAGTTGGTTAAGGGTCCGACTTCAGCTCAGGTCATGACCTCACGGTTTGTGGGTTCCAGCCCTGTGTTGGGCTCTGTGCTGACAGCTAGCTCAGAGCCTGGAGCCTGTCTTCAGATTCTGTGTCTCCTTCTCTCTGACCCTCCTCTGCTCACGCTGTCTTTCTCTCTCTCTCAAAAATAAATTAAACATTAAAAAAAATTTAATTATGTATTAAATAACAGATAAGGAGAAAACTCCTACAGTTTTCCAGTCCTTAGAACCATCCATTTGCATAGAAAGTTGCAAACATTATAGAAAGTGGTCTGTTGTTCCGGGTCTCCTCTTTCCCTTTTGTCTTTTCCAGTCCTGAGTTATGACGGCAATTAGCCCATTTCCTACAAGAGGGTAACAATGGCAAGTCAGCTGCTCTTAATGAAGTTTCATTCATTTGTTCCAACCCACAAAATTTCAATTTTAGGAAATTGTAGGAGTGGGAACTGATATAGATTTGGTAAAAATGCAGTCATTTAAGTTGTTCGGAATGGTAAGAAAGTAAATACCAGAATGTATATTTCAATAAGAATTGACAAGAAGGAAAAAGCTTGGTTAATATTTACTTCTTCCCTGAATGTCAGTAATATTACTTATCTGTTACTGTTATGTCTGGTTTTCTAAGAATTTTGAAAGACATAACTGAGGATGGATTACAATCAACTTCTGAGAGCAGAGGTCCTATAGTTTGAGGGAGAAACATTTAACAGTCTTTTGTATATAGTAAAAACATTAAAGCCTGAAAAGCTTTTGAAGCAATACTTTACTTTTCCAATTTTTCAGTCCAGTTATTTTATGGAAATCAGTTGCACTGTCATTGAAATACTTGGTCACAGCCCACAAGGATTCTAATCCCCTCCCCCACCTTTTCTTTCAATTAAAGCAGTAGAGAGAGGTATTGTTTGGACAGAGGTTTGCCTGGGAGACTCTCAAGCAAATACAAAATAAACACATGTCAAATATATTATTTAACCCATCAACTAGTGAGGGAACCAGAAAGATGACACTGTTGTGTCCAAAGAGAAGGCAAAACATCACCCATATAAGTTATTTGGAATCCCGGGCTTATAAATGAGGAAAAACTGGACAATATCCACCAGGCAGCAACCAATGGAATGTCCAGAATACAGCCTGCATTTCTATGATCAGGATTCATCTGCACAGCTGTCAGGATTCTTCAATTTACAGAGTTGCATAATAGCTCAAAGATAGCCCGAAGACACCTAGTGATCTTTTGTGCTCACTTCGGTCTTTCGAAATTCTTTTTTTTTTTTCGGTCTTTCAAAATTCTTGACACTGGCCTGAGGAAGGGACTGGATGCAGACACAGCCAAGCTGTCAGCACTTTTTGTCTCTGGACTTTGCGTCTCTCTGCACATCTCATTCCCCTTTCTGTGCATAAATGCAACTTTACCTCCACTGAGCCCTGTTTCTCCCGTTCACCTTCACCACACTTACAAACTCTTCTTCACACCAGTTAGGCACTGACGAGAAGAAATGAGAAGGTGTGGAGCCTTGCTTCAGCTTTGACCCGCACTAGCTGAATGCCATAAGGCAAGTCAGTGACCCTTTCTGGGTATTAGTTTCCTTATGTAAATAGGGATCAGTGATTCCCTGACTTCTGATTTTTAAAATATATATATTTTTTAATGTTTTATTTATTTCTAGGAGAGAGAGAGAGAGACAGCGTGAGCAGGGGAGGGTCAGAGAGAGAGGGAGTCACAGACTGAAACAGGCTCCAGGCTCTGAGCTGGCAGTCAGCACAGAGCCCGACGCGGGGCTCGAACCCACGAACCGCGAGATCATGACCTAAGCGAAAGTCGGACGCTTAACCGACTGAGCCACCCAGGTGCCCCAGACTTCTGATTTTTAAAACCAGAGTTTGTAGGGGCACCTGGGTGGCTCAGTCGGTTAAGCGTCCAACTTAGGCTCATATCATGTCATCACCATTCGTGGGTTTGAGCCCCACATCAGGCTCTGTGCTGACAGCTCAACAAAGCTTGGAGCCTGCTTCAGATTCTGTGTCTCCCTCTCTCTCTGTCTCTCCCCAACTTATGTGTTCTCTCTCTCTCTGTCTCTCAAAAATAAATAAACGCTAAAAATAAATTTTTTTTAAACCAGAGTTTGTTGTTGCTGTTGTAGCTTAAATTTTAAGGACTGACATAGGGTTGCCAAGTTATAACGTTAATTACATTTAACCATCTACTATCAACTTTTTCAAAAAAGAAAGTATATTTTTAAATTTTATTTTTTTAAAGTTTATTTATTTTGAGAGAGACGGAGAGAGTGTGAGTAGAGGAGGGGCAGAGAGAGAGAAGGAGAGAGAGAATCCCAAGCAAATTCCGCAATGCCAGCACAGAGCCCGATGCAGTGTTTGAACTCACAAAACCAAGAGATCATGACCGGAGCCAAAACCAAGGGCTGGACACTTAACCAACTGAGCCACCCAGGCGACCCCCAAAAAGTACATTTTTAGTATAAAAAAAAAGAGTAGGAAGGATCATCTCAGAATAAAAGATGGTCCTTTAACCTGACTGCATTAATTTTGTAAAATTCACTTTTTGATTGTCCTTATTTTCTTTTTTTTGCAATAGTTGAGTAAAAACTCTTTCAGGGACTCATATTTGGGGAGGAATAAAGTTATCTTTTCATATTTGATCTCCTTGCCTACAATTTTTTTCTCTTTTTTTTAAATTACTTAAAAAAATTTTTTTTAACTTATTTTTGACAGAGAAAGAGAGAGAGAGAGAGAGAGAATGAGTGGAGGAGAAACAGAGAGAGGGAGACACAGAATGTGAAACAGGATCCAGGCTCCGAGCTGTCAGCATAGAGCCCAATGAGGGGCCCGAACCTATGGATGGTTTGATCATGAACTGAGACGAAGTCGGATGCTTAACCGACTGGGCCACCCAGGCACCCCTCTCTCCCTCTTCTCCAGCTTACCCTCCACTCTCCCATCAGTACTTAAGGAATATACTTCTTTGATCATGGAACCCTATCCCTGCAATCACTTAATGCTCAGGTGCCACCTCCGTGGTGTGTTATTTAAGTCCTTTTGCTTTCTTGTCCCAATTTCACTTTTCAAATATTTTCTTTCAGTCCATTTTTATATAAATCTCTGTGTTCTATTCGACTTAGCTGTGGTAGTCAACCTCCAGATGGCTCTTCATGGTCTCTGCCTCCCGGTATTCACAGCCTGCTGTGCAGTCCCTTTTCATATGGTACCGGGGCTGCGTGGCCAGCAGACTAGAGGTACAGCAGACGTGACAGCGTGTCACTTCTGAGTTCAGGTTATAAAACACTGAAGCTTCTGTCTCTGGTGGTCTCCTTCGGGATCCCTTGCTCTGGGGGAGCAAGCCAGCGGCTACATGGTAAGGGTATGGAGCCTGCACGGAAGGCCGTGTGGTGAAGAACTAGGGTGCATGGACAATGATCAGTGAGGAATGGAGGCCTGCCAGCGACACTGCAGCTTGTCTGCAGGCCTCGAGATGGCAGTAGCTCCAGCGGACAGTTTGTCTGCCACCTTAAGAGAGACCCTAAGCCAGAACCTTGAGCCAAATTCTCCTGGACTCCTAAACCTCAGACTCCTCCATGACACAGTAAGTGCTGTGTTTTAAGCCCAAGTTTTGGGGTATTTACTATGGAGCACTAGCGAGTGTATCTTTTTTTCTTTGCACTGTTACTGATCCTGATGGGTTTCCAATTATTGCAGCACTAGCTGTTAGGCTCCGGCTTGTCAGTGTTTACACCACGCTCTCTACCGCTTCCCCTGCAATTCCTTCTCCCATCATCCCAGCAGGAAGTGACCGCTCCTTCCTCTAATCCTGTGCCACAGCATTTGTCTATGTACCTTTCCTTCCATTCATTTATCCAACTTTTACTGCAGGCTCCGAAGAAATGAGTGTAAGACAAAACCCTTACCCTCAGGAAGCTTACAATCTAGTAGAGAAGCTAGGAAAGGACAAAGCAATACATAATACAGGACACTTCAAGGAAGCTACTGGTGGAAGAAGCTAGTGGCGGGAGGGGTGGGGGGTAGGAGCAGGAGTTGGGCAAAGCCTCACCGAAGGGTGGGTGAGCCGCGTCTCACTGAAGGATGGTGGGAGTACGCCAAGCACTTCCTGGCAATTTAGCCACGAACACTTGACAAAGTCCCTGCCCTGGAGAAATTCACATTCTGGGGGGGGTGGGGGGGTTAGTTTTAAAAGAGCAAAGAGAAGAATAAATTGTAATAATAGGAAGAAGGAAACCAAACAGGAAACTTAGAGAAACATAGCAGAGATTGATTTTCAATAAAGTGGTTAAGGAAAGTCTCTTGAGCACTTGACAATGTAAAGCCCACAGAATGTGAAAGAAAACCCCAGTGTGTGCTGAACGAGTGTGGTTGCACACACAAGGTTTTGTCCTGGGGAGAGACCAGCACTCCAGGCAGAGAAGACAGAACACATAAAGGCCCCGGAGTGAGTGAGACAGTGCTGACATGTTTAACAGAGAGGCCAGGTGGCCGGAAAGAAGTGCTGACAAGGCCAAGTGCTGAGAGAGGCGGATGACTCTGCAGGGGCCAGATCAGGGCCTTGGAGGCCATGCTGAGGAGAACAGTCTGGCTGAGAGGGGACTGATTCACAGCAGGAGAGACAGGGTGGGAGAGAGAAACAACTTCCGAATGTGAGAGGAGAGGCAGATCCTGAGCACAAGTGAAGAAACTGGGCTTCTGCCATCTTGAAAAATGAGAAGATGGGTTCATGTTTGAGCAGACTTTAGGTTTTGCGGTAGGACGGCAAGTAAGTTCATATCTGATACCTTCTATTTTCTTAAGTATAAACAAAGTCATCGGCTGAGGAGCGATGTGGGGACAGGGTACAAGAGGCTTGAAAATGGGACAGTACGGTACTGGGGAAACACGGGATCGTTGCTGGGCAGTGTTGTGCGATTTGAGGTTGAAATCTTGAATATGAAGTGAGGCTGCTCAGTGCAGTTCCATAATTTTCTCTAGGAATGCAGCTCGGTGCAATCACAAAAACGATGAGTTCACTTGGGGTTTTTGGTAGGCCAACTATCTTTGTAAGTTAGGTCAACCTTAAGAAGAATTGTTTTGGGGCGCCTGGGTGGCTCAGTCGGTTAAGCCTCCGACTTCGGCTCAGGTCATGATCTCACGGGTTTGTGGGTTCCAGCCCCGCATCAGGCTCTGTGCTGACAGCCAGCTCAGAGCCTGGAGCCTGTTTCGGATTCTGTGTCTCCCTCTCTCTCTGACCCTCCCCTGCTCACGCTGTCTCTCTCTCTCTTTCAGAAATAAATAAAACATTAAAAAAATGTATAAAAAAAAGAATTGTTTTAATAGGTTGAGTGTAGTAGTCAGATCTCAGTGGGTTAAGAAGTGACTAAAACTTAGAGGCAGAGAATTCTAAAGACTCTTTCAATAGTGTGGCTATGAAGGGCCGGATAGGGAAACCAAAGGGAAAACTGGTTCTTTCAGAGTTTTCTTTACATGCTAAAAATCTGTATTAACCAGTTTTCCCTTCATGCTACAAGGTAAAATTAGGGAAGAGGGAGAGATGAGCACCGAAGGAAAGCAAAATCCTTACTAATAGGTCAATCTTTGCAGAGACAGAGCAGCTGGAATTAGACCAGGGAAATATTTATCTTAGGAGGAAGAAGAAAACTCAGAAAAATACATAATAATATGATTAATAACAAAAATTGTTAATGTTTATGGAATACTTATTTTATGCCAGGTAGGATTCTAAAGGCTTTGTATGTACAACTTAACTTAATCCTTATAATAGCTTTGTTACTCTAAGAAAGATGGAGGCACCTGGGTGGCTCAGTTGGTTGAGGTCTGACTCTTGATTTTGGCCCAGGTCACGATCCCAGGTTTCTGGGATTGAGCCCCCGTGGAGGCTGCTTCACATTCATTTTCTCTCTCTCTCTAAGTCCTCTGCCCCTCCCCCACTCACTTGCTCTCTAAAAAAAAAAAAGATTAATGCACCCAAGACTGTCCACATGGCAACTGGCAGAACCCCGATTTTCACTAGCAGTCAGATTCTAGATGTCTTGTGCTTAATCTTTACAATGTAATGTATATGTAAGAGGGAACAGGAAGAAATTGAAGTTAAGATGTTCACAACTAATAGCTTCACCTTCTTTTGTCATTCTGGAGGCAAAGTCATCCTCAGAGCAGGTTTGGGGGAAAGGATGAGGGGAGACAGTGAGGTATGGGGATAGTCACTTAAGGGAACGCGAAGGGAAGCTCCTCAGGGGGTCCCCAGGAGGTGTCCAGGACCCAGCCGCAGTAGGACACAAGAATATTTGTAGAGACACAAATGTATATAGTTGAGGGACACACACTCAACACCCAACTCCCTTAGGGGTCTGCATGGGAGGCATTTAAGTCAAGGCAATTATTTATAAGACTGTATGGTGGATCGTCTGGTGGAGGCTACACAGAGGGAAGTGTATGAGTAAAAAAAGAAAAGTCCTTCACCCAAAAAAGTGCGGGATACAGGGGCAGTGGTTGGCAAGGGAAGGATATGGCCATGGAAATGGGTTGCTAGAGTGGATGGGAGGGGTAAAGATGAACAGAACTGATCAGGTCAAAGAAAATAGAGAGAAGGGTACTGAAAGCTCTTGTGTTATAATATCAAGGAACAAATATTTACTCAGGGTTCATATATATAGCACACTGTGAGAGCTTAGGTAAAATTAAAAAACAGATGTAGTTCTTGGTTTATTTCCCAGCTAAGCATAGCTGCCTACAAAGTAGGGAACATGCTCTTGATATATACCTACCATAGTGCTTTGCTCAATAAACACTGAAGATCACATCTCCTACATTAAGAAAAGTCCTATATCAGAGGTTACATACTGGCGGCTCATGGACTGAATCAAACTTACAGGAAGTGGTTTATTTAAATGCATATACAAATCTGTTGTGGGTAGTAGAGCTCTGGTAACCTGTCTGGTTACCAACTGACTGTTGGCTGTGTCTGGTTTGAGAGGTCTTGTTTGTTCTCAGATCCCTTGATAAAGGCTCTCTTTGATGCTCATTTAGATAGTATTTCACCAAGATTCACTTACTGGTGGCATGAACACACATGCTTCTGAAGCATCTTAGCAACGATTCTACTAACAGGTTGCATTCCGCACTGTCCAGGCAAACCTGCCTAGCTATCTGTCCTGTATCCAGCATCTTCCCCCTTTCTAGGCAATTTTCACAGTCGTCTTTGCTAAGCTGGGGAGTTACTTATTCACACAAGAATATTCGCAAGTATTTCACAATAAAACCTCCCACGTTATGACTTTTTAAAATGGGAACTTCAGTCCTAAGAAAGAATAACAGGAAGAATAACGGGGATAATTTTAGGGAGCTATTCCTGCCTCTTAAGCAGGGCTTCTCACGCTGTATTGTAAATATTGGTCCAGTTTTCCTCCAGACCCCACGCTATTCCTCTTAATCCTCGCTGTATCCATGGACACATAGGTATTGCATAAAACTGTTGGTATGTATACCCAGTAAATGAAAGGCAGGTGCAGCCCGAGGGTGGATGTTCCTTTGACTTCATTCCATAATCACTCTACACTGAGGCAGGCAGAGGGAACTACTGAAGCACAGCCCCGGTTTGGCCACCGTCTCCCAGGCGCCTACTGCCTACCAAACATCGGGCTGGGCTCCAGGGCTCAGAAAATAAGCTCGAGAGTAGTCTTAACTCCATTTCCACGCCAGCGCCTCCTGCTGCCTTGTTTGGCCTGTATTCCCGGTAAGTTGTTTCAAAACACACTCAAGAAGCGCAGCGCTCTCCTCCGTTATTTTCCTTTTTTCAGCTTTTGGCGCCCAGAGCCCGCCATCGGAGCTCAGTCCCGGAACAGGGACTGCCGTGGCCTCGAATCGGCCTGCGGAGCCAAGGCTGAGGGTGGCAGCGGTCACGTCCACACGGGTCCCAGGCCCCGCGCCCGCCACCGCATGCCACCTGCGCCTCACGTCCGGGCAAACGGGGCACCCGCGGCCCCGCCCCTACCTTAGCGCCGCAGCGCTGCGAGCAGCAGTCTCCCTCCGGAGTGTGACAGCCCGACATGACCTGGATGAGGGGAACCCACGGCCTCCTATTTCCGAGCGGCTTCGGGACCCGAGCTTGGTCTGGGCGAAGATCAGTCTTTGGCGTGGCCACAGCAGCAATCGGGCGGCGCTGAGGGCAGCTCGGGGGCGGGGCGAAAAGGCTGAAGGCGGGCCTGGGAGGGCCTGGCGGACACAAGATCCAGAGGCGCGCAGCCTGGCTGAGGGGCGGGGCCGACGAGGTTGGAGGCGGGACTTGGAGAACCTTGATTCACAGACTCAAATGGCCCCACGGGAGCTAGGGGGTGTGGCCAATGTGACAGGAGGCGGAGCTTGGGAGGGTCTTGATGATTGGGCGATCAGGCGGTTCTGCGGGCAGCCCGCGACAAGGCCGGGAAGATGGCGGCCTCCTGGAGGCTAGGCTGTGATCCTCGGGTACTGCGCTACCTCTTGGGCTTCGGCGGCTGCCGAAGACTCGGGCTGGTGAGGGGTGCTTCCGGATGGTCTTTCGGCCGCGGAGCTAGTTGGAGATGGGTTCACAGTACGCAGTGGCTGCGGGGTGAGTGGTCGGGGCTTGCTCAGCCTCTCCGTGTAGCTGAGTAATGGGCCTGGGTCAGGGGCTTTTGGATGCAAGGCCCATATCGGTGTGGAAGTGCCCGGGGCTCCCGGTTCCTGAGGCCTTTACTCGGGAAGAGGTCCGCTGACTTGGCCTAGTGCATGCCGCGAAGGGTTTTCTTGGGAGCTGGGAGAACTTGACTCCATTCCTGGGCCCCTGGTTAGTGTGGCTTCTCTGTGACCTTGCCTTGGAATTTGGGCTCTTTGTGACGCGCGGAGAGAGGTCCTAAACGCTCTTCTTTCAAGCCATTTCCCAGTCTCATGTGCCCCTAGAGCTGTCAAGGTGTCGATGGTTGCTGAGATTCAAGCCGCTGCAGCCATTCTTACTAATCATTCTCACTCATTCTCTTGGCCCGTCTCTATCTTTTCTTTTCTTCGAGGCCTCTCGGTTGCCCCGCGCGACGAGCGAAAGACTTAATTTGTTATTACCTATGACATCACAGACATAGATCCAGAAGAATGTTTTAAGCAGAATAAGCGCTTGACAGAGTGAAAATTTAGGAGGTGAATCATACCAAGAAGTTATTATAGAAAGTTGGCATTAAGTAATGCCATTAACAACACAGTATTTTTAGTATTTAATAGGATGTAATATAGTATGCTGAGCATTATTTTTCTTTACGTGAGGGTTGGGGGAATGTGGCTGTTTTGAGTGTGATGTGTTATTACCTGCCAATCATCGATACTTCACAGTCTTAATTTTGATATAAAAGATTAGGGGTAGTAGGCATTGCTTACGTATTCTGCCTGAGCTACCTAAGACTGAGGGAAAAAAAATAAGTTACACAGAGTCACACAGTAAGATGAATGCACTGAGATTTTAAGATTTGGTAATGGAACTATTTCAGTTTCTTCAGTTGACTATTTCATAAAATTCCTCTTACAGAATTCCCTGTTTTCCCTTTCTCCATTTTGTGAAATATTGAACTTTCCTCTAGTTCTCATATATTCTGTCTGGGATGAAGCTCAAGTTTTGATATTTTATGGTGGTGTTTGATGGGCTACACTTTGAGACTCACTACCTTAGAAAACCATGAAATAGTAAAAGCTCAGTGTTGGAAATAATTTAGGAAGAGTATTCTTTTGTTTCTGAGTTTTATTTAAATTCTAGTGAAAATGAAGTGTAATATTGGTTTCAAGAATAGAATTTAGTGATTTATCACTTAGATGTAACACTCAGTGCTCCTCATAACAAGTGTCCTCCTTAATGCCCGTCACCCATTTAGTGCATCCCCCGCTATCAACCCTCAGTTTGTTCTCTATAGTTAAGAGTCTCTTATGATTTGCTTCCCTCTCTCCTTTTTTTTCTTCCCATGTTCATCTGTTTTGATTCTTAAATTCCACATATAAGTGAAATCTTATGGTATTTGCCTTTCTCTGACTGACTTAATACTTAAGTTATATATACTTATTTCACTAAACATAATACTCTCTAGCTCTATCCATGTTGTTGCAAATGGCAAGATTTCATTCTTTTTGATGGCTGAGTAATAGTCTACTGTGCATGCATGCGTGTGTGTGTATGTGTGTGTGTGTGTGTGTGTGTACACACTTTATCCATTCATCAATTGATGGACACTTGGGCTCTTTCTATAATTTGGCCATTGTTGATAATGCTGCAGTAAACATCAGGGTGCATATGCCCCTTTAAATCTGTATTTTTGTATCCTTTGGGTAAATACTTAGTAGTGCAGTTGCCGGATTGTGGGGTAGTTTTATATTCAACTTTTTGAGGAATCTCCATACTGTACCAGTTGGCTTTAGAAAGAATGCTCTTAACCTGGTTTGGAAAACAGAATCTTTTTTTTTAATGTTTATTTATTTATTTTTGAGAGAGAGAGAGAGAGAGAGAGAGAGAGAGAGAGAGAGAGAGAGAGAATGAATCCCTAGCAGAGAGAGAGAGAGAGAATGAATCCCAAGCAGGCTCTGTGCTGAACACGGGGCTCGAGTTCACACACTGAGATCATGACCTGAGCTGAAACCAAAGAGTTGAAGGCTTAACTGACTGAACCACCCAGGCGCCCCGGAAAACAGATTCTTTAGAGAATCTTTGAATGCTTTAGACGCTCTCTACAGAGAAAGGATGTATGTGGCTACAGACAAAAAGGTGCATGCAGCTTAAGAGTTTTTTTTTAGACCCCGTTTAAGGACTTCTGCCTCTGGAAACTCACTTAGGCAATCCTCATCTGATGCCTCATGACATTTTACCTACTCCCCTGCACACCATGAACGATTTGTCTCATGTGGCCTGAACGTCATCTGTAAGAGGGAGAACACTGTATTCCACGGAAGCTGTCTTAAGTTTCCAAGTTCCTCCTCCTTTCATGTATAAAGACTCTGGTGATTATATTGGCCAGGATTCTTTCCCCATCTCATTGTGAGCTGTTTAGCAACTTTAATTCCTTCTTCAACCTTAATTCCCCCTTTGCCATGTAACAAAACGTATTCACAGGTTCTGGACATTAGGACGTGGGATATCTTGGAGGAGTGGGGGATGGGAGGCAGGGTGCTTATTCTGCTTACCCCAGTGGCTGACTGTGTTGTTGGGTGGCTTGAAGTTATTTGGAAATCTTGGGGTTTTTATTTTCTAATATACTGAGCTAAAGTTTGTCTCCTAATTTTCCACATCCAGGTTTTTGTTTTGTCATGGTGAAAATGGGTGGCAGTCCTTGAACTATTTGTCTTACAGAGCATGAATTACACGGTGTTGGCTTGTTTTTCTCCAAGCTTGGTAGAAATTGTAATTTCATAAAACTGAACAACTACTTTGTAATCTATAGACTATGTAATTTAAGTACACTTACTGAGTAATTTCTGTTTTCATGCATCTATCCAGGATCTTAAAGTCTGTCCGTGAGAGTCATACTTGGAGTAATGGTGTCCTTAAGTGGTGTTTGTTGTCGACATTTTTATGAGCAATGACATGTGTCCCGTGCTTAGCACCATCTATGAATTAGGAAGTGACCCTCATCAGCCACCATACCACATCTGCCAGCATCATGATCTTGCACTTCCAGCCTCCAGAACTGTGAGAAATAAATGTTGTTTGTAAGCCACTGCCTCAGGTATTTTATTACAGCTGTCCAAGACACTGGGCGATGGAGTCACTAACTCAGAGCACATGTTCACAAGAAGGGTACACAGTTGAGCAAGATTGGGTCTCTGCCAGCAGGAAAGAAGTCGGGGAAGTAGGTTTGAGTATAACAAGTAGCACTGAGAGCTTACTGTGTACCATGCCCCCTCCTCAGCACTTTACATGACTTAATTCACGTAATACTCACAGTGGCTAATGCTGTCCTCTGGTGATAGAACCCTAGTTTCCACCCGGCTCTGCCTGATGCCAGAGCCTGTTTCCTTAACAACAGTCCACCTTGGTGTCAGGTGGTGGCCTGGCCGTAGCCGTCCACAAAACAACGTCATGGATGCCGAAGCTCTGTTCACCATGTTTATATCCTGTGTGAACCCCTACACTTTTTTTTTTAAATGAAGTGAGACCTATTTTAGTAATACCTACATTATGAAATAGTATTTCAGTGATAGTCTTGATATCATAATTCTTTTTAGAACTGTTTAACAGTTACAATTCTAGACTGACTATATAAAGGGTAGCAGAACCTTTTAAGAAAGTTAGAGTATATGTTAATGTCTTCCTGTCTGCAGGTTTCTAATTGATACACACTTGACCCTTGAACAACATGGAGGTTAGAGGCATGGACCCCTCTCACCAGTGTAGTCGACAATCCATGTATAATTTTTGACTGCCACAGACTTTACAAGTAGCCTGCTGTTGACCAGAAGCCTTACCGATAACATAAGTTGTTATGTCAGTCAATGAACACATATTTTGTGTGTTATATACGTATCATAGACTGTATTCTTATATACATAACTTTTTCTTAAAATTTTTTGTATTTCTAGGCTATGTGGTTTGTGAGTTCTAAATTGTTGCAGATCTCCAAAAAATTTCCCAATATATTTATTTTTTAAAAATCTGCATGTAAGTGGACCATAGATTTCAAACACATGTTGTTCAAGGGTAAACTGTCCTTTTGAATGTGTCTTGTTAACTTCTTGAGCTTCATTTGCCTTTTACAGGCAATGTGTAAGTCCCCAGACTTATGCATGTGTTCATTTTTTTGCTAGCCTCTTAAGTCGTGATTTCTTTTTGTCCGGTTCCGAGATTGCAAAATAGATGGATTCAAGTAGAATTTTAATTTTATAATTTAATAACAAGAAGACCAGTATTGCAAGCTGAAACCTCTTCTATTGTGTGCGGTTTCTCCCACTCAGAGAAAGTATTTCCATAGCCGTGGAGTACCTACAATCCTGGCCAGCCTCCTTACAGATGTACCAGTGGATACTAAGTGTATGAAAGAATTAGCAGATTCCTTAAACAAAATGGAGGGAATTGTGATTTTATTTTATTTTATTTTTGTACTTGGTAGGCAGTACATTTACGATAGCTAGTGATCTACTCAATACTTTGCTGCAATCAAAGGCTTTCTTGTATTACATGAAAATTTTGGGGGAAGAATTAAGATTGGCACATTTCAGGAGAGCTTCCTTGGGATTCTACTAGTGCTAGGTTTTACGGGGGGACACAAATCTGTTTGAAAACTGATAAAAGTTATACCACTTCAGAAAAATGTGTACATGGCAAAATTTTCTATGTAGTTTCCAGAAACTTGTGGATCTCCCTGTAATTTATCTATAAACACCACTTAGTCTCCAGCCTATTTCCATAAACATGTCAGTCATTTCCTACAGAAAATAGTGCTGTTTAGCAAGGATACTTACCATATCTGAGAACAAGAATTGTATGTTTTTGTATAGGGGTTCCCATTATCAATAAATGGCTAGTGAATACATTTATATAGAGCCAGTAATTTGGAAATCTTGATTAGTACTATTTCTTCAAATGGCGTGACCTCTGTGGTTTGAAATTTTTCTAATTAAATATTATTCTCGTAAGTCTTCTGTAAGGTCCTGCAGGGAATAGATGGCACTGTAAAATGGATAATTGGAGGAGAATTTACTAAGTGATTACTTTTTGTGAATTCAGAGTGTAGAGGTGGTGCTGTACCAAGGGGCTGTTTAGAGCAAGGTGCTGAGTGGCTGAGGCATGGGAAGGGGGCAGTTGTTAGAGCTGGGAAGGAGGGAGCCTGCTGCGAGGATCTGTGATGCAGGTGTGTCCTTCAGTGGAAGGATCTAACCAGCCCGGGCGGCTGCACTGGGAAGGAGCTGGGGAAGTAAATACCCTGACCTCGCTCTCCTCTTTTCCTTCATCTCCTGCATATACTGCCCTGTGGCTGAACCCGGGTCATGGCCTGAGCACAAGGAAGCAAGTTGTTGAAGCGCACACAGTGGTTTGGGGAAGGTCGAGGGGTAGATTTAGATGGGTAAATGGGAGCTCTCTCCCATCCCCTCCTGCCTCACACCCGTCAGTCATCACACTGTACTTTAGTGAGCACTGAAACACCACATACTGTATTGTTCATAATGTGGTGGCTCAAGTGCTCAGAGAGGGGAAAAGAGCAAGTATAATTTCTCTGCATTGTGTCCTGAGGCCAGTGCCTTGCACAAGAGTAAGCACAGGTCTGTGTTACTGACCTGATGTTTAATGGGATTTTTCTGTATACGTTTGAACAACTGGATAGGAATAGAATCTATATAGTTTATAAGGCTCTTTGGGTACTTTTTACAGGAAGAAAGATTTTCTTTTTGGAGCTGTGGCATCTAATTTTGATTTTTGTTACCCCTTGTACTCACAATTAGAGTCATTCCTGACTCCTTTCATATGGCACATCCGGTCTATCAGAAATTCCTTTTGGCCCTACCTTTGAAATGTAACCTGACCATGCCTCACCGGCTAGCATGGTCCAGGCTACCATGCTCTCTACTCTAGATTATTGCTAGTGTAATCCCAGGAGGTGTCCCTACCATTCCCGTAGGCCCAGTACAGACTCTTCTCCGTGCAGCTTTCACAGTGCTTTTAAATTATAAATTAGATCATGTCAGTTCTCTGCTGAAAACCCTCCAAGACTTCTCATTAAACTCAGTATGAGATCTGAAGTTCTGACTGTGGTTTACAAGGACCTATGTGATAGGAACCCTCCACTCCCTGACTTCCGCCAACCGCATACCCCCTCACTCTCTCACTCCACACTCATGTGCTGGCTTTCTGTCTGTTTGGAACGTACCAAGAAGCATATTCTCTACTCCTTCTTTGTGCTTGCTGTTTCCTCTGTTTAGAAGGCTCGTCCATCAGATATTGGATGGCTTCCTCTGTTCAGCTCTACTTACTTCATTAAAGGAGGCCTCCTCTGATCAGCTGAGAAAATAGTTCCCACTGTCTCTGTATCCCCTTAACTGCCTTTCTTTTCTTATTTCTTTCTTTTTTTTTTTAAATTTTTTTTTTTAATGTTTTATTTATTTCTAGGAGAGAGAGAGAGACAGCGTGAGCAGGGGAGGGTCAGAGAGAGAGGGAGTCACAGACTGAAACAGGCTCCAGGCTCTGAGCTGGCAGTCAGCACAGAGCCCGACGCGGGGCTCGAACCCACGAACCGCGAGATCATGACCTAAGCGAAAGTCGGACGCTTAACCGACTAAGCCACCCAGGCGCCCCTCTTTTCTTATTTCTTATCACCACCAGACACGTCCTATTTATTTTCTGTCTCCCCTCTTTAGAATGTAAACTTCATGAAAGCAGGAAATTTTGTCGGTTTTTATTCACTTTTGATACCTCCATTCTCTTGAAGAGCACCTAACGCTTGGTAGGCGCTGAATAAATATTTGTTGAATAAACGAATGAATAAACAAGTATCCTTGTCTTTCTCCTTTCTCCACTCCACTCCTCTGTCGTGAAATGATCTTCCAGAAATGCCTGTCGTTTCTCTCTACCACTGTTAGAATGAAGGCCAGACATTTGGAAGATCTAATGGAAGATCCTAGGTGCCTTTTCAGTGTCTCAGGCCAAACGGTCTGAGTGAGTAAAGGCGAACAGGTAACACATTATTCACGGGTAGCTTCTTTTTGTACTTAAAGTCCCATTATTTTAATTTTTCTGCAAGGTATATAGTTGCTACCCTGTCAAAGCAACTGCGATGTTATTTTTTTCTGCAAATTACAGATTTGTGAACACTAGCTGTTTATGTGGAACTGCAAACAAGTCAGTTTTTAATTGTGGTATTTCTCTTGCTAAATTTTTTTTTCATAATTTTCCATTGCAGTTTAAATAACGTCAGACCCGTTAACGACGTATTCAAGTTGAGCTCTGATAGTGGTGTAAAGGAGTAGCCTCAACATCCCCTTTATTTTTTTACCTTACAGGCCCACTTTTCATGTTCATTAAATTCTGCTCTCCAGGCAAACTAAACTCGAATTCCCTCCTTTGCGCGTGGTGCTCTCCTCACCTGCAATATCTCCTCATTCCCTCCCTTTGTTTTCTTTGCCTAGCACACTTTTTTCAAATAAAAAAAATTGGTGAAATGTGTGTAAAATTCACCATTTTAATTATTTTTCTGTGTTCAGTTCCATGACGTTACATACATCCACACTGTTGTGCAGCCATCACCACGGCCTGTCTCAAGAACTTTGTCCATCTTCTCCAACCGAAACCCTGTGTCCCTTAAATGGTGCTTCCCCTTTCCCCTCTCTCCCCAGCCCCAGGTGACCGCCCCCTCATCCTGTCACTGTGAATGTGCCTGTTCAGAGTACTTCACACAGCTGGAATCCTACAGCGTTTGTCTTTCTGTGTTTAGCTAATTTCACATAGCACAGTGGCTTCAGGTTTCATCTGTTTTGTTGCAGGCATTCAAATTTCATTCCTTTTTAAGGCTGAATCATATTTCATCGTATTTATGTAGCACATTTTGTTTATCCATTCATCTGTCGATGTACATTTGGGTTGTTTCCACTTTTTGGCTGCTATGAATAATGCTGCTGTGAATATGGGTGTACAAGTAATCTGTTCCCACCCCTTGCTTTCAAGTCTTTTGGGTATATACCCAGACATAGGAGGCCTGGAGAAAATGGTAATGACTGTGTTTAATTTTCTGAGGAATCCTGTTGTTACCCATAGCAGCTGCACGATTTTACTTTCTCACCAACAGTACACAAGGATTCCCATTTCTCCACATCTAACGCTTGTTTTCTGAACAAGTGAACTTGTTTTCTGAACTTGTTTGTTCATTTGTTTTTTGTTGTTTGTTTTTTGATAATAGCCATAGCAGATTTTTTTTCCTTTCTCGATCAGCCAGAATCTCAGCTTTCATTGCTCTTTAGTATTCTTACAGCATTTTTATCTACTACCCTCTAGTACTTGTGTATGTATCTTGACTTCTCATTTAATTTAAACTGTCATCATTTTGAGGTCAAGATTCTGGTCTTCCATTGGTCTAGGACTAAGATAACAGCTCAAGAGGCATTTACTGGGTGCCTAATTTGCTCCTTAGCTTTGGTAGTGAATGTTATGACAGCACCACTGAAGTCAAACATTTGCTGATGATTTTTAAAAAATGTTTATTTATTTATTTTGAGAGAGAGCGAGAGCATGCAAGTTGGGTAGAGGGGCAGAGAGAAGGAGAGAGACAATCCCAAGCAAGCTCTGCACTGTCAGCACAGAGCCCAATGGGGGCACAAAGCCACAAACTGTGAGATCATGACTTGAGCAGAGATCCAGAGTCTGACGCTTAACCGACTGAGCTACCCAGGCACTCCCACATTTACTGTTGGTTTTAATGAGAGCTTGGTTTTCAAATGTGCAGAGCTAGCATACTGTAGCTGTGAGAATGAGGCTGGATTAGGAGAAGGAGAAGGTAGACAGGAAACCTTTGTGGTTAGGGTTGAGATGTGAAGGGAACTGTGGATCTACCTTCTGTTGCTTGAGGAAGGAATTGGAACGCACCATACGGTGATGCATGTAGCCAACTCTGGCTGTGCACGGAATCCACTCTCTTAACCGTTTCTATGCTACCTAGTGGTAATATTTAGCTAATGTTTTTGAGACTGACTGGCTTTTTGCCAGGTGCCCCTGTGAAGACTTTGCATGTGTTAACCTCATTTAGTCCTTACAAACTGCTTTTCAGAAGAGGCACAGAAGGAGTAAGTGACTTGTAAGTGGTAGATCTATACTTAGAACCTAGGCAGTTTGGTTCCATGCCTATTCTCTAAATCATTACAAAATGCTGCTGCTTGTTCGGATTTTTATAAATTTAACTAAACATTTTTATTAAATAATAAAATATTTACTTTAACACAGTAACACATATAGTTAAAAAAATTATTTTAATGTTTCTTTATTTTTGAGAGAGAGAGAGGGAGAGCGAGGACAGAGTGTGAGTTGGAGAGGATCAAGGAGAGAGGGAGACACAGAAAGAATCCGAAGCAGGCTCCAGGCTCTGAGCTGTCAGCACAGAGCCCGACTCAGGACTTGAACTCATGAACCAAAAGATCATGAGATCATGACCTAAGCTAAGTCGGATGCCCAACCGACTGAGACACCCAGGTGCCCCACATGCATGTAAACAGTCAGTACTAAAAGACCTAACAGTGCAGCCCATCTCTCCCCATCTCTCCATGCTTCCCCAGTCTTCTTTCTTACAGGCAACAAGTTTTGTCTCTTAACTTTATTCCAGCATTTGCTCGGCTCTGTATTTCTAATTTACATATTTTCTGTGGTGAGTGCTGGTCAGTGCCATCCCCTAGGTTTTCCCTCTCTCATTCCTCCAAAGTAGTTATTTTGCAATTTGTGGTTAAATCTGTATTCAGTGTTTACACTAAACACATCTTGAGATTGTCCTATATTGTCCCAAATTATGATTGTTACCTTTCTTACTTTTTGCTTTTCCTGATATAGTTGCCTTTAAAATTTTTTGTTTTCTCTGTTAACTATTGCTGATTCCTTCCACACTATCTAATAGCTTCTCAGCACAACTTGCTGTATTCTCAGTCACTTCAGATAATCTCTTAATTCCTCTATACAGTTTCTGCATACCCCCATGTAGAAGTGGATTCTCCATTCTAAAGATCTTCTCTTTTGCCTTCTCCAGAGAAACAGTCTCCAGTGTCCCAGGCTTCTGTTGAGTGAGGGTGGGTTGTTACCTAGCACTGGACTGCAGGAGGGGATCTACGTATCTGCCTGCATCTCAGATAACATTCACCCAAATGCCCACCCCCATTCCCCACTTCCAGAGGTCCTCGTACAGCCAGTTCCTCTGCTTTTGGGCAATTCTTTTGCATGAAAACTTGATTTTCTCGGCTTTCCCTACTGCTGGCTTAGGATACAGGTCACTAGAATCTCTTTGGACAATGATTACTCATCTCTTAGCTTTCCTGCCTCCAGATTTGTGTGCTATTATTCCTTCTTTTTGCCCTATCCTTGTGGGTTTTGTCCAAAAATAACAAAACAAAGGACTTAATTTTGTTTGTTTTGTTTTCTTAGTGTTAGATAAGTTTTGGGCACGGAGTGAAATTGGATAAACTTACTAGAGGAAATTTAAACATAGATTATAAGAAACAAAAGAAATAAAGCACACTTATATACTGTCACCAGCCAGAGAACCACTGTTGCCATTTTGGAGTATATCGTCAGTCTGCAGGTGTGCAGGCTAGCAGGTGGGAAACGGATTGTGCCACATAAAGTGTTTGTGGGCTGCCTTTTACCAGGCAGGACTTGTGTCATTTTCACAAACTATTATGCATACGTTTTCTGTTTTCCGTTGACATTTTCAGTTGAGTCTTACACTGGTACTACACCTTAGTCACTGAGTAAAGAAGACTTCTATGGCAAGCACTTATTTTTTTTTTTTTAATTTGCTTTGGCTGCCTTTATTCAAAGCTTTGAGTTAATATTGGTTTGTGCCCGCTGTTGATTTTTAAATTACTTGTACTCCATTCTGTTTTATTTCATCCAGCCTGCAGGTGGCACAATTGTTTTATTTTTAACAGAAATTTTAAAGGTTAATTGTATTTAATGAGCTCCTGCATTGGAAAGAGAGGTGATTAAATGAGCATCATCTCTTCCTGTTAGAGAAGAAGCAAATTAATGTTAAGAACAGGGAGGTACACTAAGGAAATATTGAATAATTTACTTCTTCATGTGGTCTGTCTTCACAGTTTTTTGTGTATTTGCATTATAGTCCCTTAAATGGATCAGAGCCTGATACATAAACAATATTCATATGTAAACTGCTGAGTTTTCTTAATTTCTTTAGAGTGATAGAGCTTAGATCTGCTTCATATTAACCACAAAGCCATTTGTTGTTTTTATATTTAAAAGTTTGGATATATTGATTTTTCTTTTTTTTTTAATCTGGAGATCTTTATTTTTTTTTATTTTTTTATTTAAAAAAATTTTTTTTAATGTTTATTAATTTCTAGGAGAGAGAGAGAGACAGCGTGAGCAGGGGAGGGTCAGAGAGAGAGGGAGTCACAGACTGAAACAGGCTCCAGGCTCTGATCTGGCAGTCAGCACACAGGGCCCGACGTGGGGCTCGAACCCACGAACCGCGAGATCATTACCTAAGCGAAAGTCGGACGCTTAACCGACTAAGCCACCCAGGCGCCCCTCTGGAGATCTTTTAGAATTGATGTGTAGATCATCAATTTAAAACTTGCATATAATTACTGAAGTATGAATGTTTTGTTCTTAGGATAAATGAAGTTCTTTAGGGAGCAAGAAGTAGAATTAGATTAGTGTACTTTATTTGAAGTTGAAGATAGAATTATTCTGCAGAAAGACTGGA
Source organism: Proteles cristata cristata (assembly GCA_017311185.1). Lineage (NCBI taxonomy): Eukaryota > Metazoa > Chordata > Mammalia > Carnivora > Hyaenidae > Proteles > Proteles cristata. Next base: position 113,715 of record JAESUZ010001786.1, on the reverse strand, counting down.
AGAACAGATTTGAAGAAATGTAGGAATTGCTTGGAGAAACTGCTGTAAAATTCAGGGACTGATAGATTGCTTGTGTGCCTGGTAATGACCTGGAAGGCAGCAGTATACTAAGCAAAAAAGTTTAATTGTGTCATTCTATTCAAGAAAACACAACATTAGAATAGTTCTAGTGATTTTTGAGACTCCACTTTTTAAAATCATTATGTATGAAATATAAACTGGAAATGTACATTGTCATAGTCATCTTTTATTTAACTACAGAAAGACTTCACAAGCCATTAGCTATAATTTGTTAGTTTGATAGAAAGGAATAAAATGCTAACACTAAAATGACAACCAGAGAGTTAAACTCTAACTAAAATTTGGGTGTATTTTTGAATGCTAATTGGAAGAACTGGTATGACCAGTGGAGAATAAAACACATTTCCTTTATTCTTATTCATAGTTGTGCCCAGTTATTAGGAAATGTAATTGGTTCTCATTTCACAGCCTCCTCAGCTCGATAGGAGAAAGGTAGAACAGACTGCTTACTGGAATGGAATGAGAAATACTTAACTTCTAATGAAAGTAAAAATATTAGGTTTAGGCCAAAATTCTGAGAAGTCTAGAAAAGCCCATACGATCTGAATAGAATTGACAACAGCCATAAAGGGCAGGTATTAATTATGTGCAGCCTGTCATTCAAAGCTGGTATTTCCCCACTGGAAAATATACATATGGAAAAGGTACATATAATGTTCCAGGCAAAAGAGGATACACTAGAATGAAAACACACCGTTATTAGTAAATTAATGTTTATATTTTGAAGTGATTTTCTGGCTTGAGAATCTGAGAGTAGATTGGCTAGATTAATCAGAAAATACATTGCACATTTTACTTTCTATAGTAAGCTGGTGTAATCAGTCAAGAGATAGTACCAAATATGAGAGATGTCCAAAATGTCTTTCTTTGTCTTTTGTCACTTTCATTTCAGAGTAAAGATAGTGATCTATTATAGAATTGTTATAGTTTATTGTCATTATTCAGAGAAGCAGTTTCAATTCATCCTTGAAGGGTGGCTGTATGAGGAATGATTATGTTCATTTTATTTTTAAAATATGAAAATTTTTGAGTTCTTGATGTGGTAATTTGGAAAATAATACTTAATAAATACAAAAGTTTCATAATATAGTCCTTAATGTCAGAAATAATGGAAATGTGAAGGTCTCGTAGGTGAGAGATTATAATAGGAGATAGAATCGTAAAATAAATATGAATTGTGACATGGTAACTAGAACCAAGGTATAAAAATATTGAAGCGAGATTTTGTTTTGGAAGACTTGATTTAGTGTTTGTCATAAATTAGAAATTAGAATCTGGATGTAGAGTCAGTGAAGTCCATTTATTTTGCTGCTTTGGAATGGAACTCTATTTGCTATAAATTTAATATGTATGTGATTAAGAATAATTCTGTCTCATAACACCAGCCTTGAACTTTTTGATGGAAGCAATATATTGGGACTTTTTTAAAGCTGTTTTTTTCAGGCAGGGGCTCATCTCTTATCATCCTGCTATTAGAAGGTAATTTTTTTTTCAAACCCCCTTTGTCACTGTGGCTTAAAAAAATACTGAGGCAGGGGCCTGCTTAACATTGGGAAGGCAAATGTTTTTATTTGTTTTCTAAATGAAGCCATGAAAAAAATGCAAAAGGCACACACAACATAATGTAGGGAATTAGAAAGCTCATTTTATTGTTTCCAAATGTTGTTAGTTTGTCAAGCGTTGAGAACTTTTTAAGAATTCTTCCAACTCAGTGTAGGCTTCTTAGGGGTTCGGGTGTGGAGATGCATCACTAATGTCAAGTTTGCCTGTGTGTGTTGTGCTTTCCCTAAATGCACTTACCCGAATTCTAATTCACGTCACAATTTAGTACTCTGGTGTTGCACAGACAATAACGCACTGAGGTTGTGCACGGTTGTTTGCATTCTTTTCTACCCATTCAGTCTCTTAATGTGTCTTTTTTAGTCCATGAGGACTTATTTCACTAAAGAAAAAAATGCAGAGTTTTGTAAGCCGTGTTACAGTCATGGTTTGCATTTCACCATGGAAATGCTTGGAAATTAAATGAAACCATTGCTGTGAAAGTTCTCAAGAGGCATAAAGCACAAGAATTGGCAGCCTGTGTTCACCAGTCTCTTCTGAGATAACTGTTTTAATAGTAAATCAGGTGTTAATAAGAAATAAGTGACTTATTAATAATAAGTTAATTAGTAATAAATAATAAGTAAGGATTTATCAGGAGTTAGGAAGTCATTGTGGCTATTTTTACTCCATTATTTTCGAGATATAATGCACTTCATGATTACTTGTTTTCTACTACATTCAAAATATTCAGTGTTGGTACTAAAAGTGGTTTCTCAATACAGGAATTCTTTAAGCCTAAGGTAGGGAAAGGGCTTATTGGGATATTTGACTGAAGATATGAGAAATGGTCACATGGACTTGAGATGTGTGATATGCTGTGTTTGAATTTCTGGGTGAAGAGCCAGTGATTAACTGATGATCTGTATTTGTAAGGATCATCAATTAATGATGAGAGGTGGTGCCATGCAGTAGAGTATAGCCTTGAGATTTAGACATAAAGAATTCAGATCCCTTAATCAATGGCTAGTTTTCTCATTGATGAAATGGACATGTTGACTCAGAGTTTGGTTTGGGCTCTACCATTGTTGGGTATAAGAAGTGATAATTCTGTTTTTCTGTCCTTCTTAAAGTTTGGGGTCCACTGAGAGAGAGGCAAAAAGTCAGATGGAGATCAAAGTAACAGTTTTAATGCCAGTGGGTTTTTTTTGTATCGGAGAATGTGACTTAGATCTGTGGTCCTCTATAGTTAGGCTTCTCAGAATCACTGCATATTTAGATTTTGGATTTTTTTTTTTTTTTTGAGGAGGGTTCATGTATATAAAACAAACACACGTACCTGAATTGCTTCCTCATACCCAGTGGGCCCTGATGGCAGGACCAGACAGAGGTAGGCCTGTTCTCTGCCTTTGAAAGGCAGGTGCATTTATGCCTAGCACAGGAAGTGCTGAGAGGAAAATGCAAGTTCCCTAAGGCAGGCAGTTCTTAAGAGAAAATAAGGAAGAAGCTGAGGCAGGTACATATGCTTGGCAGAGAGTGGACAGAAGCTTCCCTCCAAATGCTTCAGAGATGGAACTCCTTTACCATGAAGCTATAGGAACTCTCCGCTTGAAGTCACAGTAAATTATTAGTTTACTTTCCCAAAGGACATAGTTAACCTCCTTTAACATTAGTGTTCAATTCCTTTGCTTTTAACCCTAAAACGTCAATGGGAAAAGAAGAAGCCCTTTTAAGTACTCTTCCTCATTTGAAATATGTTACATTTGCTATAGTGTTTTGCTTTTTTGGGTCAGAGTTGAATAATCTGAGGATAGAATAGGTTCTTTGGAAGGTTTCAGGGAATGTTATTTCTTACAAGGGCTACTGTTTATAGCTGGAATATGCTGTTAACTGTTTTATTAGTATAAACTTTATACAAATTTAATGTACCAGCTGTGTGCTCTTTGAGTGTGGTCCTGGACACTGGGCAACTATTGGAAATGCACATCTGCACAAATATAGAGAGTGTGTCCTTTTGGATATGTAAGCAGAAAGTAGCTGTGCTTCACTGAGCTGTGTCCCTTTTGAGATCCCTAGTTCAATTGAGGTGGGGCACACAATCTGAGGTCAGTTTAATCATAGAGGTTCGCTTGCCTGGTCATCTTTGACAAGGCAAATCTTTCCTTTTAATGCTTACCAGCAAGAACCTTTGATTCTTGAATAGTGTGATAGAGGAAAATAAAAAAATGCAATCAATTTCTTTAAGTCTAACCTTGATTACTTTGATGTAGGTTATCAGAACCCTGGTTTGGTTTTGTTTTTCTTATTTGTCTCTTTTTTTGGTCACTTTACATGTGTGCGTGTGTTGTAGTGACAAACATGAAGGAGGAGGAGATGAAACATAAATCAACTTTTTTTTTTTGTTTTTTAATTTTGCAAGCATCTGGCTTGAAAATACACAGAGAGGACTGGGAAACTATGAAAAATGAATTGAAATTATTACACAAAAGAGTTTTATTGTAAGAAAAATATGAGAATTTTATCTTTCCATGCTATTTACTGGACCTTAATTTGACCACTCGGGAGTCTTTTAGATTTTGGAATATTTTCCTTTTCAAATTGAATTTGATTTTAGTGTATTTGACCTTTTTATTGATGCCTCATGAGGTGCATTCTTTTTTTGTGGCTAATCTTTCTTTTTAAAAAAAATTTTTTTAATGTTTATTTATTTTTGAGAGAGAGAGAGACAGAGCACAAGTGGGGGAGGAGCAGAGCCAGAGAGGGAGACACAGAATCTGAAACAGGCTCCAGGCTCTGAGCTGTCAACACAGAACCCGACACAGGGCTCGAACTCCAAAATGGCGAGATCATGACCTGAGCTGAAGTTGGACGCTTAACCGACTGAGCCACCCAGGCACTCCATCTAATCTTCCTTTTTTTAAATTCCAGCTGATCCCATTAAGATACTGATGCCATCACTGTCTCCTACGATGGAAGAAGGAAACATCGTGAAATGGCTAAAAAAGGAAGGTGAGCAAGTACGCTACTAATGCCTTGTGTTATTTCATCATTTGGGATTCTTTTCCAATCAGTTCTATTATACAACACATGAAATAAACCATGTCCTCTGCTCATTAATTTAAGTTTGTTTAGATAAAATTTTCCCATGGCAATGTATAATGTAGCAAAGGTTTTCTGAGTTCAGCCCATATCTTTTCACTAGCAGAGAATGGTAAAATATTTTGAGGCTTTTGTTGTGTTTTAGTCCTTATATTTAGCTTTTAGTTTCAGCCTCATAAGTTTGTTGATCCCCTTATGTTAATCTGTGGCTTTATGATGATTCTGTGTATGTGTGTGTTTTTCCTGAAGCTAACCAAGTTGATTATAAATGTCATTGACAAGAACAAATAAGTAAGGATAATAAAGAAGGCTCTCAAAAGAAGAGCAGTGGAGGAGTCTAGCCCTGCTAGATAGTAAATGTACTGTTATGCCCCTATTCTTCAGGGACACAGGAGCAATTACTGTGATGGCATTTGGAGGAGACTTTATTTTTCTGGTGGTGGCTTTCTGTTCCTTTTTTTTTTTTTTGCCCCTCTGGCCGCTCTGCAACGGTAGAGTACTCTGCCCCCGTGCAGGTATTGACTGGGGGACAGCTTCTTTCCGCCCCCTATGTAGCCATCTTTCCCTGTGCTTTACTCGGTCTGCAATACACTAAACTTTTGTGGAGGAAAGAGGGTACATCTCCAGTCCCTATTAGAGGTTGTTAGAGACATAGACCAGATGAGTTCCCGTAGCCATTACTGTGCTTCAGCTTGAGAAATAGTGAACCAAGTGTTAGAAACAGAGAGGAGCAGAGTGGATAACATGGCTTGGGATGCTGTATCTGATTCTGGAGACTGGCCCTGGCAAGGACTTCTGGGATGTCGGTATGTGACTCTGTGGGCACAGATGTCATCCAGGCAAATCCAGTGTGTGCTTATAAAATATCACGGAGAGAGTTCAGGTGGTAGGCAGGAGCTCAGAGTATGACAGTGATGCTATGATTCCAGGAGATAAAGCCACCCACGGTATCGCTTTTGCCAGTGATGACAGTTAAGGGTCATCTTAACTGGGGAGAAAGCTACAAGTATTTACTTCTGAATTATAGCCAAATGAGCTTGAGAGTTTGAGAGAAGGCCCCAGTTCTTTGAGGGAGACTAAGAGTGCCAGGAAAGGTAAATAGGTTACGGAATGGACGGCACAGCACAAGCTTGGGACTATGGTTCAGGCCAATATGGAGGCTAAGGAGGTGTGGTACCGTGAGGCTGTCCAGATGACCATAACTGGTCCTGGCTGTGCTGGGTACCACATCTGGTTGGAAGTGTTACCTGACTCCATTCCTTAGTGGGTAATATGTCTGCATTTTGATATTTCTCCTTTCTGTGTTACCACTAGCATAGTAATTGGAACACACCTGGCAGCATGGTAAGTGGTTGATCAGTAAGTATATTAGCAGAGGGAAGAGTAAGCCAAAGGCAGGCACTGTGACAGGGATCAGAGAGAGCTTTGCAGATGAGGTGCTATTTGCCTTGGTCCTTGTAGAATACAGGGGTTTTATTTGAAAAAACAAAAAAAGATGAGAAAGGACCTGGGTAATGTAAATGATTTGGCAAAACCTTGGAAGTGAGATATCATGACGTGTTTTGGCAAGAGCAGGTAGTTAAGGCTGCATTGAGGGCGCTGTGTGCGTGACATTAGATAGGTCATAGGAAGGAACGTCAATGCTAGTTGTCAGTTTGTCAGTCTGTGAGGGTCCTTATCCTAAAGCCAAGATATCCACACTTACAGGTTTTTTGTTTTTGTTTTTGTTTTTGTTTTTTTATAGGAAGTGGTTTCTTTGTGCTTTCTTGAGCCTTGTTAGTAGCATTACACTGAACAGATCAGGTCCTCACAGCGCTCGGGCATCAAGAGGAAACCACAGGTGATTTAATTAGTCCTCTTTGCCTGCTCACATTTGAAAAGTCCACCATGAGGACTTTCAGTCAGTATGACCATCTAAGCAGATGGGGTAAGGCTTCTGCTCACTACTGGATAGAAAACTATAAAACCAATTTCTTAATGGTAAATAATGCTGAAATACATGAAGAGGGAATCCTCAGATGATAGCAGCATCCATAGTGGTGAGTGAGAGTTGAAGCCGTGTGCCCCGCTGCCTGAGCTGGAAGAAGAATAAATTAGAGTGGGAACAAGTGTTTTTGAGTGGGGAAGAGGAAAGGAAGGGAAATCAAGAATTAGGTTTAGGCTGGGGCACCTGGGTGGCTTAGTCGGTTAAGTGTCCGACTTTCGCTCAGGTCATGATCTCGTGGTTCGTGGGTTCGAGCCCCGCGTCGGGCTCTGTGCTGACTGCCAGCTCAGAGCCTGGAGCCCATTTCAGATTCTGTGTCTCCCTCTCTCTCTGAACCTCCCCTGCTCACGCTGTCTCTCTCTCTCTCCTAGAAATAAATAAAAATATTTAAAAAAAAAAAAGAATTAGGTTTAGGCTTGGATGTGGTAAATTTGAGGTGCTTATTAGACATTCAAGCAAAGATGTCGAATAGATGGTTATAGGATTTGAAGTTCGTGAGTGAAGTCATCAGCCTATGGATGGAATTTAATGCTATACAATAACAGACAAATTCCTTTGTTTGACTCGATACGGAATAAGAATGCCTACTCCCTTGAAAGTTTGCTCTCAGAGGCCTGTCCTCATGAGGCTTTGAGGTTCACATTTATTGTACTTGGCATTATCAGGGAACTCACAGGCAGAGGTAAAGTGGTTCTGGGCTGATAATCTTATTGGCTTACCTGGCAGAAGCCATTATTCTGGAAGGACACAACCTCCAGTCCAAGCCATACAAGATTTCCAGTCCCACTTACGAAGAGTTCACACTCTCAAATTTCATGTTGTACATGGAAGCAGTCTTTTAGGAGTGAGGGTCATGAGGCATAACAAATCGCAGAACTAGATCTCCAAGGACTTCAGTTAATTGGAATTATTAAACACATAAAAATGTATGTTCAAAATGTCTAAACATGTAAGAGAAGGAGTTGAAAATATGAAAAGAGACACTCTGCAGAAAGTTTAGGCAGATTTGAAAAAGACAAACAGAACTTCTAAAAATGAAAAATGCTGTCTCTAACATTAAAAAAGAAAAACTCCAGGTTGGGTTCAAGTGTGACTGAGCAAAGAATTACTGAACAGAAGTCTAGCCTGAGAAAATTAGCTTACATGCAGCTCAGAGACATAAAGCAGTAGAAAATATGAACAAGACATTGATGTGGGCTATAAGATGAAAATCATCCAGTAATCCAATAGTAGAAATTTTTTCTCCAATAGGAGAAAAAAACAGAGAATAAGAAAAAGGTAATTTCAAGACAAACGTGGCTGAGAATTTTCTAGAATTTGAGAAGGACATATATCACTAAATGCAAGAGCCAATACTTCATGAGGAAGCACTCTGAGCAATTGGCTCTGCATGGCTGCTCTCTTTTAAAATAATTATCAGTATCTAAGAAAGTTTCACCTTTATAAATAATGTAATCAATTGGAATCTATTTTTAGGTTTCTTGTTCCTGATGAATTACAGAGCTTTGGCTATTTTCACATTCAATATGACAGAGTGTTGGTGTCATTACATAATGATTCAGACACAGAACAGCCTTTTAGGGTTATTATAAAAAGATTAAATTTCTTCACATTTTGAGGCAAGTAGATAAGAAGGATTCTTTGGAGCACATTTATCTTTCAGACTTCTAGCTCACTGGCAATCTGATAAGTTCTTCACATCCATTAGAATGTGGAGAGTATGATGAAGAGCCGGTAGCATATGGTCTCATCATTCTGTTCTTTTTTCCTTTTGATTCTACAATGTGCCGTTTTCACAGAGGACGAGCCAGGATATACTTTAAACTTCGGGAGCATTTGCCTCAAGTTTGCTCTTAAAATGGTGTTCTGCCAACTGAAGAGAAATGTTTGTTTACTAATAGACTATAAATAATTGCGAGTAATCTTAATCTTTGGTCCAAAGATTCGGTAATTCCTGTCTTCTTTTTTTTAAGTTCATGTTTATGATTTAATTCTGATCTTTTGAGCATAACGTAAACTTCATTGTACGTTTATGTACTATACACATGTGACTGTATTTCTAAATATGTTTGGTGCTTCATACGTTTATGATAACTTGGTTCAGTCATTCTGTATTAAAAACATATTCATGGGTTCAACTCGATACCATTTTTTATTAGCTGTGTTTTAAAAAAAATTTATCTTGAGATCTTTTTAATGCATGGTCAGTGTTATTTAAAACAATGAGTTTAGATCTTCAAACATGAAGAGGACTATATGTTTTTTCATGGAAAAGAATAGTGTGTTATCTAATTATAAATCTAGTTTATTTTTAAGCAGAGACTAATGATCTGATAACCTTTAATGGATAGTAGTTCGGTCTTACAAACCTTTCGTGTTTCTTGAAAATCTGAGAATGTAATTCACAACTATTATTACTAATGTCATGAGGGTATGTGTGAAGGGTATGTGGCGGGGTGGGTTTTAAGCCAAGGTAATAAGGGTGCAGTGAAAAGAACTCAGGACAGTTTGTCCTTTGGGGTTCTCAACTCTGCCATGAAACATCTGGGGGTGAGGTGAATGAGTTGAAATCTAAGGAGTATCTCTAGCTTTAGAATTCTGTCAGTTTCATTTCGTTTTGTTGATGTCTTGGAAATAGGCAAAAAAACATACATTTTTCCCATTATTGTTGATCTAATGAATGTTAGCAAAGTGGTTTTATAATTAGTATTAGAATACTTAATTTTAGTCTGGAATAAAGTAAAGAGTATGCATTATGAAATTGGTAGAGAAGACACATGAAAGTGATAGGTAACATGTACAACATCAGAATCTCTTGAAAGGTGAACCGAGCTGTAATTCTACATCTTTTTTACAAGTTTGTTACTTAGAAAAACGTGCTTCAGATAGTTTCAGTTTCATTAACATGGATATAGCTTACTTTTTTTCATCAATTGAAATCAAATCTGTTAGAATAACAAAAGGAAGAAAATATTCTCATTCCCCCCTTTTGTGAGAGCATATTTGAGGATGTGAAAACATTGTTTTCTTTCTTGAGATATTTCAGAGCATGAAGTATCTCACAAAACACTGGAACAAAACTCAGTTGAGGTAGTAGCATGAAGTACTTAGCCACAGTGTGTGGAACATAGCGCATGCCTCATCAGCGATGTTCATTTACTGCTGCTGCTCTTGGTGTTCCTCTTCAGAGACCAGGCGTTTCGTGTGGACATTCCTGGGAATTGTGACGGTCACAAATAGCTTTTATCTCACTAATGCAGAGTATAAAATTCTGAAGTGAAACTGTTTTTGAAGGAGTCGATGACTGTTTGAAGTGTTATCACTAGGTACCCTGGCAGGGTCACATGGGTCTCTGGCTTCTACTGTACAAGAGCTGTGGTCTGTTACTTCCGGGGATTGGTATCCATGTTTGTGGTGCTAAAATGGAAGACTTTTGGTAAATGCATTTCACAAATAGCTTCACCTTTTTTTCCTGTATACTACTATTCTAAGAGCTTTATTGAGGTCTGATTTACATACCATAGATTTCACCTCTTTTAACTGCACAGTTCCACAATTTTTTCTAAATTGAAAGACTTGTGTGATATCACCAAAGTCCACTTTCAGAACATTTCTATCTCCCTGAAGATCCCTGGTGCCTGACAGCACTCACTTCTTTCTCCCATCCCTAGGGTGATCTGCTTTCGGGCTTCCAGAGTTTACCTTTCCTGGGCATTTCATGTCATAGACTCCTGCAGTGTGTAGTCTTTTGTGACCGGTTTCTTCCATTTAACGTGATTTTGAGGTTCATCTATGTTGTAGCCTGTATCAGCAGTTCCTTCTTTTCTTCCTGAACAGCATTCCTTCGGCATACTTTCTTACATTTATTGTTAATATTTCTGTTATGTCAGAATTTTAGAATTGTTGGGTGCCCTTACTGATTGCCGCTTTGTTTAATACAATTTTCTGTGGTGATGGAATGTTCTGTACCTGCACTGTCCTGTATGAGTGACCCCTAGCCACATGTGTGTTGAGCACTTGAAACCGGTAACGTCATAAAATGTAAGAGGTCAGAAGGATGTAAGGAAGGCTAATTTTGCCCCTACGTTTCCTTATCTAACTGCTGCTCATGCTTTTAGCCCTTAGGGCAGGACCTCCTCTGTTGGCCTAGGAGCCCAGCTGCCTGGGGTCTTTGGTCATGCAGACGTCTTTTTGTGTGTGATGAAGTGGAAAGGGCTGGCCAACTGAGTAAGGGCCGCCTCCTCTGACTTCACATGCTGCTGTAAACACTGATTGGATGGGGTTGGCAGGGCCTTCAGTCACTTTGGGAACTTCATGAAGCAGGTCTGTCTTATTTTAGAATTATCGTTACCATACTGTCTTGTGTGTCATTTACATAGGGACAGGTAGGAAGTATTTGTTGTGTAAACAGTTGAATTATTTTGTTACTAATCAGAGCTGCGACTTTCCTTTAACTTAGCACTAATCAGAGAGTCTTTTCTTTAATGTTCATGGAGGTGTGATTTACGTGGTCTTAACAGATAAAAGCTAGCTCTCCCCCGCCACTACCACTATATACACCTTTTAAATAAAGACTTTTATTCTTAATTTTTGGTGGGGCAGAATTCTTTTGTTAAAGCCACAGGATGTGTTTAGTTCATAAACATCAGCAGTGTGTTCAATCAAGACTCTATACCCAGAATCTAAAAAGAGGAAGGGGAGCCTCTGTACACTGCAGCCCTCCGCTCCGGCAGCCGCCCATCTGGACAGAGGAACAGACGATGATGCTGGCGTCGGTGCTGGGGAGCGGCCCCCGGGCGGGCCTCTGCTCTGGCCCCTCCTGGGGCCCGCACTCTCGCTCCGGGCCCGCTCCACCTCAGCTGCTGATGTGCACCACGAGGAGATGGGCAGGGACACACGGGAGCACTGCACAGCCACCATCTCCTGCGACAAGACTGCTGAGGAGCCGTCTGTCGCCTCACCGTCCATGATGCTCTGTCCTGGCCTCTCAGCTGTCTCCTCTAGAGTACGAACTCTTTGTGGACAGAACCATGTCTTCTTGTTGTGTTTCCACCCAGTGCTTGCTTAGTACAATGCCTCCTGCACAGATGGTTGTTGAATGATCTGTTTGGAATGACAGTGTGGGATAGGCAGTGAGAAGGAGTCCTGCTTCTTAACAGTTCTCAATAACACACTAACGTTTTTATCTAAACGTGTTGTGAAGTGCTATTTGAAGATGTATTTGAAGAGTTAACCCAACATTTCCAGTTCCATGATCTTTTTCTTTAAGCAGCTGCCTATTCAGAACAAAACCTTCCTGAGAGTCAGAGAGATTAAGTAGTTTGGTCAAGATTACTCATTAAGTGTCAGAGCTTGGAATCAAACCTGTGCCTGAGTTGGAACAGTTCCTTGTAACTACTCTGCTTTGCAGCTTTTCTCAATTACAGCACTAAATTGTTGATCAGGGACCAAACTGAAGATCATTAAATCATCATGGCTTATTATTCTCAAAATACTTTTTTGGCATTTATATTACGTTTGATTATCTTTTAAAAAATTTTTAATGTTTTATTTATTTCAGAGAGAGAGAGAGAGAGAGAGATGCAGTGTGAGCAGGGGAGGGTCAGAGAGAGAAGGGGACACAGAGTCTGAAGCAGGCTCCAGGCTCTGAGCTGTCAGCACAGAGCCTGATGCGGGACTTGAACCCACAAACTGTGAGATCATGACCTGAGCCAAAGTTGGACGCTTAACCGACTAAGCCATCCAGGCGCCCCTGTTATGTTTGATTATTGATAGCTAGAAGCTTAGTTTCATAAGATGAGGGCCACCCTCCTATAATAATACGGTGTTTTAAGCTTTGCTGTGATTTCTGGGGAAAGTTTACCACATAATGAATCGATCCTTTTCTGTGTTTCTATTTTCTCTTTCTTGGCATTCTCATATAGCTAACATATATGTCTGTGTTATGTGGATAGGTATACATATAATTAAAGCACCATAAGAAGGAAATAGGCTACCTGAGATGTTACATGTTAGAAGCATGATACAAACCAAATATTAGAACCAAATGAAATGTAAGTGATAGTTTGATGTAGACCTTATGATGACATGAGGATTTGTGAAGTTATCGTAGTTTTTTCCTCAAGAATTTTAATCTCAAACTCATTATGTGTGAACTACTAGCTGGAATCCAGGGTAATGAAGGAGAATGTAAAACACTTAAGATGTGTCCTGTTCCTATTGTGAAGAAGCTCATAGTTTGGTAAATAGAGGAAAACCTGATTGCAAAAAAATTAACAGCAACATAACATTTTATAGTGCAGTTTGTGATTCATTTCAAATTCCTTACAACTGCTGTAGGAATTCACAAATAGGAACAAAGTCATCTGGGTTGATCGATGGCTGATCTGTGGTTTTTAAAGGAATTTGCAGTAGGTGAGCACAAGTAAGAACACATCATTTTACTGTATTCCTATGGGCAGAATTTCTAGATGTCTAGAAGTATTTAATTGCCAGGTTGCCTAGTTCAATTGTTTTTTTCCATGGTTACAGCAGAAACATACAAGGGCATGATTTTTTTTTCCCTTTTGAAATACAATCTGTTTTAACTACGGAAACATCTGTCATTATAAAGAAGCGTGTAAGATGATATAATCTGCTTTCTCTGTATGACATACAAGGTTCCTTTTTGGTCTGATTTCTGCTTACCTCACCAGCCTAATCTCTCATTGCTTCTCTCAGGTACTCTTAGCCAGCTCCTCCCAAGTTTCCTGTTCTCTTTTGCCTCCTGGGCTTTGGGTATGTTGTGTCTTCTTGGATAACTGCCTCTTCACTTGATTGTCTTCTCATATCTTCAGCCTCAGATTATACACACACACACGCACGCACGCACGCACGCACATAGTATACATAATGTACACAAACAATATACATAATAATGTATGGTAAATAAATAAATATATATATCCTTTTTTTTTTAGGAAGCTTTTCACCTTGCAAAAACTGAATTAGATGCCCCTCCTGAACTTTCCTATAGCATTCTGACTTTACCTAATCCCCACCATAACTTCCAATTTATTTACCACTAGGTAGTAAGCAAACTTCTTGAGCCCAGAAATCTTAACTGTATCCCCTTTCCACCCCCCACCCCCCACAGCTGTATCCTCAATGCCCTAATGCATTTTCAGTAAATATTTATTAAGTAGAAAAATCTCCTTAGGGTTAGGCCAATCACCTTTTAGGTGTTCCTTGAATATCATCGAAGAGGGAGATATGTTTATTTCATTAAGATAGTTTGTATTGATGGTTCTGAACTGTTTTAACTGAAGATAAAATAACCATCTATATGAACATCTTGGAATACAATGAAATAGTTTCTGTACAGTCACCTTCCAGAGCATATTCATCTTAGGGTTTTAGATTTTCCTTCATGTTCTTTTATTGAGTGTGCCTCTTAATACTGCTATACCAGCTATTTTTGGTTTATGTGTGAGGGTATGTATTTGTATGTTACATGCTTTTCTATATCTGTATTTTTATTGTGTTTTTGTTTTTAGGTCTGTCTCTTATAAGCCATACTTATCCAGATTTCATTTTACTTCTACTCATTTTGGTAATTTCTGCTTTTAGTAGGTTGTTTTAATCCATTTATGTTTATTACAATTACTGATATATTTGGACTTATTTCTACAATTTTTGTGGTTTTTGTTTTTATTTTTTTCTTTTCATGTGTCTCCCTTCAATTGGATGAAGTTTTCATTGAACTTTTCCTCTGCTTTTTTTGAATGCTGTGAATTGTATTTCTGTATATTTTTTTGGTGTACACTATTAAGTATTTTGGGTATATATTTAGTTAAATTTTGCCAATAAAGTCTAGAGTTATCTAGCTTTTTTTTTTTTTTGCCTATTTATGTCAAAGTTCATAGCATGCCTTAATTATCAACTAAACATTCCCTTGTATCCAGCTTACTGTTTTTAAGAGTTTGAGTTTTACATTTTTAAACCCTCAGAAATTAGCTTTTAAATGATTAATGGTTACTGTTCTATCAATCTCTATAGTAACTTGCTTCACGTAGCCCATGGGTCCCCTCTGTGTCCATTTTTCTTCTTGATGAACTGGATTTTCTAATAGCTCATCAATAGGTGGTACATTTTCTTAGCCTTTATACGTGTAAAGAATTCTTTTCCTTTATTCTTGAATGATGGTTTGGCTGCATATAAAATTTTACGTTATTTTTTTCTCAGCTTTTTGAAGATATTACTCTAATGTCTTCTGACCTTTATTACAGCTTCTGAGAAGTGGGCTCTCTGTCATTCCTCTGAAGTAATCCATTTTGTTGTTTCTCTCATAGCTTTTTAGATTGTTTTCGGGGAGCCTGGGTGGCTCTGTTGGTTGAGCGTCTGACTCTTGACTTAGGTGCAGGTCATGATCTCGTGATTCATGAGATCAAGCCCTATGTGGGGCTCTACGCTGGCAGCATGGAGCCTACTTGGGATTCTCTCTCCCTCTTTCTCTGCCCCTCCTACCCTTCATCTGTCTTTTTCTCTCTCTCTCTCTCTCTCAGAATAAATAAACTTAAAAAAAAAAGATTGTTTTTATTGTGTAGAATTTCAGTAGTGAAATTCTAATGTGGATTCATGTTTATACAGTCTAATGCTCTTTTTCTGTTGAATTTTTTTTTTTAGTCAGACATAAATTATAAAAGTATAAGCTCAGTTAATTTTTACATACATGTATACCAGGTAGCCATTACTAGTCAAGATTCATAGTATTTTCAGCAAGCTAAAGGCTCTTAGTACCCCTTCCTACTCCATACATCATAGGCTAAAATTACTCTACAGTCATTCAGAGCTCTTTCATGTTGAGGATACATATTTCCTTTCCGTTGTAGGAAGTTCTCAGCAATTATCTTTTCATATATTACTTCTGCACTCTTCCCTTGTAAAATCCATTAGACAAACATTGCAGCCTCAATCTGTGTCTCTTTAAGTGCTCTCTTCTATTTTTAATCTTTTTTCCTCCCTATATTAAGTTCCAGGTAGTTCCTTAATGCAGCCTTTAACTCATGAATTCATTTCACTATGTCCAGTCTAGAATACATCCCATTGATTGTTTCTTTTTATTTTAGCGACTGTATTTTTCATTTCCAAGATTTCTAATTAGTTCTTTCCTTCTTACGTGATATTACTTTGTTTCTGTACATTGTTTTTTATCTCTTGTTCTTGTGATGGGTCTTTTACCTTCATTTGTATTTCTGAACATCTTCAAAATACTTCTTTAAAAATCTTTGGCAGGCTGCCCTAAATGGATTGCATCTGAAATATTTTTTTTGGTTATTAATTTTGTGGTTTTCTTTCTTAGCATTAAATTTCTTCAAATGTTTTGGAATTTCATGTTTTAATTTACTTTTCAGTGGAAGGCTTTTTGTTCATGTTGCAATGTCTTCCCACCCTTCCCTTTACCCACTCCTAGTCTAGGGATTTTGCTGTTGATATTGGAGATATCCGTAAGATGCAGTAATGGAGACAGAGGGTGGCTTGGCTCAGATCCTGGTACTCAGGCAGTGTTTTTGTACCCCACCTTCCGAGACTTGCAGTTGTGATTAAAGCCATAGTCCTAGTCAACATGTCTTCATTGCTCACTTAATCAGCCTCCTATAATGAGTAAAGGCACTGATCCAGCCCTGGCTTTAAGGGGAGATTCTGATTTGCATCCCTGTCATCAGTAAATCAGTTTTAGTTCTCTTTGCTCCAAAGGAAACCACTGCATTCTCCCTGCTTACCACCCCCTCCACACAGTGCACACACCTGCTTCTAGATCCAAAAACAGCAAGGCAGGTCCTGCTCAACATTTTTGAGTTTCCATACTTTCTGTTGCACAGACATGTTTCTTATTTGACCTCAGTTGTGTCTATGACATTGTCTCACTTTGTTTAATATACTTCACTTATTTATGCTCTACAGTGCCACAGGGTTTCAGAACTCACCTACAATGTTAACCCAGAAGTGCTATTAATTGTAAAGCTTTTCTCTTCATGGGATGACAGTCAAAATATATTAAAAAGAAAGGAATGGGTCTGGAATTGATTTGTTTGGAGGAGAGTATGCATTCGTTGTTCTTGTCTCTAAAATGTAAATTTCATCTTTTAACGTCTGCTTAATAATCTTTAGTAATTGTTTTTTATTATAACCAATACAGTTTATGTCCATTAGAGAGCCTTTAGAAAATACAGCAAACCATACATTTATACACATATTCAGGCATACACACATACACATGGAGAACTACTTGTAATTCCATAGCCCCGAGCTGGCTACTGAATATTTTGGTATTTTTTTATTCATGTTTTACCCACTTAGGCACACTCCAACCCACATACTAATATTCATATTTAAAAAAAAAACAAAACAAACCCAGTCTTGTTTTGTAGGTGAAGCTGTGAGTGCTGGAGATGCCTTATGTGAAATAGAGACTGACAAAGCGGTGGTCACCTTAGATGCAAGTGATGATGGCATCTTGGCCAAAATAGTGGTAAGTTTTTATTTTGATTGTCTTCCATGGGATGAAGATCTCTTAAATGGGAAGTACCTTGACGTAAAGTCACCCTTTATTTTTACCACTGTATTTACGGTATTGTGTTATCTGTATCTACATAATACATTTTTAATTCAGATGTTTAAAATAGTTGAGGCTTAAGGTCTGATGATAGCCAGTGATGATCAGACAACATGGAAATATTTCAACCATGACAATGGTACTCAGTGTTTTGAGTTCTCTGGTGGAGAATGAGAAGCATTCTGGCCTGAGAAGAGAGAAGGCTCTTTGAGGTAGAATTTGAAGACAAAGAAAATAGTAGGTTTAAGCTCAGCACTAGCAATTGCCGAGTTGGTAGTCCGTAAAATCAGAGAGAAGGAAAGTTTTACTGTATCCCATGAAATCAAGAAATCCTTTCTTCCTCTATCCCAGGACTCCTAGGATTAGAGGTGTGTAAGGTGGCCATCTGTCCAGCCCCTGTTCCCTAGACTAGAAGATCTTAAGTTGTCTGGTGTAGATTCTTATCTATAGGTTTCATAGCCACACTCAGTGGCCTGGCCCAACTCTTAGTCATCCTTATACAGTTTGGACACTTTTGTAATCATTTAAAAATATATTTATATAAAAAGATATGTATGTAGTATATTTCACATACTTGAATATAGTTGAGTTGACAGTCTTGTCTATTGATAGTATATTTTCTGTTTCATAAGCTTTTTAATGAAATACATACTTGTGGGTTTAGCAAAACTGAAATCATTTCCTTTGAGATCTCAATTTAAATAGATGCAGTAATTTTGAATATTTTTCTCTGGGCAGTCTTTGCTTTATAACTAATTTAAAATATGGAGGTATGCCTTGAATACTGTAATGGTATTACTAGAAGCAGAAGCTATTAGCATAGAATTTCAATCAAAATGTCTAGAAATAAAAGAAAGGTTAGTTAACAGAAGAAAATGTGGAATATCATGTAGTCATAAAAATTTTTTCTAGAAAAAAATATAATTTCTTTACATGTTATACATTAATAAAAATTTAAACTTTTTTTTTGAAAAAACACTTTTAAAATCATATATGTGCAGGGGCGCCTCAATGGCTCATTGGGTTGAGCGTCTGGCTTTGGGTCAGGTCATGATCTTGTGGTTCATTAGTTCGAGCTCACACATTGGGCTTTCTGCTGTCAGCGCAGAGTCTGCTTCAGGTCTTCTGTCTGCCTCTCTCTCTTCCCCTCCCCTACTCTTGCTCTCTCTCTCTCAAAAATAAATAAAACATTTAAAGAATTAAAAAATTGTATATGAGCAGTGATTATAATCTTATAGGGCTTAAAAAAAATTTTTTTTAATGTTTATTTTTCAGAGAATGTGAGACAGGATGTGAAGTGGGCTCTGGACTGACAGCAGAGAGCCCAACTGTGAGGCTCAAACCCACAAACCTCGAGATCATGATATGTGCTAAGTCAGCCACTTAACCGACTGAGCCACCCAGGCGCCCCATTCTTACAGGACTTTAAAGAAAAATTTGTATAGAAAAGATTAGAATAAAATGTTATTAAATGTCAGTTGTTTTGGGGGGATGGAACTCAGATCCTCCTATCCCGTATTTTCTATTTTTCTGTATTGTCTCAATTTTCTATAATATATATTTTGTTTTTATAATGAGATGTTAGCATTTATGTGAAAATTAAAATGCTTAAAGCCTATTTAGGATTACATGATGCATTCACTGATGGAGCATGTTTGTTTCTTCTAGAACATGTAATAATATGTTGTAACGGCTAAGATTGTAGGCTCTGGAGATACTCTGCAGCCTGATTCAGATAGCTAATACATTCTGCCAGTTATTAGTTATATAATAGTTGGCAAATTCTTTAGCCTTTGTGCCTTTTTCTTCATAATGAAATGGAGAAAATAATGTGTACATCATGGATCGTAGTAGAGATTGAGATAATACATATACACTCATTACAAGACCTGTCACCCACCAAGCATCAATATATATTGCTATCTTCATTCTTAATACAATTATGCGCCCAGCTCTTGGTGACCATTAGCTCGCATGTCAGTCTGTTTACCTAATAATTTGTATTGGTTGTTTGCGACTGGATGGCTAGTATTCACTTGTGCCTCTGTAGTTTGGTACAAGACACTGCACATCTATTAGTAGTCCATTGTTGATGTGTTTTTAATTCTGAGACACCAGCTCACCTCTGTTTGGGCATGGATGTAACCCCTTCCTTTGTACATTTTATCCAAAGACTGCACTTTGGAATGTTATTGTCTATTTAGCTGTAGATCTATATACAGTTTTCCATTCGTGTTTCCTACTAGAAAATTCTTTTTCCTGTTATCTAGTCATTTCTATGTTGCTTTTTACATTCTGATTATCAAACTTTCTTTACATGTATGTCATCTACAATATTAACAGCCCTGTTAAAACACGTTGTTGAAAATAATTCCTTGGAGGAAATATGGATGGAAAGCTGAAATTTCTGTACCTTCATAACAAGGAAAATATAACTATTCATACCAAAACTAGTTTCTAACTGGGGAACCTGGGTGGCTCAGTCGGTTAAGTGTCCAACTTGGGCTCAGGTCATGATCTAATGGTCTGTGGGTTTGAGCCTGTGGGTTCCAGCGCTGTGTGGGGCTCTGCTGACAGCTTAGAGCCTGGAGCCTACTTTGGATGTTGGGTCCCACCCCCTTTCTACCCCTCCCCCGCTTGTGCTCTGTGTCTCTCTCTCTCTCAAAATAATAAATAAACATTAAAAAAATAAAAAAAATAGTTTCAACTAATTTATGCAGCATTCTGAAAAAGGAAAAGATTGCTTAAATTACCATATGTAATAATCCCAGCTGCATTTTATTGTGTATGCTTTTGGCAGACTGCATTCTTAGACCTAGCACTGCATCCTTTGACTGTGAAAGTCTTCCTTCCAGAATTGACAGCTTTTCCCACTTAACTGCTTTGTAATACATTTCACATTGCTAACAGTGTTATAGGTCAGTAGCGCCTTTTCATCTGGCCCCTAATGCTCTGAAAAGGTTGGGGGTCGAGTGGGAGATACCATTGATAAGGGCTTTAGCAACACAATGCCTACTTCCTGGCCAAAGGGAAGATTATATGTATATTTTAGGACTTTATGGCTTTATTATTATTCCACATGCATTTTGGATAATAGGAATGGGAGTATATTCATGTCCTAATGTATATAGTTTTCTGGAGAAAAACAATCAAGGTAAAATTACTGGGGATTTTTAGTCTTTCCCCATACTCCACTCTCAGCCCTCCCACCCCCCTGCAAGTCACACCTTTGTCTTTCATTGTGGAATAATTGTCATATGAGCACCCATAATAAAATGATTTCAATAAGAATACATATGAGAGATCTTTACTTTCAGAATCAAGAAGTTGAATGATCTTATTAAAAGGCAAGTGTTGACAAAAAGATCTAGTTTTTAGCTTGCCCATGTTTTTGAAACAATTAGAAATTATTGTCTGTATTGCTCTTCAAATGGAGATTTGTTTGCACAGTCTTTGAGAGGTTTTTGTATTCTTCCCCTCCCCTTGCCCAATTTCATTCTCTTTGTTCTCATTCATAATTTTTGCATCTGATTTCCATTTTAGATATAAAATAATATTTATTACATTTTAATTAGAACAAGCAAAAAGCTTAGAAGCTCTTAATAATGTTAATAAAGAATAATTGCTGTCAGTGTAGATACTTTTATGATTCATTTCCAGTTTAGTTCAGTTAATGAGAGAGTTGTTAAAAAGTCTCATTTAATCACTAGTAAATTGCTATGTGGAAAACCTTAAATCTTTACACAAATACCAGTTCGTAAGCTTCATCTTAAAATTTTTTCAGCAAATTGGACAGCAAGTGTTTTAAATGATAATAGAATATTAGGATGACATATTTGGAGAATTTATTAAAGATTGTCTGGTTTGACTTCTAACATATTTAGTGTTATTATATGATTTGTTACAAACCAGGATACTTTTTTTTTTTTTTATTCTAGGAGAGACAGAGACAGTGTGAGCAGGGGAGGGTCAGAGAGAGAGGGAGTCACAGACTGAAACAGGCTCCAGGCTCTGAGCTGGCAGTCAGCACAGAACCCGACGCGGGGCTCGAACCCACGAACCGCGAGATCATGACCCAAGCGAAAGTCGGACGCTTAACCGACTAAGCCACCCAGGCGCCCCAAACCAGGATACTTTTGAGGGTGAAAAGGATGGAGGTGTTAAGATTATTTAAACTTCTATAATTTCTTGAAATTTTAATTTATTGACTACCAAAACATTCACTGCTAGATTTTTATAATATTGGTAGATCATTATTGTTAAAATAATTTTTAATAATAGAATTCTTTCTGTAATCCATGGATATTAAGGCAAAATTTAAAAAAATGCTTGCTATAGGGACACCTGGCTGGCTTAGTGTCATGGACACATGTCAAGGTATGCGACTCTTGATCTCCGGATCATGAGTTGAAGCTCCGTGTTGGACAGAGCTTACTTGATCATACAAAAATTTAAAAAAACAACAAAGGCTCATTATTTTTGGTATTATTCATGTTCTTCAGTCAATCTTTTAGTTGCATTTCACTCTAATATTGTGTCACTGGCATTTTGTTTAAAGAAGGTAGTTTTTCAATATAGTTTTTATTGTTAGGTCCCTTTCCTCCTTTATGGAGAAAGTTGTTTAACCTTTCTGTGCTTCAGTTTCCTCATCTGTACGTGAATAATAGTAGCACTTACCTTGTAATGTTGTTAGTAGCATTAAATGAGTTGACACAGTGCTAGAACAGTGCCTGGCAGCTGCATTCCAGACTGTTCCTCAAAGACTCAATGAGTGTTTTTTCTCCCCGCTCTGCAGTTTTAGCTTGTCATTGATTTGTTTTCAGTGTCGGTGTTTATGTGTCTTCCTTTTAGACCACAGTTTATTGTGCCCATGACTTAAAGTATATATGTTAAGGAATACAATTTAAAACTGTATAATGGTTAGCCCATGATAGAAAATTTTTACTAAGTTTTCAAACCAAGTCAGTCATGTGACTCAGCTCCTCTCCACTAACCACAGTGCATGCCCCTTCTGTGCCCAGCAGCTCTCACTGTCCCGTTTTACAGAAGAAAATATTTAAATAATTGCTTATTATTTTTTAACATCACAGTCAAAATACAGTTTTTTACCAGCACCTTTAATGGAGTAAACCCGCTCAAATAAATTCTCTCTTGGGAAATCCTGCTGTGGTTATTTTGTCTGTTGACTTCAGCATCTCATATTCATGGATACACTGATGAGCTTTGGTGGGTTGTATTGAGCACGTTGCAGGTGATTCATTTCAGCCTATGGGCATGTCTCTTGTAAGGAAAGTAGCCCCATATCCAGGGTCTGTCTGGGCATGGAGGTCAGCAGCCTGTGTGTGGTCCTAATGGAGAAATAGGTCTCCTCAGGCCTTCCCACCTACTGGCTCACCTTCTCCTCCCCAGTCATGCCAGTCTCCTGATGGGCCTTTAGGCACAACTTTCCAACCCTTAACCGATGGGGCGCTCCTCTCCTGTCCACTCTTGACCCATGTTGAGTGTATTTTTTGTTTTAAAACAAAATTTTATTTGAAATAATATTAATTCATCCTTTTGACATAGTAGTAAAACAACATGACTAGTCTGCAGAACTAAAACTTTTCAGTATGTGACAGACAGCTAAACAAATTGTTCTTGGGTTGTTTTGTATTTTTTTCACAGCTTGCAATTCATGAGATGTCCTTATCTTATGCACCCATTTCTTATATATGCGTTTAGCTTCATCAAAGCATTATTTCTGTTCTTCTCCATCAGTAATTAGTAAACTTTGAAAACTTCCTCACTCCCAGAACTTAAGCCTTATTTATTTTTAGACTAGTGCATATACTAATAAACATCTAAATTAATGTTCATCGGAAATGTCATACCCATTTTAGGAGCTAAGCTCTTGCTTATAATTACTCTATTAGTGAACATCCTACAGCCTCACATTCCATTATTCACTACATTACATCCGTAATGAACTCTATTTAGTGTAATTGAAAGGGAATGATACAAATTTTAGAGGTATGACATTTTCTTCCAGTACTGACCTGAAAACCATTGTCATCTGAAGTTTCTCTAGGGACTTCTCTTACTAACTAAATAAAAATCAACTCTTCCTTTATAAATGAATGCTGCTGAAATTTTTAAAGTACCTTTAAATTTTTGTGAAAGACTTCAATCTTATTTATCCTTTTAATTGGCATTATCTATGAAAAATTGTTTGATTAGCTGAGATACCACTGTGTTTCTGTTGTACTTATAAAAATTCATGGGGTTTGATTTTATTTCTCAGGTTTTGTAAATAGATACATAGGGAAAAAATTAAATATTGGGAAAGACAGAAACCAACATTAGTTGGTGGTTGGTAGTTAACCAGTTCTGTTTATACAATGGAATATTCTTTTCTCCAGTTCTGTTTATACAATGGAATATTCTTTTCTCCAGAGACTGTTCACTGAACATATTTCATGTTAATGTTAGTAAATAGAACCAAGGGGAATTAATTTCTTGTGAGCTCCTGGAATTCCTAAGCCATTGTGTAGAAACTATCTGGGAAATCGGGGCACCTGGGTGGCTCAGTCAGTTAAGCATCCCGCTTTGGTTCAGGTCATGATCTCACAGTTCGTGAGTTCGAACCCCGTGTCAGGCTCTGTGCTGACAGTTCAGAGCCTGGAGCCTGCTTTGGATTCTGTGTCTCCCTCTCTCTCTCTCTGCCCCTCCCCTGCTTATGCTCTATCTCTCTCTTTCTCAAAAATAAACAAACATTAAAAAATAGAGACAAAAAAAGAAACTATCTGGGAAAGACAAATAGTTGAAGCATGAAACCATAGTCTCCCGTTTGGATTTGTACTGATCACCATCAAAAGGAAAATGGTATGATTTCTCTTAT
This sequence comes from Proteles cristata cristata, assembly GCA_017311185.1. NCBI lineage: Eukaryota > Metazoa > Chordata > Mammalia > Carnivora > Hyaenidae > Proteles > Proteles cristata. The sequence goes on along the minus strand of JAESUZ010001786.1, from coordinate 89,541 downwards.
ATATTTAAAAGCTATCAGAAGAAGATTCTAGATTTTTTTTCATGCTGTCACATTAATGACTGGGAGAGGGAGAACGGTGAAGGAAAGCATACATGGGGGAAGGCGGGTAAAGATGGTGGTGGGTGGAAGGAGGAGGCGGGCCAGCTTAGAAACAGATTTTAGCTCAACTTAAGATCTTTCTCATCAGTACAGAATTATGTAAACTAAACTTCAGGAGATCATGAGCCTTTCCATCTCTGCAATTATTTTCTTTTTAAAATATAGGTTGAAGAAGGATCTAAAAATATACGGCTAGGTTCACTAATTGGTTTGCTAGTTGAAGAAGGAGAAGATTGGAAACATGTTGAAATCCCCAAAGATGTAGGTCCTCCACCACCAGCTTCAAAACCATTGGTGCCTTCTCCCTCGCCAGAGCCACAGATTTCCACTCCTGCCAAAAAGGAACATGTACCGGGAAAACTGCTGTGAGTATGTTTATTTGGATGCTGATGTTTAAAAAAAAAAAAAGTTATGGCAACTTTTAGGGTATTTTAATCATTATCATATTTATAACATCTTTGTACCTTATGTAGGAAGTGGCTGATCTTCCCTTTTTTCTCTTAGGTAACTGAGGCCTACAAATGATTATTTTACTGTCTTTGTTCATTCAGCAAACAAATAGTTCTTCAATACCTGCCATGTTCCAGGTCGTAGGAAAGCCCTGCTCGCCTGATGGAGAACAAAGCAAACAGTCTGTGTTGTCCATGTTGAACTTGAATTCATTTTTAGGATTCCAGGATGGAGTTTAATATATTAAGCTTCATATAATGTTTTCATCCATGGCATTCTAGTTGCCATGATGTGAATTCCAGTTTTAAATGTATAACTGATATAAAATTGAAACAGCAGGAGTGCCTGGGGTGGCTCGGTCGGTTAAGCCTCCGACTTTGGCTCAGGTCATGATCTCATGGTTCGTGAGTTCGAGCCCCATGCCGGGCTCTGTGCTGACAGCTCAGGGCCTGGAGCCTGCTTCAGATTCTGTGTCTCCCTTACTCTCTGCTCCTTCCCTGCTCATTCCCTCTCTTCCTCTCTCTCTGTCTCTCTGTCTCTGTCCCTCAAAAACTAAATAAACATTAAAAAAACTTTTTAAAAATAAAATGGAATCAGCATCTTAACGTGCATTTCTTTGCAACTATTCTGCATGTGAGGGTCTGACACAGATTAAAGCTCAATTTTGTCCCTGTATAACACACTTAGTAAACACCATTTTGTTTCAGCTCTGCATAGCTTTAATTGATGGACTCAGAAAATTCTAACAAGTTCTTTTATTTACTTTAACATTCTCTATAATTATGCAAAATTACTTTATAAGAAAAAGTTCATCAAGAAGGGTCCTCTTAAGAACCACTTTCGAACTTAAATAAAAGTGCAGAGTTTTTCCTTTCTAAAATTGTTTTCCTTCAGCTTACCAATGTCAAAAAAATCCATAGTGCTTTTGAAGTGCTGAGTTGTAAATTCCCATCACCATTTACACGGCATTTCTGACCACATTGCTGTAACTTCGCTTCATTTACCGTGCAAATCAGAAAACAGCTCATGGCCATGTTTACTGCCCTTCCTCTGTTGCAGAGACCACACCTGGTAGGTTCTCTGTCTTTCTGTGAAGACCCATCACTAGAGACTTAATGAGCCTGAGGCCCCAGCTTGTAGGTTAAAAACCAGCAGACCTGTGAGCCGCACAGTGTTGGCGCACACCGTGATTTTCTTTTTTCCTTTTTTAAAATGTTTTATTTATTTCTGAGAGAGAGAGAGAGAGAGAGAGAGACAGCCTGAGCAGGGGAGATTCAGAGAGAGAGGGAGACACAGAATCTGAAACAGGCTCCAAGCTCTGAGCTGGCTGTTAGCACAGAGCCCAATGCAGGGCTCGAACCCACGAACCATGAGATCATGACCTGAGCCGAAGTTGGACGCTTAACCAACTGAGCCACCCAGGAGCCCTCATGATTTTCCTAAATAAAATTTTTGACTTGGTTATAATTAATCTTACAAAAAATCTAAAATTTCAGTTTCTTCTGAAAAATCTAAAGATTTGATAGCACCAGCCCATATCCTAATTTAGAGCTGTTTCCCTGAAATGGAGAAAGTACTACATTTGTTCCTCTCCATTTTTTAGTTACACACTTCGGGAGCCAGCCCCTTGTATTCAATTTTCAGTGTTCAAATCTATCTAACTGTATAGTGATTTGTATTTGCTGCTTTGCCTAAAGGTCTTAATCGAAGAGTGGATACTCAGTAGTTGTGGGACCTTTTGGTATATCTCAGTTTCCGTGTCTAATAATCAACCTAAGTGTTTTGCCCCTTAACTCTTTGGAGTAAATATAAAATAAAAATGCTTTCATATAAATACTAATGACTTTTAAAAATATATGAAGCATACAATTCAACAATAACAAAACAAACAACCCAATTATAATAGGCAGAGTAAGGGTGCCTGGTGGCTCCGTTGGTTAAATGTCCGACTTCAGCTCAGGTCGTGATCTCCTGGTTTGCAGGTTTGGGTCCTGTGTCGGGCTCTGTGCTGACAGCTCAGACCCTGAAGCCTGCTTCAGATTCTGTGTGTCCCTGTGTCTCTGCCCCTCCCCCGCTTGTGCTCTCTCTTTCTCAAAAATAAACATTAAAGAAAATTTTTTTAAAAAACAGGCAAAATACTCAAATTTTCATCCAAAGAAAATGTATGAATAGCTAATAAACATGTGAGAAGATGCTCAGTGTCACTAATTATTAGGGAATTGCCAGTCAATGCCACAACGAGCTACCACTTTACATTCATTGGGTTGGCATTGTTAAAATAATAATGATAATAGTAAGTGTTGATGGTATATAGAGAAATTAGAACCAATGTGCACTGTTGGTAGGAATGTAAAATTGTGCGATCACTGGAAAACAGCATGGCAATTCCCAAAAAATTAAAAATAGAATTATCATATGATCCAGCAATTACTTTTCTGGGTATATACTCAAAAGAATTGAAAGCAGGAACTCAAAGAGATATTTGCATAGCCATGTATAGCAGCGTTATTCACAGTAACTAAAAGGTGGAACCACTCATGTGTCCAAAGTGTGCTCTATACATTCACCTTTGGAAAGGAAGGAAATACTGACACATAGACCATGACATGGATGAACCTTGAAGGTATTATGCTAAGTAAAATAAGCCAACCACAAAAGGACAGGCACTATATGATTCCACTTCAATGAATTACCCAGAGTAGTCAGATTGGTAAAGACAGAGTAAAAGCTGGCTGTTGAGAGCTGGGGAAGTGGGGAGTTAGTGTTTAATGGAGACAGAGTTTCAGTTTGGAGAATGAAAGTTCTGGAGATGGATGGTGGTGATGATTGCACAGCAGTGTAATTGTACTTAATATCATTTAATTGTACACCTAAAAATGTTTACAATTATAAATTTTATGTATATTTTACCACACAGAAAAAATGAGGGAACGATATATCTAGTTCCGTATTGATGTATTTGATTAGGAATCATTTGAAAAATTACTACTCAAAATAGAAGCTCTCTTCTTTTGAATATTTACTGGTTTTTGTTTGTTTGTTTGTTAGAGAGTGAGAGCAGGGGAGATGGGCAGAGGAGAGAGAAAGAGAGAGAAACTTAAGCAGGCTACTCTCAGTGCAGAGTTCAACATGGGGCTCTATCTCATGACCCTGGGACTATGACCTGAGCTGAAATTAAGAGTTGGACACTCAACCAATTGAGCCACCCAGGCACCCTGAATATTTACCCTTATTAAAGGAATATTTTGAAATAGTAACTAATTAAATTTGTATGAAAATGTTTTGGTCGTAAAATAAAGCACATTAGTACAGATGAATTTGTTAGACTGTGACTATCTCTGGAATTCATTTAACTTCATTTTAAGTTTTTATTTTTCTAAGTTTCAGTAAAACTGTTGACGTTTAGGTATATTTGATTCAAATGTAAGTGTTATTGGTTTCCTTAATCTCTTCATGTTTTGTTCTTAGGTTCCGTTTAAGTCCAGCTGCCCGTAATATTCTGGAAAAACACTCCCTGGATGCTAGCCAGGGCACAGCCACTGGCCCTCGGGGGATATTCACTAAAGAGTATGTTTGTGCTTTTTTTTTTTTAATTAAAAAAAATCTTTTAAGTTTATTTACTTATTTAGAGACAGAGAGAGAGGGTGCAAGCAGGGGAGGAACAGAAATAGAGAGAGTCCTACTCAGGCTCTGCATTGTCAGTGCAAGCCCAAAAACTCACGAAACTGAGATCATGACCTTAGCTGAAATCAAGAGTCAGACGCTTAACCAACTGAGCCACCCAGGCGCTCCTATTTGTGCTTTTTGTAACAACCAGTTCCATTATTTATTATGATCATCCTCTTCTGAAAGTAGTTAAAGAAGAGCTTATTCACTGTTAAGATTTAAAAGGATGTATACTGTTCTTTTGTATTTTTAATTGCTTTTATCAGTGTAGACTCCTATTCTGTGCAAGGGTTGTTTCTGAATAATTACAGCATGAGTGAAGAACAGTTTTAATTTGGTAACAAAGCCAGATCCTTAGAAATGGTGATAAGTGAAGAAAATTGGAGTGCAGAGTGGTAAACCTTTATACTGTTTTACGTTTACTTGAAATAGGTTCGCAATCATAGTTAAAATTTTAAAACTTAGAAATATACTTTTAAAAATACTTTCATTCTTATCTGTTTGGAATTTAGTCAATTGTATGATCAAAGAGATTTCCGTTTGTAATTGGCCTTCTTGGATTTTCTCTTCTGTTGCACTGATCTCACTGTCCATGAGTTAGGACCTCCCTTGCTTAGTACCACACTCTTAATTATAAATATTCTCAAGTAAGGTTTAAAATTTAATAGAATTATCCTTGCTCTTCTTTTTCAGTAGACTATGTTCTTGGTTTATTCTTACTTTATTATTCTTCCAAATGAATTTTAAACCATTCATATGCCCTATGGTGGATCTCCGCAGGGGATGATGGTGTTTTTATTGGGATTGTATCACATTGTACAGTTAACTTGGAGAAGAATTGAGATCTTGATGATCCTGAGTCTTCCTGTTCAAGAACACAGATTTGTGTTTCCATTTGTTTCTTTCAGGAGTGTATGAGAATAGATAGCCCCTGCTCTATTCAAACTTGGTCTAGTGGGAAGACAAACGTTAATCCTTTAGGCATATGAACTAATATAAAATTGCTGTAGTGGTTATATGTTATATATCTATGGCAGTAATATTAAAGTCTTCAAATTGAGTTAACGTCTTAAAACAATATGCCTATTCCCTTTTCAACTAATATTGATAAAAAATGATGAGTAATATTGGCTAAAAGTTTTTAAGTTGAGATGGGGCAAAAGTTATGAAATTATTAAGTGGCAGTGCTGGACCAAGGGAACTTTCTTTTTTTTTCCATTGGTTATTTTACTCTTCATTAAAACATTTGTTTATTTTTGGGTATTTTTTTTACAGAAAGCAATACCCCTTTAATTCTTAGTCTCACTTATCTATCTTATAGCCTTACTGATTTGTTTATCAAATATGTGTACATGGTTCTCTTAAACACATGCAGTGAGGTTCTGCCATGCTACATGAGTAGGAGATCAGCTGTTTTTGACTCCAGACTGAAAAATAGTATCCTACGCTGTGAATTTTAGTTAAAGGACTTAAAAACTTAGCCATAAAAAATTAAAATTAAGTGTCTCAATAGCCAGTTATGCCTAGTTTTTCTCCCACATTAATCCTTATTTGATATCTACCATTCATACCTTAAGTTTATTAATCTACCAATCTATGTTTTCGTAAACTCTCCACAAAAATGGGATAAAGCAACTTTCTTTATAACCAGGGAGACTTACGTGTATTTCTGAGGGATAGGACAAAGGGTCTACATTTAATTCAAACTATCGATCAAGATTTAGTGAAATGTAAAATAGTCATAGCTGTACCTTAGAAAGATTAATTTTGCAAATTTGCATAAGATAAATTGGAGTAGAAGAATACTTGAGGGAAGGAGATACATTAACAGGCTTATAAAGTAATTCAGGTAAAAGATGAAAAACGCTTGAACGTGGGTGGAAGAAGTAAAAGGGAGATTACTGATGCAGGCAGTGTGATAGGATGGAACCCAGATACCTTCGTAAAGCACTTCATGTGGACCATAGACCAGGATAGCAACCAGTCAAGGAATGAATTTGGGATTCTCATCTGTGTCATGAAATTTAGGCTCCGTAAATACAATACGGGCCTTGGGAAAGTATTTGTCTTGGTGGAGTGAGCCATGTGGTAGCTCCGAAGCTTAGTATCAGTGCGGACGAGCCATGCAGGCATCTGGATCAGTGAGATGAACGTGATTTGCAGGAAATACTTTGGAACTAGAGCGGGAGTAGTAGATAGTAGTAGTAGATAGTATCTACTATCTATCTTCAGTAGATAGTAGAGCAGTAGTTGTAATTGCGATAACCAGGAGGTAAACTTCTAGAATGCTGAAATTCCTGTGTTAGAGGATATCTAGGGACTGGATAAAAAGTTAAGAAGGTGTGATCTAAGAAAAGTCTTTGAAGTTGGTTGTTAGGTGACATGTTAGAAGGCAGTTCAATGGTGTGATAGCAGAGGAATGAAATAGTGCTTATTCATTCCTCCCTTCTCTTTCCATATGTGCTTACCACATTGATGATGAACAAATATCTTTTTTTTAAACCTGAGTTGAAGTTATAATAGTAATATAATATTTATTAAAAGAACAAAATGGTATTGTCTTGCTATATACCCAAAGGCAACACTATTAAAATAGAGTTATTTTTTAATATTTTTGCCATCTTCCTCCCCCGCCAGTTCTCCTTCCTGTCCATATTCTTTAACTTTGCCCATAAGAGACCTAACCTTTGGTCTTCAAAATTTGACACATTACAAAAGATTTCATGAGAAGAATAGATCCTTGAAGGCATGCAGTATTCAGGATTTTTGTTTTGTATACCACTAAAGATGCTTATGTTTTAAGTTTAACATTAAGGTGGACTTTGGGAAAAACTTTGACTTATTGTCATCTATGAAAATGTTATATTCTAATACAATTGAAAAACTTCAGGCTTTGACATAAGCTTCCTGCAAAGTCCCTTAGCACTCGTTCTTAGAATTTGGAGGGACGTCCTTCCTTTTTCTACTGTCAACTAAGAATGCAAGTAGAATACAAAAATCAGTACTAACTGCTTAGGAAAGTGCCTCTTATGCATTGTATTTACAAGGTAGATCCTAAGGGTTAGGGTTGCTATTTTTTTTTTTTATATAAATTTTTTTTTTTTAATGTTTTATTTATTTCTAGGAGAGAGAGACAGCATGAGCAGGGGAGGGTCAGAGAGAGGGAGTCACAAACTGAAGCAGGCTCCAGGCTCCAAGCTGGCAGTCAGCCCGACGTGGGGCTCGAACCCACGAACCGCGAGATCATGACCTAAGCGAAAGTCGGACGCTTAACCGACTAAGCCACCCAGGCGCCCCAGGGTTGCTATTTTAATGTGGCTCAAACATGTTGTTGAGAATATGTGTTGCACAAAAGCATATAGGCTTTATTTTGCCTTAGTATGTAATATTTTAGGAAAACGAGTACTGGGGCCACCATTAGAGACAGAATATATTTGAGTTCTTTGCCTGTAACCTAATATCTTTGGTATGTCTGTGTCTTAAATCATACGTGTAGTTAATGTTTGTATTCACATCACAGCATCTGACCGGTGTGACAGGAGGGTGTCTAGCATTTTTGTAGTAGTATTTGTTTTGTAAGCTAAGTCATTGTCCACCCAAATGAATTACTCTCTAAGGGATCCTGATAGAGAAGATTCTACCCGGAGTGAACCACCAAGCTACCTTCTGTGGTTCTGCAGGAGTGTGTGGCATATTTGTTTTTCTCCTAATTTTTAGACTTTTAAAGCCTACCTAATTCTTCAGTCGAGTCTGATGAATTATTTCGTGGACAGAAATCATTAAATCATTCTCTGCATTGTAGAAACTAAATTGTTGGCTGCGATTAAACAGTAGTTAACATTTATACTTTACGAGGTATGGAAGTGTGAAATCAGCAATAAAAGTGGACTGTGAAGCAGTGGGCAGAATTGATTTGCTGTTTACTTGTTTATGATTAATGGCTTCTCCTTGCTTTTAGTCTTTACTAAGAGCTGTTTTACCCCAGAATCTTAATTACTACAAGAATGAAACTAAACTGCCTTTTTCTTGATAAAATAGTAGTTCTGCTGATTGTGAAATTAAAGATGTGTCAGTTTAGGGGCATCTAGGTGGCTCAGTTGGTTGAGCTCCCAACTTCAGCTCAGGTCATGATCTCGGCCTGTGGGTTTGAGCCTTGTGTCTAGCTCTGTGCTGACAACTCAGAGCCTGGAGCTTGCTTTGGGTTGTGTGTCTCCCTCTCTCTCTTCCCTACCCCGCTTGTGCTCTGTCTCTCTCTCAAAAATAAACATTAAAAATAAATAGATAAAGATGTGTCAGTTTAGTGTGACCAGTCTTAAATAGATGTATTCAGGCATTAATATTTTAGATTGTTTAGTCTCTTCACCTGTTATTTTTATCTTTTTCTTTTTAACTGATAAGTGAGAGTAAACTAGTGATCCCCATATAAAGAAATTAATGTGTTTTAGGCCACTCTGATGCTAAACTTTAATTTGACTTGAAACCCAGATTAGTAATAGGTTTTGTGAGAGAGATGTATTTTATATACTGGAAAGGGACTAGTAATGTTCGACTGTGATTTGTAAGAACTTTTAAAAGCTAAATATCTTCTGACAAAGGTATTTTTCTGAATCAACAGAAGGCCTTATTATATATCAGTGCTCATATTTTTATTTATCTGGCTAAGGTTTTGGCTCATGGCATAAATCCCCAGAAATGATGCTGGCAGTCATTTCCTTCATATGTAAATATTATCATACTTAATTAGAAAATGGTGCTTTTGGTTCTAAATATAAGTAAATTAAAAATTAATGTCCAAATAGAAGGAATTTTGGTCTTTAAAGCCTTACAAGTACATAAGGCCATTGCCTCGGCCGCGGACCTCCTCCTCTCCGCATCCTGTCTGTTCCCGCCACCGTGTTGTGGCACAGGCCCTGAGAAGCAGCATGGCCTCCGGTCACACCCGTGCGACTTTCTGTGTGACGGGTTGGAGGCCCTGGTCAGGAGATGTCCTACATTTAGCTTTAGATTACGTAGATCACATTTTTCCATGCAGTCCCAGACTTGTTCATCTAAGATGTACTGAATTCTGTTCTAATCTGTTCACGTGAGAAAAAATTCTTCTGAGTCCGCGTTGGTTCATATTTGCATCCTCTGTGCACAGATATTAGGAAAGTGGCAGGACATGCATAGGCTGTGACATTGGCCATGCCTGGATGTGAGGCCAGCCTGGCGGCTACTTGCTACACACCTGTCCAGCTTTGTCTCTTAACCCTCTCCCCTCATTCCTTGCTCTTCATGCTGGCCTCTATCTTCTTTTCCTGGGAGCAGCCTTTGCCTGTGCTCTTCTCCCTGCCTGGAAACCTGCTTTTCTGGGCTCCTCCTCCTAAGGCTGGCTCCTTCACATCAGTCCTCATGAGTGCCACCTCTTCAGGCTTTCCCTGACCATCTTGCCCTATTTTGTTTATTTTTTTTTTTAGTTTAATTATTTATTTTGAGAGAAAGAGAGAGCAGGCAGTGGTGGGGAGTTGGGGGAGAGTGCAGAGAGGGAGAGGGAGAGAGAGAATCCACGCTGACAGCATGGAGCCCGATGTAGGGCTTGATCTCATAAACTGTGAGATCATGACCTGAGCCGAAATCAAGAGTCAGACGCTTACCCCACTGAGCCACCCAGGCAGCCCACCCTGTTTTAAAAGCACCTGTCCTCTCACCCATCACTCATTCTGTTATTCTGCTTTATTTTTTTCATAGTGCATCACTATTTGTTTGCCTGATTAATATAGACTGTCCTGTAGAATAAAGCTCTTTGATGGAAAATGTCTGGTTTTAAACTGTATCCTCGACACCTGGAACAGAGTAGGTGATTGAGATCCTGATTCAGACTTGGAATTTAACCTCCCTGAGCCTGCTTACTCATCTTTGAATTGGGAATAATAATACCTCCCTCACAGGGCTGGTGTAAGATAACATAATTAGCACAATACATACATAAGAGGCTCATTTTTCCACTTTTACTCCCACTTAAAAAAAAATTTTTTTTAATGTCTATTTATTTTAGAGAGAGAGGGAGAGAGAGTGCGCACATGCACTCACAAGTGGGGGAGGGGCAAAGAGAGAAGGAGACCCAGAATCCTAACCAGGTGCCGGACTCTGAGCTGTCAGCACAGAGCCCAACACAGGGCTCTAACCCATGACTGCTAGATCATGACCTGAGCTTAAGTTGGATGCTTAACAGACTAAGCCACCCAGGTGCCCCTTTTACTCCCACTTTCAATGCTTATTAGTTAGAGATCCAAGATGATAAAACATTTAAGGTTTCTTTGTCATCTGACCTCTCATATTAAATGTCAGCTCTTTAATTTTGAAGTGAGTAAGTTAGTTGTATTTGGTGTTAACTCCATGCACCCTATCTGGACCGGGAATAACGAATGGACCCTCCTTCCTAAAAATGCTATCAGTACCCATTGGGGGATTCCTCTAATAATGTGCCCCAGGTTGGAGCATTCCTGCCTGGGTCAGTTTTCCATTGCTGCATAACAAATTACAGCAAGCTTAGTAACTTAAAACAGCACCCACTAGTTGTCTAACAGTTCTGTAGGTCAGAAGCCACAGCTCATTATGGCTGGTGTCAGCTTATGGTCACAAGGTTGAATTCAAGGTGTTGGCCCAGGGCTAGGGATTCATCTGAAGGTTGGAGTCCTCTTCCAGGCTCACATGGTTGTTGGCTGAATTCAGTTTCTTGGGGCTGTGGGACTCTAGCCCCTTACTGGGCCTTAGCCAAGGATTGGTCCTTGCTCCTCGAGGCCCCCTTCAGGTCTGTTTCACATGGTCATCTCCACAGGCTGTTCACAAGTGCCCATTTGTTTCTCTGGTGCCGGCAGGAGAGTCTCTCTCCATTCACATCTCTTCTTGAAGGAATTCCTGGTTCTTTTTAAAGGGGTTATCTGATGTGTCTGATCCTGCCAGGGTACTTTTCCATTTGCTTTTCGATTAACTTCATGTCAACTGATTTGGGACCTGAACCATGTGTACAGAATCCATCATGCTTGTCACACGATGCAACCTAATCAGGGAGCGGCATCCGTCATACTCATAGGCCCCACACAAGGGATTATGTGGGGTGTGTACACCAGATAATTCTGTGTATACAAGAATATTGGAGTCATCCATCTCAGAACTCTGCCTACCATGTTGCCATAAGATATTAAGTAAGATGTTTTGTTTGGAGGAGGATAATTTCAGATATACCCAACAGTTGCTGGGTTTTTCCCTTCAGCAGTTCTTTCAGTAAACAATAACAAATTATTAACTGTGTTTGAGATATTTAAACAATGTAAATTGCCTTTAAATTTGTATCACCCTGAAGTTGTTTTTAGGTTACGTAAAACCTTTCTAAAATTTGTTTTGGATTAAAACTTTTTTTTTAATGTAAAGTTCTGTTTTTGAAAAGAGTTCTTTTGAATTGTCAGGTATTATAATTTTCAAGAAGTCATTTTGTTTAAGAAAATGTATTATTTCATACCCACTGTAACTTAGCATAAATTGAAAGCTTGGTATATTTAGTAATCCAATTATATCCTTTTAAAAAACAAAGCTACCTTTAATGCAGGGTAAGTCTATTACTAGTTTCGTTATCTTTCATTCTGAATGATGCTGTGGGTTAGGTTTATTTCATTAGATGATGCTGATAACATTTTGAGCAATATTTAAAGTGGTATGATTTTCTGACCATAAAAAAGGTTATTTACACTAGAAAATCTGTAATTTAGTAAATATACTAATAAAAGTCATCATAAACTTGACATTTTCTGAGTGCCATATGAACATTATTTGACAGGTATAAAGAATGAGAATATGGTTTAATTTATGAATGGTTCATCTAACAAGTGAAACCCCCCCCCCAAAAGGACTAATTTCCTTTCTAAAGATATCTACAACCAAAACTTTGATATAATTCAAATTGTTTGGTTTTTGATAATGCTCAAATATTATAGCCGTTGGGTGAGTAATATGAACCAGCGGACCTGATAAGATTTGCTTGTCTAACTCAAGTAATTTGTTTTGCATCACAGCCTTGACATCTCTCTATTTCAGTACCTTCTCTCCATATCTCATCTCCATTTTCTAAACGTTCTCTTCTATTCCTTGTTGCTAATCGTGGTTATCTCTCTCTTCAGGGATGCTCTCAAACTGGTCCAGTTGAAAGAAACGGGCAAGATTACTGAATCCAGACCCACTCCAGCCCCTGTAGCTACTCCCACAGTGCCTGTGCCCCCTCAGGCCGTAGCCACGCCACCTTATCCACGGCCAACGGTCCCACCAATATCAACTCCTGGACAACCTAACATAGTGGTAATATCATTTGAGTAGATTTTATGTTTTCAGACTTAAGTAAGAAAATAAGAACCGTTACTCTCTGTTTTTTTTTTTTAAATTAGTTTATTTATTTTGAGAGAGACAGACCATGAGTAGGGGAGGGGCAGAGAGCAAGGGAGAGAGAAACTTGGGGCTCATACTTATGAAACTGCGAGATCATGACCTGAGCTGAAATTAAGAGTTGGATGCTTAACTGACTGAAAACCCAGGCACCCCAGCTGTCTGTTTGACAAATAATTCTACCAATCCATTTTAGTAGTAGCTAACAGTGATTAAGAAAAATTCTCCAGATGCTTTGTTTCGTAGACTCCTAGCGCAAACCCAATTTGTGTGGTGCTAACTTTCAAATCCAGTGCCATAGAAATATGCTCTGTAATCATGCTGCTTTTCACATAGCTTTTCTCGGATGTGGTACTAATAGTTGGTAGCCACCACTAGCCCTCTTCTGTGGCTGTTTTATTTTCTATTTTAACGTTTATTTTTATTTTTGAGAGAGAGGGCATGAGCAGGAGATTGGCATAGAGAGAGAGGGGGGGACAGAGGATCCCAAGCAGGCTCCACACTAGCAGCATGGAGCCTGAGGCGGGGCCTGCACTCCCGAACCACAAGATCATGACCTCAGCCAAAGTCGGACACTCAACCGGCTGAGCCACCCAGGCTCCCCTTGCCTGAGGGAATTGATACTCTCACCATGAAGAACTATAGAGACTCTATAGCTAGTTGTTCTTTCTCAGATACAGGCAGTAACAGCCCTTTTTTGTTGTCAGAATATTCCATTTTGCCTCTTTGTATCTTTGTACCTCCCTTTCTTAGTATCTTCAATGTCATTTGCTTCCCATCAGAAGAAATGCAGGATAGGGGCACCTGGGTGGCTCAGTCGGTTGAGCATCCGACTTTGGCTCAGGTCACGATCTCACCGTTCGTGGGTTCAAGCCCAGCATCAGGTTCTGTGCTGGCAGCTCAGAGCCTGGAGCCTGTTTTAGATTCTGTGTCTCCCTCTCACTCTGCCCCTCCCCCACTCATGCTCTGTCTCAAAAATAAATAAAAACAATATAAAAATTTAAAAGAAAAGAAGAAGAAATGCAGGATAATCAGGTTCATGTAAAACTGAGAGGGAAAACAAAAAAACAAAAAAACAAAAACCTGAATGGGCACTTAAAAAATAAATAGAGCTATCTTGCTCTTTGTAATGGAGAAATATATTCCAGTGTAATATTTTAAAATAGTTGCAAACAGTATAAATTTCATGTGAAACAATTTTTAGTGTAAATTCATGATTCATGACTGCATATACAAAAAATTTATGTGTAATCAAATCTTATGTTTTTAAGAAGTAGGCTATTCAAATTAGGAAGATAAACCTTACTTTCAAATTTTTATGGTATACAGAGAGCATTTATACTATCTGAACAAATACTTTGCCAATATAAAGTGTTTCATTTCCTAAGGACTCAGGTATATTTTTAGCTGCTTAATTAGAAGTGACGATGATCTTGTCCCAGAATGGGGTGAAGGGCAAGGAAGGAATCACAGGTAGTTTAAGGTGCATCCTGCTTCTGTTAAGAGTTTCAAGGAGCAGAGTGGAAAAGCTATAGTAATGTTACAGGAAGATTTTATTCTCTTACCTACACTTTTTATTATGCATTTTTAGGAAATATGATACTCATGTGATTTCTTTTATAAATTACAAACCAAAATAGAAAGAGTTTGGCAGATCATCCAGTATATTATCTTTTCCTACTGCACACCATTTTTATAAATAGGAATTGTCTGTTGTTGGTTTATTGATGTTTTTGGATGCTTTGAGTTTTATTAAGTGATGTTTATAATAAGCTACTGACAGGTGGTACATGTTTGTGTCCCTGTCTCTGTTCCATATAGACACCCATGGGAGAATTATTCATCACCTGGTAGATTTCTGTTTGATCATCTTATACAAAGTAACATAAAATATCTCATTTATAACTAAAATATGAATTTTACTACTTTTTTCTACAGTTGCATACTATAAAATTAAAACTGTGGATTTCTCATATTCCTCCTTATATTAAGAATTTTTAATTGTATTTTTTCCTCTGTTAATCTTTATTACCCAAAGTTAAGTCACTGTGACTAGATTGTAGTATTAAGATTTATTTTTTCAACTTCCATTTGTGGCTTAATGGACAGATTGCAATTTCTTTGCAGGGCACATTCACTGAAATCCCTGCTAGCAATATTCGAAGAGTTATTGCCAAGAGGTTAACTGAATCTAAAAGTACTGTACCACATGCATATGCTACTGCTGACTGTGACCTTGGAGCTGTTTTAAAAGCTAGACAAAGTCTGGTCAGAGGTTAGTAAAGTTAAGTTTACTTAATATAGTACACGTATTGTGTAATCCTTTACTTATAAAGGCACATTGTGCAGCTTTTTATTTCAGTTTCATCATCTGGGTGTATTTTAGTGCTAAAGAAAAGAATTGGTTCACCTTCCTTATAAGAAACAAATTGATTGCATAGTATTGAGTAAATCACGTGTTTTAGTATGATATCTGAGCAAAGCAATCCTTAACATTTTAGAAAGTATAAAATCCAAAACTGATTGAAGAATGTTTTAGATTTTACATATATACCTTAAATACCACTCTTCGTTACATAAGTTTTAATTTTTTATATCTTCTTCAAAATGAACTTTCGGGTTATGAAATTTGTAATGTACTTCCCAGCACATCAGTTAAAACTAAGATTGCTGGGGGAGCTGCACATTCTTAGCATGAACTGATGTTTTCTTTCTTTCCAGTCTGTATGGCTTGTATTTCCTTTTCTTGCTCTTTTGAACTGGCCAAGACCTCCGGTACAACGATGAATATAAACTGCAAAAGCAAACATTTTTGCCGTGTTCTTGGTCTTAGGAGAAAACATTCAGTCTTTAATGTTAGTTGTAGGTTTTTTGTGATGCCTTATGTTAGGTTGAGGAGATTCATATTCCTAATTTGCTGAGAGTTTTAAGCATAAACGGATGTTGAATTTTGTCAAATGCTTTTGTGGATCTTTTGAGGTAATCTTTCCTTTTTCACTCTGTTATTTTGGTAAATTATTTTGGTTGATTTCTAGATGTTGAATAAACTTGTATTCCTCATATAAAACTCATCAACCATTAATTTTCTTATATATATATATTTTACTGTTTATTTACTTTTGAGAGAGAGAGAGAGACCGCTCGTGTGCAAGTGAGGGGGGAATGGCAGAGAGGGAGTGGAGACACAGAATCTGAAGCAGGCTCCAGGCTCTGAGCTGTCAGCAAAGAGCCCTGATGTGGGGCTCAAACTCATGAACCGCAAGATGATCATTATCTGAGCTGAAGTCACTTAACTGACTGAACCATCCAGGCGCCCCTTCTTATATATTTCTTGATCCCATTTCCTAAAATTTTGCTAAGAATTGTTATACTTCCCTGTAGTTTTCTTAAAGATGTTTGTTTGTTTGTTCCCTGGGTTTGTTACCGGATCTCACAGAATAAACTGGGAGATGTTTCCTTCTCCTTTATTTTTTGAAAAAGTTTGGGTAGAATTGGTTTTATTTCCTTTTTAATTATTTAGTAGAATTCACCAATGAGGCTACCTGTCTAGGTCTATGATTTTCTTGTGGGCAGATTTTTAGCTACAAATTCAATTTTTAAAAATAGATGTATCGATTTCTTCTGGAATGAGCTTTAGTAGTTTGTGTCTTTCAAGGAATTTGTTTATGTCATCTAAGTAATGAAATTTACAATAGTCCCTCCTCATCCACAGGGAATGTATTCCAGGACCCCCTGTGGATGCCTGCAACCACTGATGGTACCAAACCCTGTATATACTCTGTTTTTTCTTATGCATACATACCTGTGATAAAGCTTAACTTAAAAATTAGACATAGAGATTAACAACAATAATTATGGCCTGGGTGGCTCAGTCAGTCGGTCAAGCACCTGACTTGGGCTCAGGTCATGATCTCACGGTTCATGGGTTTGAGCTCTGCATCAGGCTCTGTGCTGACAGCTAACTCAGAGCCTGGAGTCTGTTTCGGATTCTGTCTCCCTTTCTTTCTGCCCCTCCCCTGCTCACTCTGTCTCTGTCTCTGTCTCTTTCTCTCTCTCAGAAATAAAAAATTAAAAAAAATAAAAATTAAAAAAAGAGATTAACAACAATGTAATAAATAGAACAACTATAATGATATACTGTAATAAAAGTTAAGTGACTGTGGTCTCTTTGTCTTTAAATGTCTTACTGTGCTGTACTCACCACTCTCGTTATGATGTGAGATGGTAACAGGCCTATGTGATGAGATGGTGCGAGGTGAATGATGTAGGCGTTGTGACGTAGTGTTAGGGTATTGATGACCTTCTAACAGTATGCCATCTGCTTCGGGGCTGCTGGGTAACTATGGGTAACTGAAACTCTGAAAAGTAGAACTATGGATAAAGGGGTCTGCTGTGTTGACATAAAGTTGTTTATAATACTACCTTACTATACTTCTAACACTGTAATCTGAAGTGATGTCCCCATTTTCAATATTAGTAATTTGTGTCTTTTGACTTTCCTGATCAATCTGGCTGGAGATTTATAAATCGTATTGATCTCTTCAAATAATCAGCATTTAATTTCATAAAATTTCTTCATTGTTTTTAATAATTTTCTTTTCATTGATTTCTGTTCCTACCTTTTTTTTCTTTTTCTCTGTTTGCTTTGGTTTTAATTTGCTCTTTAGTCTTCTAGTTTCCTAAGGTGATGGCTGAGATCAATATAACATAATAAACCTTAATTCTAACATAAGCATATAATACTTTTAAGGTCTCTTTCAGCAGTGCTTTAGATGAAGCACTTCCACAAAGTTTGATGTGTTTTATTTTTCTTTCTATTCAAGATGTTTTCTAATTTTCCTTGTCATGTCTCTTTTGATTCATGAATTATTTAGAAGTATAAGTATAATTTCCAAATATTTAGGGGACCTTTCAGCCTTTCTTTTATGATTTCTTGCTTAACTCCATTGTGCTTAGAGAACATGCTTTGTATGACTTAAATCTTAACTTTTTCAAGATGTTAGAGTCATGATGTGGTCTATCTTGATGAATGTTCCATGTGTATTTGAAAAGAATATATGTTCTACCTCTGAGGAGTGTTCTATAAGCGTCAGGTGAAGTTGGCTCGTAGTAGTGTTCATGTCTTCATATCCTTACTGATTTCCTATGTGTTCGTCAGTTCTTGAAACAAGAGTGTTGATGTCCCTGGTTATTATTAGGATTTGTCTGTTTTCCCTTTGAGTTCTATTGGTTTTATATCATTCTGAGGATGTATTATTAGGCACAGAACACATTTAGGATTTTCATGTGTTCCTGATGAACAGACATGTCCTGGAATATCCCTGTTCATCCCTGGTATGATATTTCTTACGCTGAAGCCTGCCTTATCTGATATCGATACAGCCAGTCCAGATTTCTTTGATTAATGTTTTTATATCTTTTTACTTCTAATGTATCTGCATCTTTATATTTATTATTTTCAATTAATTTTCAATTAAAATTTTTTTTTATTTATTTTTGAGGGAGAGACAGAGACAGAGCAGTAGCAGGTAGACAGAGAGAGAGAGACAGAGATAGAGACACAGAATCGGAAGCAGGCTCCAGGTTCTGAGCTGTCAGCACAGAGCCTGACACAGGACTCGAAAGCATGAACCATGAGATCATGACCTGAGCCAAAGTCAGATGCTTAACTGACTGAGCCACCCAGGTGTCCCGCTGTGTCTTAATGTTTAAACTGACTTCTTGCAGACAGCATATAATTTTTCTTACCTTTTTACCTAATCCTATATTCTGTCTTTCAATTAAAGTGTTTGGACCATTCACATTTAGTAGTTTTATCCTTTGTTTTTCCTTTGTACTATTTTCCTCTGTACCATTTTGTCCTTTGTTTTTATTTGTCCCATCTCTTCTTTTGTTTTTTTTTTTCCTGTTTTCTTGCCTTTTTTTTCTTTTCTGCATTGGTTGCTTTTTAATTTTGTAATT
Source organism: Proteles cristata cristata (assembly GCA_017311185.1). Taxonomy (NCBI): domain Eukaryota; kingdom Metazoa; phylum Chordata; class Mammalia; order Carnivora; family Hyaenidae; genus Proteles; species Proteles cristata. The sequence continues at coordinate 70,953 of JAESUZ010001786.1, read as the reverse complement.
CCACTTTATTTCTGTTTTACCTTTCTCTATGTGGTGGTTTCCTTAAGGTTTATGATATAATTCTTTAACTCATCACAGTCTACGTTCAAATTTTTATCACACCCCTTCATGTGTAATGTAAGAACTTTACAACAACATATTATATTTTCTCCCTTCTATCCTTTGTGCTCTTATCATGTTTTATTTCCACATGTAGTATAAGCACCAGCATATATGTCTGATGTGTTTTTGCTTTAGCAAATCAATTATGTTTTAAAGAGTTTTAAAAATGCAGGGGAAAAAAAAGTCTTTTTGTATTTGCCTCTTTTCTTTTTGCCATTATTTGGCCTTCTACGTTTCTCTGTATAGATACAAAATGCTTGCCTGGTGTTTACTTCTGCCTAAAGAATTTCCTTTAATGTGTCTTGTAGTATAGGTTGGCTGGCAATAAATTCTCAGCTTTTCTCTGAAAAAGGTCTATTTCTCCTTCATTTATTTCCCCTTCTTTAATTATTAATTATGGTAAAGTATATACAACATAAAATTTACCATCTTAACGATTTATAAGTGCACAGCTTAGGGATCATAGTACTTCCACATTTCTATGCAAACATCACCATCATTTATCCATAAAACCCTTCATTGTGCAGAACTGAAATCCTATCCCCACTAGAACCAGAGCTTCCTCTTTTCCTCTCCTCCCGGCCTCTAGCCACCAGCATTCTTTCTGTCTCTATGGAGATGACTATTAAGTACCTCATATGAGTGGAATCATATAGTGCTTGTCTTTTGGTGCCTGGCTTGTTTCACTTCATGTACTGTTCAAAGGTCTATCCGTGTTGCAGTATGTGTCAGGATTTCCTTTCTTTTTAAGAATGGATAATATTCCATTGTATGTATTTACCATATTTTGTTTATTTATCTGTCAGTGGACACTTGAGTTACTTCCACCTTTGACTCTTGTGAATATGGAGGTATACATCTCTCTCTGTGTCCTTGCTTTCACGTCTCTTGGGTCTATCCCCAGAAATATTATTGCTGGATCATATGGTAATTCTGTCTTTAATATTTTAAAGAGCTGCCATGTCATTTTCCATTGTGACGGCACCATTTTGCATTCCTATCGGGTGCGCCCGAGGGTTCCAGTTTCTCCATGTCCTTGCCAACACTCGTTGGCAACCATCCTGATGGGTGTGTCTCCTTTGCTTCCGGTATTTCTGTTGGATGTAGAATTTTGAGTAAAAAGATTTTTGGTTTCTGTACTTTAAATAAAGATCCCATTCTATTATCTTCTGACTGGCCAAATATCGGCTGCCATTCTTAATCTCTGCTCCCCTCTATAATGATGTCACACCACCGGCCCCATTGTCTTCAAGATTCTCTACATTGGTAATTTGATTATTATATGCCTTAGGTCTTTTTTCTACTGTAGTTATTCCATTTGGGTTTCTCTTAGCTTCTTGGATTTGTGGTTTGTTGTCTTTCATTAATTTTGGAAAACTCCTAGCCATTATATTTCACTGTATGTTCTGCCTTATGTGTTTTCTCTTTGGAACTCTGATTATAAATGTTCAACTGTTTGAGTTGTATAAAGCTCTTAGATCCCCATTTTTTTCTTTTTTCTTTACTTTTTTTTTCTCTTTGTGCTTCCATTTGGATAATTTTTGTTGATCTAGCTTCAATGTCACTGACTCTCTTCTCAGCTATGTTTAGTCTGTGAATCTTAACAACAAAAAATCTTTATCTTTGATAGCATTTTTTTCCCTGAGATGCCCATATGAATGTTGTTTTATAGTTTCTATCTGTCTGCTGATATCCCCCTTTGTTCATGTGCATTGTCCCATACTTTGTCCTGTACTTTCCCATATTCTGACAGAGGTTAATCATTTCATGTGTTCGTCCTTCCTCAGGGGAGCCATCACCCTTGACTTTCAGTTCACTTGTTTGCCTTGTAACCTTGGCTTCCTAATGGACTCAAGAAAAGTTATGATTTTGTAACTTCTGCTTTTCTTCTGCCCTTTTAGGGTAGGAAAAACATTCTTCTCTGGCTTTCTATATCTTAAGTGACAACAGAATTGGTATTTCAGTTTAAATACACACTTTGAAGAATTCATATGAAAACAACCTGACAGCTCTTAAAAGTTCAAGGAAATAGGGGCGCCTGGGTGGCTTAGTCGGTTAAGCGTTCGACTTTTGCTTAGGTCATGATCTCGCAGTTCGTGGGTTTGAGCCCCGTGTCGGGCTCTGTGCTGACTGCCAGCTCAGAGCCTGGAGCCTGTTTCAGTCTGTGACTCCCTCTCTCTCTGACCCTCCCCTGCTCACGCTGTCTCTCTCTCTCTCTCTCTCAGAAATAAATAAAACAAAAAATTTTAAAAAAAAAGTTCAAGGAAATAAATGGAAAGCTACTTCAGAGAAAATTTTCAGAATTCAAAAAGTTAACCCTGGATTCTCTCTTTAATAGATTTTAAGTGTACTTGCTAAGTCATGATATAGAGATCATGAGGGGAATAATTTTCCTTGTTTCTTCCTTTCATGAGGCAGGGAACAGTACTATTTCAGTGGAGGGATTTGGAACAGTTTGGTATCTTTTCATGGTCCCAGCTTTGGTATGTCTTTGCAGTTATGAATTTTCAGGGGGAGGTCTTCAAAGAGCCCATGTTATTTATCTCCAGTCCTCTTTCTTATATAGTTATAATATACCAGTCTCTAAGCATGTCTGCAATGTTTTATAATGATATACAAATGAAAATGATTGATATTCTCTCACAAATTATATCCCAATCAATGTCACCATCAGTCTCCTTTCTATATATTTGAAAATTTCCATAATAAAGAGTTAAAAATAAAGTAACTTGAAAAACCCCTCCTTTGTACTTTTTTGATTTTCAATGCCAAAGAGAAATGTCATGTGGGAGAGAGGACATACAAGTCTGGAGCTCCTGATGCATTGGGATTGGAGGTAGCATTGAAGGAATTATCATCATATGAATGGTATCAAAGTCCTGGAACAGAAAGTTCTTGCCTGGGGAAAATGAGTAAGTGGTAAAGAGTGGAAGAAAACATAGGAGTATAGTGACACAGAAGCCAGTCAGAGAGTGTTTCGAGAAGAAAGTGATCAATTCAAGAGTACCAAATGTTGGAGTACAGTGAGAGCAGAGAACTGCAGAGAGCAGAGAGGTGAGCACTGCAGACTCCAGCGGTAGAGAGGGAACCATCAGCCTGTGGATGGTTTGAGAAGTCTTCACTGTGGATACCTGTGGATAGTAGATTAAGGGAGAAGGAGGTTGAGGGAGCCAGGAAAAGTCAGCACAATAAGTTCATAAGATCTGCCCACATATTGGGATTTATGCAGACCAAGTCTTTTGTATGTGGTTATCATTAAAATTCTCTAAGTACTGGAAATCCACTCACATTTTTACTCATAAAGAGGTTTAAAACAGGCAAACAAAAATATTTATGTCTCTGGGAATTTGAATTAAAAGAGCCATGATTTGGATGAGCAGGTGGCTCTTACCATGACAGTTTGGCAGTATTTGGGTTTATGGTAATTCATCTAATGTCTCTGAAATCTCCAGCGTGCCTTGGGAATGAGCTGTTATTCATGTAAGATTCCATGATACTATAGTAATGGGATTTGTGTATCTTGCCACATACCATTGACTAGATCTTGATCTTAAACTCTCTGTCTAGAAGCCATTGCTATAGAGAAACAAGTGTAGTTTACATTTTTCAATACTTTCCTATCCACCGGGAAAAGCAGAAGTATAAATTGAATGCTTTAGTTATGATCAGCTCTGTGGGAAGGGAGGGGACCTCAGCTTTATCTTGAAATCATTATGTATACTGGAAGGAAATTGATTCAAATGGAATCACCATAAAACTAGACAGAAAACCTCATTTTGTTCATTGCACCAGGACTTGTGCCAACATTGCTTCATCTTTGGCCTTTGCTATATCCTGTTTTGTTAAGTTAAAAAGCAGCTCAATGGTCTTAAATTTTTATGGTATCCATTAATAAGAAATTTCTTTCTCTTTAGATAGATAAGATAGATAGATAGATAGATAGATAGACAGATAGACAGACAGACAGACAAACGGACAGAGATATCTTTTGTGTTTTTTTTTGTTTTTTTTTTAATGATTTATTTTATTTCTAGGAGAGAGAGACAGACAGCGTGAGCAGGGGAGGGTCAGAGAGAGAGGGAGTCACAGACTGAAACAGGCTCCAGGCTCTGCGCTGGCAGTCAGCACAGAGCCCGACGCGGGGCTCGAACCCACGAACCGCGAGATCATGACCTAAGCGAAAGTCGGACGCTTAACCGACTAAGCCACCCAGGCGCCCCCGGACAGAGATATCTTTAAAGAGACTATGTTACTGCTGTTCTAGTATAATCAATATATTATAAAGCTCATGTAGAATGAAGACATTTGAAAAGGAAGAGAGAAAAAAATGAATCCTTCAAATTGTTATATAGAGAGACCATTTGTGTTTTTAGAGACATAGGAGTTGTTTCTTTTCTTTCTAATTACGGTTATAATGTATCCTTCAAACTCTTGTATATTATATCTAAACAATTAAAAGAATTGTAATGAAGTCCAAGAAGTAATCGTTTACATGTATGGCTAATATTATTTGTCTAGGGCCTCATATAAGTTTTCCTAATCAGGGAAATTTTACTGACTAAGCAAACCAAAACTTCTAATATTTTTCATTATATTTTGTCAATGTGTAAGTTTGCAATCATAATGGTCAATGTTAAAGTTTCATTATGAACGCTAATTTTGATATGCTTGTTTTTCTTTCAGATGACATTAAAGTATCAGTTAACGATTTTATCATCAAGGCAGCAGCTGTTACCCTTAAAGTAAGTAGCAGACCCCAAATAATTTTGGCTTCTAAAATAGTCTCATGTCAGGGCGCCTGGTGACTCAGTTGGTTGAGCATCCAACTTTGGCTCAGGTCATGATCTCATGGCTTGGGAGTTCGAGCCCAGTGTCAGGCTCTGTGCTGACAGCTCGGAGCCTGGAGCCTGCTTTGGATTCTGTCTCCTTCTCTCTCTGCCTCTCCCTGACTCATGTTCTGTCTCTTAAAAATTAATACACATTAAAATATTTTTTAAATAGTCTCATGGCTTGGGATTGTTATATGATAAATAGAACTCTCATTTTTAAGTCACAAAAATTTTATAATGTTACTGCTAAAAAGATATTTAGTCTCACCCCCTCAGTTACACAGATGAAACTGAGAATCAGTAGGGTTTATGACTAATCATAGCAGAACAAAGACCATTCAGCAAATACGAATTGATCCCCTGTGGTGTGCTGAGTACATTGGAGACACTAGAGATACAATAGTGAATGAAAGTCTACATGTTTTCTGCTCTCCTGGGGCATATACTCTAGATGGAAGAGACTGGTATTGTCAGATAGTGAAAGGATTGAAGACCCAGGGAAAGTAGATTTGGGGTGTCATTGTGTACAGTTAGGCAAGGAAGGCCTCTCTGCCAAGGTGATAACTAAGCCAAGGCCTGAAAAAGAGGGTATGAGCCACACACATCCCTGGTAGAAGAGTGCTCCAGGCAGAGGGAACTGCAGATACAGCGGCTGGGAGAAGAGAGTGCTGCCTTTCAGACATGGCACTGGGGACAAAGTGTGCCCAGGAGAGAGAAGGTAGGAGACGAGATTGAACAGATGATATTAAAAGACGGAGGGGTTGAGAGGGCCCCCAAGCAACTTGGTGGCCATGAAAAGGACTAGGGATTTTATTATCAAGGGGAAGGAAGCCTTTGGAGGGGATTGAGAGAGGACTGACATCCTACTTCTCCTTTACAAAGAAGGAGTGACTGTTCTGATGGTTTGAGGAGTACAGGCTGTGGAGAGGCCAGGGTGGCAGTGCTCTCCTGCGAAGCTGTACACCCTGACCATGGTGTGGACGCAGGTGGCAGCTAGCAGGAAGGCCAGGGTGAAGGCGAGATTTGGGATATGTTTCAAAGCAGAGCCAATAAGATTTACTGATGGATTGAATGTGGGATGTGAAAGACGAGGACTTTGGCCCAAGCAGTGGGAGGAATGGAGCTTTCCATGTATGGAGATTGGGAATGTGGGAGAGGAGCAAGTTCAAGGTAGGCGTTCTAGAGTTGGATTTGGACAGAACTCAGTTTGAGAAGCCAAATGGTGTCCCAGTAGAGCGGCCAGGAAGACAGGTGAGCAGTGGGGGTGTCTGGCTGGATGCATAGGTTGGAAAACCAGATTTCCTGCCTTCCTGCTTTGCACCTTTTTCTGTCTTGCCTTTCTTTTTATAACTAGGCCATTTTTCTGGTTTGTTGTGTATGAAGGGCTATACTTAAAGTATGCTTATAAGGAATTTATTTTTATTTCTTGAATATAATAATAGGGAATTTTAAAGTTATATCTTTTCTTAGCTATTCATATCCAAGTGCTCATATGGCTTTTGTCTTTTGACCAAATAATATTTTAAATTGTATTAGTGATTTTTTAAATTATTAATCATTCTTGTCCTCCTTAAGTGACTCTCAGGTGGTCATTACATTTCATTTTGTAATTTTGTATCAGGAACTGTGATTGCAATTTAAATTTTGTGCTAGTTTTATGAGGCTTTTTTGAAACCATTGGCTTCTTAAAATGAATTTGGGTCCTTTTTTTCTTTCCTTTCTCTGTGATTACTTCATTATTACAAAGATTTTTATTTCTTGAAGCTTTTATAGAATTCACCAATAAAAATATCTGAGCCTAGTTCTGTTTTGAGGAGGTAGCCTTGACAACTCTCTCATTTTTCCCCATAATTATTGACCTGCTTAATTTTCAGTTTTTTCTTGAATCACTTTTGGATTCCCAGAAAATCACTCATTTCATCTGGATTCCCAAACTTACTAGCCTAGAGTTATTTAAGTCTGCTTCTTCTAATATTGTAATGTCCTCAAGGCTGGCTTTATTCTATACCCTGTGTCGCTATTACTATTGTATATTTGTGTTTTCAGTCCTTTTATATTGTTTCCATATGTATTCTTTCCGTCATTTCCTTAGCTGTAGAGTAGAATTAGATTAGACTTTGGTTGAAACTATTTTGTTAGGGGCGCCTGGGTGGCTCAGTTGGTTGAGCGTCTGACTTCGGCTCAGGTCATGATCTCACGGTTCGTGGGTTTGAGCCCCGCATCAGGCTCTGTGCTGACAGCTCGGAGCCTGGAGCCTGTTTCAGATTCTGTGTCTACCTCTCTGACCCTCCCCTGCTCACGCTGTCTGTCTGTCTGTCTCTCTCTCTCTCTCAGAAATAAATAAAACATTAAAAAAATCTTTTAAAAAAATATTTTGTTAGAAAACGTGAAATAATTATTATAATTCTCAATATGAATAAGAAAGTTTAAGGGTATGAAGTTTCCTTTGCCTGCAACTGAGACCACGTCCCCCGGGCTTTTGTTACATTGCTTCGTAATTATATTTCTTTTGCCAGATATTCCTCACTTGGGAAGGGCTTTTTTCCCCTTCTTTTTCTTTAGTGTCCTCTATGTAGGATTTAAAATCTTCAGGGGGTGGGGGATGGGACTTCACCATTGTCTTATTTTGACAAACGAGCTTTGATTACTTTGAATGGAGCAGGAGTGAGTCTAACAGGAGCCGGAGAAGCACGGAGGGAAATGCCTCTTTGGGGAGGGCTCACAAGTACACTTAGGTTGGCTGTTACCAAAGCAGAGAATGTTTGGGAAGAGAAATTCATTTGTGATTTCTGGCTTTCAGCATCACTCTCTCTGATACTCACAGCGGTTATCAGTATACATTGTCTCCAGGCATTATCCGTTTCCTCCACTCTTCTCATCTTCTGTGTAGCTGTAGGTATACTAAACACATGCACGCTGTACATACAGTGTCTGTCATATGTTTGTGAGGCCGGGGAAATCTCTCCTAAATATGGAAATCACTTATTAAGGGCCGGATGATATCCACCAGGGCTACACTACAAAATTGTGCCTTCTATATGCCACAGGAATATGTGGCTGAACGTTGCCACCCATTCCCCTCCCCTCTTCTCCTCAAGGCCATGTCAGTCAATGTATGAGACAGGAAGTATGGCAAATGCTAAATGCTTTTTAGTAATCAGGTTTCACAGAGGGAGACCTTTTTCTAGCCATGATTTATTATAAGCCATGATTTATTATCAGGCTTGGTTCAGAAAAGAGTATATGTGTATTCTTCCCAAACATTGATGACATTTAACACTGAGATCCACATCATTGTTTCAAGCCAAAGCTTCACTTATTAGCTCTGTCCACCTCTATTCACTTTCAAAAATGCAGAATAATTTTAGTTATTTTTCTTTAACCACCTCGATCTAAAGCTGCTTCTTTAGTGACATGTTTCTTCTATTTCTGTTCTGTAGCAAATGCCAGATGTTAATGTGAGCTGGGACGGAGAGGGCCCAAAGCAACTGCCTTTTATTGACATTTCAGTGGCTGTGGCAACAGATAAAGGTCTAATTACACCAATCATAAAAGATGCCGCCGCGAAAGGTATACAGGAAATTGCTGACTCTGTAAAGGTATGTCTGTGCTTTCAAAATGTTAGTCTTTACTCTGATAAAGTCTTGACATGATCTAGTCACACTGTGATAGAGATAGATATGTATTAGTATTTTCAAGTGATTGTCAGCTGTGTAGGAACGTTTTTAAGGTTTTATCTAGGTAGAACCCATTTTAAGAACATTTAATATTCAAAAATTCAGAAAGAACATACAGATAGATTAGGATCTACAGTATTCAAGTTATAGGTGAGATTTTATTTCCCAAAGTCTAGAATTCCACTCTAAAGATGATATTTTAGATAGTTTTCTTAAGGGGCGCCTGGGTGGCTTAGTCGGTTAAGCGTCCGACTTTTGCTTGGGTCATGATCTCGCGGTTCGTGGGTTCGAGCCCCGCGTCGGGCTCTGTGCTGACTGCCAGCTCAGAGCCTGGAGCCTGTTTCAGTCTGTGACTCCCTCTCTCTCTGACCCTCCCCTGCTCACGCTGTCTCTCTCTCTCTCCTAGAAATAAATAAAAAAAAAAAACATTAAAAAAAAAAGTAGATAGTTTTCTTAAGTCTATATTTAAAAAAAAATTTTATTTATTTCTGAGAGAGGGGCAGAGCAGAAGTAAAGGAGGGGATTTTAGATAGTTTTAAAGTTAAAGCTGAAACTGTGTATTTCTATGAAGGTGGTGGATAGATCTCACTGTTCACAGTGTTTTATTCTTAAAAACTAATATTATTCATTTCCTCTCTGGAATTGAGACCACTGAATGTCCTTAATTTTCCAGAAGCAAAAGTACTGGACTTTTCCTGAGTTTCTTGAAAAACAATTTTTCTAGCTCCAATATGAAGGCATGAGATTACCCCCCAAATATCCATTGAGCAGCATAGGAACATGGGCAGTAGATCGGCTTTGACAGCCTGTATAATTTCCAAAGATTTTTTTGACAGAAGTATCATGGCTCTTAAGTGTTAGAATTGAACATTTCAGGCTATTTAGATGAATGATTCTTTTCTCTTTTTCATTTACCAAAGACCAGTTGCATATCTAGTGGACCAAAGAGTTACACTTTTAAAAGTAGAAGATAAGATCTCTTTGGAGAGCTGACAGCATACACATGTGTAGATGTACTTGCCCAAAATACATGAACACAAGTTAATCTACTTTTTAAAAGCATACTCTTAGAATCTTTGAGTTGGATATAGTTAAGGGTGACCTTAGTAGATTGAACATTTTTAGCTCTTTCTTCACTTCTCTTTGAAAAGATTAGAAGAATGTGTTTGTATAGATAAAAATGCAGCTGTTTTTTTAATTGAGTGGTGATTTAATTTGAACAATTTAGAAGTCAAAGTAAAAAAATGTTGGTTTTCTAAGATAGTTGTGTGCCTTTTATTCATCAGAAGTTTTCAACAACAATGAGAATACATGTATTATTAGTGTTTTTGTGAAATTCAAATGGGATTAAACTTAACTATAGAGTTAGAATTTTCTGTATTTTTATATATTCTTATTTTTAATATTTATGTATTTCTTATATATTAAATTATTAAAAGTAAGCATTGTAGGAAGGCCGCTTTGCTTTTGACCAATTTACTAATTTTACTGTGATAATACATAGTTCTTAAAGTAGCTGTGTTAGTATTCCCTATTTCTTGTATTCTGAAAGAAGCTAAGCTGAAGTGGTAAGGAAACAGTGTGAACAACCTCTCAGCAGTGGGAAGGGCAGCCTTGACCCTTTGGAAGGCTCCAGGGTCTCTGTGATAGTCCTTGAGGTTTTCCTGTAATTCCCGGCAGCCCTTAAGGTTTAATGTGCTCTGGCTACTCTGCTTCACACTCTCCCTGCTTCTCTCTCCCACCCTGCTGCCTGTGATCAACACTCTCCTCTCTTGTTCTTAGAATAGATGAGACACCAGGCTAAGCACTTTATTTAATCCTATTAGCCCAGTATCATAGTTGAAAGCTTAATTTCCCCATTTTGAAATTGAGGAAATGGAGTTTTAGTACCATTAAGGAATGTGCCCAAGGTATGCATCTAGAAAGCAGAAGTGAGGATTTATTTAAATCTGGCTATCTCTCAATTCACGTGCCATTTTCTTAGGCCCTCTCTGACTTCCATTGCTAATGCAGCTTCCTGACGTTACCCTGTTTTAGTCTGTTCATGTAGTTGATCATTCTTTGAGATCACCTCCTTTATTTATTTGTTTATTGATCCTTCTCTGTTCCTTCCTGTCTGATGTTCACAGTCTTGTTTTTGTCATATATCCAATTCTAGAAGAGTACATGGAGATAGTAGGTGCTAAGTGAATTTATTTGTTTAACTTTCAATAAAATCTTTTATTTAAATTAAGTTTTCAAGGAATTTGTGGGTCTCTGCAACTCCATCTGGACCCAGAATGGAGAATACTGGCACTAAGGTTTTACTTCTTGACTCTCACTAACCTTAAGGATGTCACTGTGCGGTGCTGAAGGCATGCCTTTGCTAAGTTCAAGTTTGTATTCCCTAAATAAAGTAATATAGTAACAAGCCTTAGATCCCATGCTTCATTAATTATAACATTTTAAAAGACAAATGCAAAGTTTTCCTCAGTTTACCCAGTGTGTTCTTTAAATGAGTTAGTAAGAGGGGCGCCTGGGTGGCTTAGTCGGTTAAGCGCCCGACTTTCGCTCAGGTCATGATCTGCGGTTCGTGGGTTCGAGCCCCGCGTCGGGCTCTGTGCTGACTGCCAGCTCAGAGCCTGGAGCCTGTTTCAGTCTGTGACTCCCTCTCTCTCTGACCCTGCCCTGCTCACGCTGTCTCTCTCTCTCTCCTAGAAATAAATAAAACATTTATAAATAAATAAATAAATAAATAAATGAGTTAGTAAGAAATGTGACATATTTTAGCAATATATGCTAGTTCTCTTGTATTACATCCTTTCAGCTAACGGCTTCAGGTAACGTGTGCTTGATTTTAAGTTTACGTTGCCGGGAAATCCCAGTGAGAATTAGGGAGTTTTGAAACCAGGGATCCTCCTCAGAAGTATTCACATTGTGCCGGGTTTTTCTTTTCTTTTCTTTTTTTTTTTTTTTATTTTTTTTTTTAATGTTTTATTTATTTCTAGCAGAGAGAGAGAGAGACAGCCTGAGCAGGGGAGGGTCAGAAAGAGAGGGAGTCACAGACTGAAACAGGATCCAGGCTCTGAGCTGGCAGTCAGCACATGGCCCGACGCGGGGCTCGAACCCACAAACCGCGAGATCATGACCTAAGCGAAAGTCGGACGCTTAGCCGACTAAGCCACCCAGGCACCCCATGTGCCGGGTTTTTCAAGTTCATCGGTAGGAATATCCTGCTGATATGTTTGGGGCCTACAGAGATTTTTTTTTTTAGAGTGTATTATGTGGGCTTGCAATCCAATTTTTAAAATGAATATGTGTTTTATTTGTTTTAGCCTGGTAATTCATCAGGATTGTTGAGATCATCTGCCTTTAAAGAAATGCCTTTCAATAAATAAATATGTAAATAAATACCTACATACACACATACATTCATACCTTTCAAAGTTCACAATACGTACCTGTTTAAATGATGTGAACAGTTACATCACTTAAGGCAGAAAAACCACATTTGTAAATTGTCCTGTTTCTGATAGTCTAAGGACCATGCTAAGTTCATCTTTCCAATTTTCATTTGGATCCAGGTAATTTTGTGAATAAGTGCATCCAGCTAGTGTAAATAAATATGTAGTCATCTCAGGTGTCAGTAAGTCACCATGATATGTTGAGATCATTTTTAGACTTTTAAAGAATGTTTTATTTTTCAAAAATTAAATCATCTCTGGTGACTGTAATGGTACCTATGTTAGGCCGATAGTATGGAAAATTAAGTAAGCTTCAGATTTATTTTATCTCCTCAGATGATAATACCTTTATTTTTCTCCTTCTTCCCCTCACAAATTAGTTCATTATTAATTTTTCATACGTAATGACTCAACCTCCGTTTCTTTATTTTAAAACATTAAAACATAAAAATTAACACGAGGGTAATTAATTGCAAGGGCAAGTAAAAGAATATTTACTTTCTTTTTTTTTAAATGTTTATTTATTCTGAAAGAAAGAAAAAGAAAGGGAGGGGCAGAGAGAGAATCCCAAGCAGGTTTGGCACTGTTAAAACACATCCAACCCGGGGCCCAAACCTACAAACCTAGAGATCATGACCTGAGCCAAAATCGAGAGTTGGATGCTCAACTGATTTAGCCACCCAGGTGCACCTGAGCAACTTTTCTTAGTGTCATTCTCAGACTGTTCATCTGTCTTTTCCTCTGTCAGTTTTTAGAAATCAGTTTTGCCGAGAGTGATATGAAATGACTATATTTTTATATTCCTCATGGTAATGTAAATTGGACTAGCTCATTGAGGAAATGCTTCTGCTATAGATCAAGAACCCAAAAAATGTTTATGTTCAAGGGCTTTGTAATTTCACTTCTGAAAATTTATATGAAGTAATTGAAACCAGTGAACCGAATTAAAACACGGGGGGGCATTGATTGTGTGTTTAGGAATTTGTCCATTTCTTCTAAGTTGTCCAATTTGTTGGCATATAATTTTTCATAGTATTCCCTGATAATTGCTTGTATTTCTGAGGGGTTTGTTGTAATAAGTCCATTTGCATTCATGATTTTGTCTATTCGAATGCTCTCTTTTTTCTTTTTGAGAAGCCTGGCTAGAGGTTTGTCAATTTTGTTTATTTTTTCAAAAAACCAACTCTTAGTTTCATTGATCTGTTCAACTGTTTCTTTGGTTTCTATATTGTTTATTTCTGCCCTGATTTTTATTATTTCTCTTCTCCTACTGGGTTTGGGGTGCTCTTATTGCTCTTCCTCAAGTTCTTTTAGGTGCACTGTTAGAATTTGCACTTGCACGTTTTCTAATTTCTTGAAATAGGCCTGGAGTGCAATGTACTTTCCTCTTAGGACTGCCTTTGCCGCATCCCATAGAGGTTGGATTGTTGTATTTTCATTTTCATTTGTTTCCATATATTTTTTAATTTCTTCTCTAATCACCTGATTGGCCCATTCGTTCTTTAGTAGGGTGTTCTTTAACCTCCATGTTTTTGGAGGTTTTCCTGACTTTTTCCTATGACTGATCTCAATGGAAAAAAACTGAGAGCTTTCCCCCTGAGATCAGGAACACGACAGGGATGTCCACTCTCACCACTGTTGTTTAACATAGTGCTGGAAGTCCTAGCATCAGCAATCAGACAACAGAAGGAAATAAAAGGCATCAGAATTGGCAAAGAAGTCAAACTTTCACTTTTCTCAGATGACATGATACTCTACATAGAAAATCTAATAGCCTACTAGAATTGATCCATGAATTCAGCAAAGTTGCAGGGTACAAAATCAACGTACAGAAATCGGTTGCATTTTTATACACCAACAATGAAGCAACAGAAAGAGACATCAAGAAACTGATCCCATTCGGGGCGCCTGGGTGGCTTAGTCGGTTAAGCGTCCAACTTTCGCTCAGGTCATGATCTCATGGTTTGTGGGTTCGAGCCCTGCGTCGGGCTCTGCGCTGACTGCCAGCTCAGAGCCTGGAACCTGTTTCAGAGTCTGTGATTCCCTCTCTCTCTGACCCTCCCCTGCTCACGCTGTCTCTCTCTCTCTCCTAGAATTAATAAAACATTAAAAAAAAAAAAAGAAAGAAACTGATCCCATTCACAATTGCACAAAAAAACATAGAATACCTCGGAATAAACCTAACCAAAGATATAAGAGATCTATATGATGAAACTATAGAAAACTTATGAAGGAAATTGAAGAAGACACAAAGAAATGGAAAAACATTCCATGCTCATGGATAGGAAGAATATAGTTAAAATGTCATTACTACCCAAAGCAATCTACACATTCAGTGCAATCCCAATCAAAATTGCACCAACATTCTTCTCAAAACTAGAACAGACTATCCTAAAATTTGTATGGAACCACAGACGACCCCGAATAGCCAAAGTAATATTGAAGAATAAAACCAAAATGGGAGGTATCACCATCCCAGACTTTAGCCTCTACTACAAAGCTGTCATCATCAAGACAGTATGGTATTGGCACAAAAACAGACACATAGACCAATGAAACAGAATTGAGAACTCAGAATTGGACCCAGAAGTATACAGCCAACTAATCTTTGACAAAGCAGGAAAGAATATCCAGTGGAAAAAAGACAGCCTCTTTAACAGAAGGTGGTGGGAGAATTGGACAGCAACATGCAAAAGAAGGAAACTAGATCATTTTCTCACACCATACACAAAAATAAACTCAAAATGGATAAAGGACCTGAACGTGAGACAGGAAACCATCAAAACGCTAGAGGAGAAAGCAGGAAACAACCTCCTTGACCTCAACCGCAACAATTTCTTACTTGACACATCCCCAAGGCTAGGGAATCAAGAGCAAAAATGAACTCTTGGGACCTCATCAAGATTAAAAACTTTTGCACAGCAAATGAAACAATCCATAAAACTGATAGGCAACCAACAGAATGGGAAAAGATAGTTACAAATGACATATCTGATAAAGGGCTAGTATCCAAAATCTATAAGGAACTCACCAAACTCCACACTCGAAAAACAAACAATCCAATGAAGACATGGGCAGGAGATATGAACAGACACTTCTCCAAAGAGGACGTCCAGATGGCCAACAGACACATGAAACGATGCTCAGCATCCCTCCTCATCAGGGAAATACAAATCAAAACCACACTGAGATACCACCTCACGCCAGTCAGAGTGGCTAAAATGAGCAAATCAGAGGACTCTAGATGCTGGTGAGAATGTGGAGAAATGGGCACCCTCCTCCCACTGTTGGTGGGAATGTAAACTGGTGCAGCCCCTCTGGAAAACAGTGTGGAGGTTCCTTAAAAAATTAACAATAGAACTCCCCTATGACCCAGCAATAGCACTGCTAGGAACTTACCCAAGGGATATAGGAGTTCTGATGCATAGGGGCACATGTACCCCAATGTTCATAGCAGCACTCTCAAAAATAGCCAAATCATGGAAAGAGCCTAAGTGTCCATCAACGGACGAATGGATCAAGAAGTTGTGGTTTATCTATACCATGGAATACTACATGGCAATGAAAGTATGAAATCTGGCCATGTGTAGCAACATGGATGGAACTTGAGGGTGTTACACTGAGTGAAATAAGTCAGGCAGAGAAGGATAGATACCATATGTTTGCACATATAGGAGGATTAGGAGGAACTTAATGGAAGACCGTGGGGAAGGAGAAAGGGAAAAATAGTGGGGGAGAGGGAGGGAGGCAAGCCACGAGAGACTCTTGAATGCCGAGAACAAACTGAGGGCTGATGGGGGTGGGGGGTAGAGGAAAGGGGGTGATGGGCATGGAGGAGGGAACTTGTGGGGATGAGTACAGGGTGTTATATGGAAACCAACTTGACAATAAACTATTAAAAAAATTAAAGAAAATAAAACACTGGGGGCACGACTGAATTGTGGCAAATGTAGCCTTTAGAATATTAAGCAAACATTAAAAAATCGTTTATAAAGACCAACAACACAGAAGATGCTTATAATATTGAGAGCAAAATCTAAAATTCTTTTTTTTTTTTTTGTAACTGCCTGAAGTGATAGATACGAGTATGTTATGGCTTTATAAAAAAGCAAACACTGAAAGATAAAAACTAATATGTTGGTTGTGTGATTGTTGCCATTGGACAATTTATTTAAAACCTCCTAGGTCGACAAGAATGGCTTCTCCTAATACTTTGTCCCACACGAAAATCTGTGTAAGCAGAATAATTTCAGTGTACCTGTGGAAAGTGTGCTGCATGGTAATGGACTATGGGGTCGTTCTGATACTGGAAGAATTGGTAAAGGGAAGTGTTTTTGTAGTTTCAGTTCACACCTTTAGCTTCTTAGATGATCTGTGCTCTAACTTATTCATTTTTGAATTGCATCAGAGAAAATGACTTGTGTGTGTGTATATATGTCTATAAAGTCAGTGAAGGCACATCAGCGGTGAGCGTGATCCCCAGACAAATATTGTAAGGGGCAAAATCAGCTGTGTCACTTTGGTGTAGGTTTTCATGCTCTATTTGCATTTTTCTTTTTCAGGCTCTATCAAAGAGAGCGAGAGACGGAAAACTGTTACCCGAAGAATACCAAGGCGGATCTTTTAGGTAAAATTTAAACTCTGAATTACTGGTAGCATCAAACAGACAACCAGACCTGCATGTCTGTGTCAGCCCTTTTCATCTATTTTCTGAAACACTTCTTTTTACTTTAAGCACAATATTGAGGCTGGTAGGAGCCTTCTAGTGTTAGCTAGTTAATCTGTTCATGTACTCTCAGA
This sequence comes from Proteles cristata cristata, assembly GCA_017311185.1. Classification (NCBI taxonomy): domain Eukaryota; kingdom Metazoa; phylum Chordata; class Mammalia; order Carnivora; family Hyaenidae; genus Proteles; species Proteles cristata. Next base: position 54,102 of record JAESUZ010001786.1, on the reverse strand, counting down.
ATGACATGCAGGTTCTGAAACTTAAAAAATATGTATTTATAGGGACGCCTGGGTGGCTCAGTTGGTTAAGCGTCCAACTTTGGCCCAGATTATGATCTCACGGTTAGTGGGTTCAAACCCCGTGTTGGTCTTTATGCTGACAGCTCAGAGCCTGGAGCCTGCTTTAGATTCTGTGTCTCTTTCTCTCTCTCTGCCCCTCCCCGACTCGTGCTTTGTCTCTCTGTCCCTCAAAAATAATTAAACATTAAAAAAATATATACGTATTTATAAATACATTTATAAACTTCAGCCTTTTTTTGTTTGTTTTCTATTTGTGATCTCTTATTTTAAGATATTTCAGGGGAAAATATTAACATTTCCATCCTTTAGATATTATCAGTGATCTTAAGTGTCACTTTCATACAGTGTAGTGTACTGAGTATAGTGTGAATGTTTCAAAAATAGAAGAACACAGGTCTCAGTGTAACCAGTCAAAGCAAGTTTTAGACCATGACCAGCATCCCACAAGCTTCCATTTACCCCTTCCTGATTATCCCCCTGGCAAAGGTAACCACCATTCTGAAAATTATCACCATAGATTTGTTTTGCTACCTTTGGTCTTTATGTAAATAATATATATTCATTAGTTTCTGACTTCTTTTACTCATCATTAATGTCTGTGAGATTACCATGTTGCAGTGTGAAGTAGTTATTTATTTGTTTTTGCAGTGTGTAGTATTTTGTAATGTATAAATACGCCAGTATCTGCTTTTAGTCTTGGTCATATGTTGTTGTTTACAGTTTGGTGTTGTTACAAATAATGGTGCCGGGAACATTCTCATCAGTGCCTTACGGTGAATATATTTGTTGTATAGACCTGGGAGTGGAGCTCCTAAATTAAAAGCTTTAGTGGATACTGCCAGTTTTCCAAAAACGGTTATACAAATTTATACTTCCAGGAACAGTGTATGAGAATTCTCATTGCTTCATATTCTCACCAGCACTTTGTAATGTTAGGTTTTAAATTGTAACAGTTCTTGAGGTATATAGTGGTACTCTTTGGGGTCAGGCAAATTATTGCTGTTGAATACTATTTTCATTTCCCTCTCAGCCTTTTGGGTATCTGGTAACTTATCAGATAAAGTACCTGTTGATATCTTATGTCCATTTTTAAAAATGATACGTGGAAGGCTCTTAGTTCCAGATACACAGACCTTTGTAGGATACATATTATTTCAAATATTCATTCCCTCTCTGTCCCTTGCCTTTGGAACTTTCTTCACAGTATTTTTAATGAGCACAAGTTGTGAATTTTAATGAAGTTCTATTTGTTAGTTTTTTGGGTTTGGGGTTTTTTTGTTTATTTTTGTTTGTTTACAGCTTGTAGTATTTATTTTCTGTTTGGAATTACCGCCCATCCCAAAATTATGAAGTTATTTTTCTATGTTACTTTCTAGAAGTTTTACAACTTTTCATATGTAGATCACAATCCATTTAAAATTGGATTTTGTATATGGTGTAAAGATAAAGGTCAAGATTCTTTTTTTTCTTCCCTCAAATGGATATTAATTACACTGACCTAGCATCCCGTATTCAAGAGCTGACTCCTCTGTAGCTCTGAGAAAATGACCATATATGTGTTTGGTCTGTTCTGTGTTGTCCCTTCAAATGGCCTGTGTGTTCATGCCTTGCTCGGTACCACCAAGCTATAGAACCTTTGATACCTGGTAAGGGAAGTCTTGAATATTGTTCACCCTCAAGATTGTCTTTCTTGGCTCTTTATATTTCCAAATAAACTTCAGAATCAACTTATCACTTTTCATATACATACACATACATACAAACCTTGCTGGGATTTTGGTTGGGATTGCATTGAATCTTTTGATCAGTTTGAGAAGAGTTGATATCTTTCCAGCATTGAATCTTCCAGGCAGTGAACATGGTATAAACCACTGTTTATTCAGTTCTTCGGTTTCTTTCAGTTCTGTTTTATAATCCTATAGAGAGAGGTCTTAGTAGATGTATTTCTTAATATCTGTTTCTTGCTACTATTGTAAATGGTATTGTTTTAATTTTCATTTTTTTAATTTTCTTTTTTTAATGTTTATTTATTTTTGGAGAGAGAGAAGGACAGAGAGAGAGAGGGAGACACAGAATCTGAAACAGGCTCCAGGCTCTGAGCTGTCAGCACAGAGCCCAATGAGGGGTTCGAACCCACAGAAGGACCATGAGATCATGACCTGAGCTGAAGTCGGACGCCTAACCGACTGAGCCACCCAGATGCCCCTTAAATTTCATTTTTAACTACAGCAACCTGTATATAGATATAAAACTAATTTTTACATCGGCCTTTTTATCTGGTGGCTTAGCTAAATTCACTTATGTATTCTACTATTTTATCAGTAGTCTTAGATTTTCTATGTACATAGTCAATTCATCTGTGAATAATGACTGTTTTCTTTTTTTTTTTTTTTTAAGTTTATTTTCAGAGAGAGTGTGTAAGCAAGTGAGGGGCAGAGAGAGAGGGGAGAGAGAGAATCTCAAGCAGGCTCTGTGCTGCCAGCACAGAGCCCAGTGTGGGGCTCGATCCCACAAACCATGAGATCATGACCTAAGCTAAAGCCAAGAGTCAGACACTTAACTGACTAAGCCACCCAGGCACCCCATGACCATTTTATTTCTTTTTTCTAGTCCTTCTTATACCTCGTCATTTCTTTTTCTTGTCATATTCCACTGCCAAGGATTTCCAATTCAATGCTGAATGAATGCTGACACACATACGATATATGTGTGTCGATATTTGTTTTTTGATACTGTTGTAAATGAAATGTTTGTCTTTGTCTTTGGTCTTTGAAAAACTTGGTATAAGGTTCTGTATCAGTTTTTTAGTAAAGGAAAATCATAGGCTTCAGGAAAGTGTTCTTTGACTAAGGACATGCCACCTTCAGAGTTTTTTCTTTTCCCCTAGTATTTCCAACTTAGGCATGTTTGGCATCGACGAATTCACTGCAGTGATCAACCCTCCTCAGGCCTGCATTCTGGCTGTTGGGAGGTTCCGACCTGTGCTCAAGCTCACGCAGGACGAAGAAGGGAACGACAGGCTGCAGCAGCACCAGCTCATAACGGTCACCATGTCAAGTGACAGCCGAGTCGTGGACGATGAACTGGCTACCAGGTTTCTTGAAACTTTTAAAGCAAACCTAGAGAACCCTATCCGACTGGCCTAGTTCTCTAAGATAAGAAGTTGGTCTTTGGCTTAGTTAATTGGGTAGCTGTTACTAGAACCTACACTATACGAAAACAATTAGGTTTATGAGTGTGAAGTGGATGAGTTGTTTATTTATTTAAGGTGAACGAGTTTGGCCCGAGTTGTCTTCGTTTTCAGTTTGGGTTTGATGTTATAGAAATAAATAGCAAACTGTAACTAGCAAAAGAAAGAGAACACTTGGTTAGATTTATTTTTAACCTTTGGTGCTGTCCTAAAGTGAAATGTAAATTAAATTGTTTGGCTCATGTGAGCATTTTAGACTATTTGAGAATATATAATAAGTTGTGACATGGAAGAATTGTTAGAACTAATTATGTTGAAATTAGAACTCATCTTCAAAGAGAAGCCCTTTAATTTAAGCAGTGGGACCTCACTTTTTATAAGCACTGCTTTAGATATACTTGAACAATTTAATATGTACAGAAGTTTATTCTGGATAATAGTGAGTAACTAAGGATCACATTGTATTAGGGGTTGTGGCAACATTATTGAATTTTTTATGTACATAAAGCCATAGGTTTTAGAGTGGTTTCTATCAGTCTTATTTTTCACTTCTATGACACTGTGAACTTCTAAAGAGGAAGAATTAAAAAGTCAAAAATAAGAGAGAGAGACCAAAACGTATGTTTCAGTGATAAACTAGTTAAAATATCTAAACTTTCTGAAATAAACTGTTCACCTTCATATTAAGTTGGAATATATTAAAATAAATTATGCTATTTCCTACCAAACATTTTAAACTAGTGTTAATTTAAACACAAAATGTTGTTTTTTAGTGCATTTTAATCAAGTTTGTATTGTGCAATAAAATGTGAGAAAATATAAAAACTTCTTTATTTTTTAAATGTTAGGACACAGCAGTTTAGCAAATCCCTGAAGTTGGACAGTAATTTAGCTGGAACAGCTTATAAGGAATTCTATAGGAGGAAAGAAAGAATTTAAACTTGATCCAACCTTAGGAAAACAACGGATATGGAATGTAAAACTTTGAAAGAGAGTAGAAGGGAAATCTTACGAGGTAGGCAGGAACTCTCCTTTTTATTCCATCAATAGTAAGAACTTTTTACTAAATATTGTACAAGTTAGAAGAGCTTATTTCTCTTTTAACAACTGTACTACGATCAGCATGTTAACTGTCCTGAAATTGGGTGCTCATTTAAATACCCAGTCACTGAAAGGCTTGCGTTAGCATCTGCTGCTGGGAGTCACTAGAAGACACTCCACATGGCATGACAGCTCACTACTTATGCTCCAGCCAAAGAGCTTCTAACACCATTGGGAGCCCCAGTGTATCAGTTGTTAAGGATGTGCTTAATCCAATTGCTCAGTTTTAACAAGCTGTTTTTTTTCAAAGTAGTCTTAAAAACCTTTGTCATATTAACAGTTATACTAAAAATTGTCACCAAATGCTTTTTTCAAAATAACTTTCATAAGTTATGTTACTTTCAGTTTTCACTGGACTTATCTGGCTTTTTCCTAATTTTTATATCTGAGGACTAGAACTTGAGACGACCATAAATAAGCGTTGGCTTGGAGCTCTCTTTCCACATAGCGACAGGCATACGCGGTAATGCATCTGCTTCCCCGGCAGGGAGATGGGCGCTCTTAGCCCCCACTGCCTGCCTTAGAAAGTCGTGAGCCACACGGCAAAAATGCCGTGTACATTTGAGACATTGTGATTTTTCACGGGTTCACCTCTCAGCTTTTGGTACAAATTCATTCTGACTGGAAGCATTTTCTCTAGGATTCACACTGATTATGGAAGGAAATTGGCCATAACACTGATGTGAGGAAGAAGTACTGTAAACATGGTAACGTGGTTCGGGTTATTCTGGAGGACGTACTTTATGCTACATGGGCAGGCTCCCTCCTCCCGTTTTTATGTGTACATATACACATGTTTGTTTCTGTTTATATGTATTATTTATATATACTTTATTGTATGTATAAAATAGATATTCATTTGTAGTACTGATAGGTGTCACACTGAGAGGTTATAAAAATTAAATTTTATATCTGGTCGTCTTTTTTCTCATTTAAACAGGGAAAATGAGTAAAATGTTGGGAAGACTTCTAAGGAAAAGGCAGCACACATTTCAGTTAACACTTGGGCATGAAAATAAATACCAACGAATGTTAGAATTTATAAATCAAATGGCCCTGCTTCTCCAATTGCAATTCATAGGTTACATTTACAGAGTTTGTTCACTATTTTGTGGCGACAATATATTACTGGCCCAACTCCTTTGTTGGAAGCGTTACTAACAGACTTATATGTATACTAGTACAGCTATCTTATATATAGTGTCAAGTGGAACTTTAATTTTTAAATTTTTTAAATTTTTTGCATTTTGGATTTAACTTCACACTAAATTGTAGAGGCCAGCCATTCAGGCATTATGTTAAAATAAACCTAGTTTTCTAACCTTTTAATTGAAAGATAGGTGGTGCTGTGAGTTAATGGATTATAGTTAGAGTGTGGGGGAAAAAAAGTAAAATGGCATTTAAATCTTCACATTCAAGGGAACTGTATCCTCATTACACATTGCATTATGATGGACTTTGTCTCAGGTGACATGAAAAGTAAAAGAACCAAGTATGTTGCAGGTAAGAATTAACTGTTAATTTAAATTTGGTCTTCTTCATGAGAAACTTCTGTTAAGTTTCTTCTGTTTTTCAGTAACTTCTGTTAAGTAACTTCTGTTTTTCAGACACCAGAAGTAACAGTGCAGAATTTCTGTAAGGTTAGGCTGGCCATAATATACAAGGCAGGTCAAAACAGGGAGAGGACAGCAGTCAGCCAGAACCATCTGGAAGCTGTTGCATTAATGAAAGAGTACATTAACCAGACTCTACACTAGGTCAGGGGACTTTAATGTCTATTTGCTGAGGTCTATTATAAATATTGAGAGTGGGTGTGTGCTGTCAGGTGATGCAGTAATGTAATTTCCCGGTCCAAAACACAGTCCTTCATGGCCCACATCTCCAGTATCCAAACGATTAAGTTATGTACAGCAAATGGTATATTTCAGAAGACATTTAAACTTCCTGCAAATGGAGAGAGCAGCAGTCTTCCAATAAAATAATTTTAAATAGTTTTGTCAACCTCTAAAGTTTACGTTCTCGTTTCCATTGGTTGCAGCAGATGGGGACAGGTACTGGGTTGGAGGAAAGGTGTGGTTTGTCTAGACTTGTAATATTGAATGAAATTATAAAGATGTGTTTTGAAAAGTGATTAGCCTCTTAGTACTAGTCTTTTGTTTTTTTCATATATGAAAAGCTTACTTTCACATTTTATCACTCATCTGTATTTTTTGCAACAAGTTCAAGCAGCCTTTTCTTCCTAGGAAAGTGGATACTTATAAACCTCTAACTTAACCTCTACTACACATGATATATACAATAAAAGGAAATGTGGGCTTTTATTAAAAGTTGAGAAATTATTCACAAAATCATTAATTAGTCATGATTTGCCTTTATTCACACCAAAAATAATTTGTTTTCTGAAATTCCTTCATTTATGAAATCCTTTACTACCCCATCACTTAAAAATAGATCTCTTTTGAGGCATTGAGATCAAATGAGACATTATATTAGTCATAGCACTTTATGAAGCATAAAGTATTCTATACATGTAAGTTGTCGAAATGTTAATCATGTAAATTGCACTCATTCTACTTCTTTCCAGTCGCTCCCCAACAGCCTGTTGGGTAAAGAATGGCATTTGTCAGGGAACTGCAGGGGAGCACTCGGTAAGTCACTGTCCTTCACAGCAGAACTGCTCTTCAGCACATACTTTGCACCCCAAGTATTAAATCAAGAGTATTTTAGCCTGGGTTCAGCTTTATCTATAAATTATTGTGCTCTTGGCAAACACTCTATTTTTCTGTGCCTCAGTAGTCTTACCTATAAAAACATGAGGAAACAGGAAGGAAAATGAACCAGTGGTGGTGGTGGTTGCTAGTCCTGTTTAATCTTCTCAATTCTGTAAGGCGGGTAGAGCCTACTTTACCATCATCACACAAACTCAAGAGATTATGTAATTTGGCCAGAGGCATATGGCTCACGTACCACAACTGGGATTTGAACCCGGACCCGTGCAGCACCTAAATTCAAGCTCACCACAGTGCAAGTTGTACTGGTACTGAGATAGTTGGGTATTAATACACAGCACCTTCCACTTGGAATAACTGAAGGTCTTATTTCTGAGTAGTTACACTGATATGTTTGCTACATGGCCACTCTTTAGTCATTTCATGTTTCTTCTGTAGTAGTTCTCTTTGTGTCTTTCTGGTTGGTAATTGTATGCAGAAAGTGCTGAGGGATATTTGTTTTCATTATGGACATTTCCCGTTAACTGGAAATGCTGAAGTTAAGTATAATATAGCTCCTCCCTCTGAATGGAAGGCTTAGAAAAATATCAACTTAAGAAACTAGGGGCTTAGTTTCTCTAAGGATAAAAACATGATATATTTCACATTTAATAAATACCTGGGAATCTGGTCCAAGCTCAGAAGTAAAAGTAGTTACTCCCAATTTTTCCTCTCCAGGCTCCAGACTTCTGTGTGGACAACCAGTATCAGTCAAGGTCTGGTCTTGTGTATTGACCTTATTAGTCAGGGACCATTGATTGTGGTTCACCGTCTGGCAGAGTTCATTGAGTTGTCGAGGCCAGATCTGTCCACATTCACCAGGGGAAACAGGAAGCAGCTCTCCAGGACACGGGTGAGCCTCAGCCACTGGGCTGGCACACTGAGAGGGCTCAGCGTGCCACGGTGGATGGGAGGCTTGGAGCACATGGTATCTACATTGAGAGGGCCATCGGGACTTAATGTTAGGAGGGCCATTCTGGACATACGGCAGGAAAAAAGACACCTACTTGTTCCCTCATGCGCCTTCTGAGAAAACTTAACATCATTTTGCTGTAAAAGAAAAATGCTTAAGAGAATTGCATTCATTACTTTACAACAGGCATTAAGGGTAAATTTGAAATTGAGAGACAGTAAATCAATAACTGGCATAATAAGCCCAACCAGGAAGGCTGGGAAGTAAAGTATGATGTCATTATTTGGAATAACACCAAATCATAAGACATCTTAGGAAGGCGTAGCAGTCTGCATTAGACCTGCTTTGTGGGTAAAAACCTATCTAGGCTACAGGTAGTACTGAAAATATTGTCACTTCATCTCAAGTGATTCCCCTTATTTCCTAGATGGGACATTCATTCAAGTCTGAAACAAAAGTAAAATGTGAAATACAGTATTCATTCAACAGTGGTGAGCATCTCCTGTGCATCAGTACTGAGGATTCATAGCTAATGGCTTTGCCCTCAATCAGCTCAACCTCCAGATAAGTGATACACAATTCATTAAGTTCTACAAAGTTCGTGCCCAGGGCCTGGGTCAAGAGGCAGGCTTCCTGCAGGATGTAACATTTGAAGCAGGTTTTTACCAATTTTAACCAACTCCCTTTTGTTTCTGGCTTCTCTAATTTCATTAGCGAAAATATTTAGCACCTTATACACACCTAATGTACAAGTATCAGCACCCCATCGTGTTTAACCTCGACTCAATACCTGCGCATACCATAGGTAACTTTAACTCCAACAGTGCATAGAAACAGAGTTGGAAGGAAAGGTACTCAGTGGGCAGTTGTGTGGGCGGAGAGAGCTTTACACCTATTACCTGCAAGAAAATGTTCTTGCCAAGGTCATTACGCCTAAGGAAAGTCAGATTTGTTTAGGAATAAGCGCTCGTGCCCTGTTTAGTTGAAATAGATTATAATATTACCTCTATTCCCTTACCTCTTTCTCAGCCTCTGCTGTTTTGAAGACGTTTTGTGTGTGCAAATGCGTTCTGTTTATGGAGTAAGTCATGTGCCAGGACAGATATTTCTTTAGGTATCTTCATGCCCATAGTTTCACATCTCGAGGGACCATCTGTTAAATTTATTTTCAGAGAATCATGATCATCTTTGGGCTCCCCAGCTAACTAAACAAAACTATAGGAGCAAGTGAAAATCATGTTCTATTTTTTAGCATTCCGTATCTTTAATGCTAAATATCAAATTAGTAGTTTCGGAGACCAGCTTTGTTCACCCACAAGCACCACGCAGCCCTTCGGGTTAACTTGATTTCATTACTCAATACATTATGCAGTCTGTGGGCATTTCATTTTGACACCAAATCATCTGTTCTTTATTGATAAATTAATAACTATTTTATCTCAACTTGTTAATTAAATCTAGTCAGAATGCAAGTTTCCAGGTATTCTCTTTAATGCTTTGATGCAACTTCAGAAGAATAGAAGTATAGGCTAAATTTTATAGATTATCTGTTCCTGAAAGTAGACTCTAATCCTCGATCTAAAAATTTCAGGTTGGGCCCTTTTTTCAGAAGCCAGTTACTCCTTTGAGCTGAGAGTACATGAGCCTGAGAATTGGGTAAAATGGAAGCTCCATAGTCATAGGGGGATAGGCTTTTATCTGTGTTTCCTCATTTCCTAAAGGAGTTGTCCCAACGTTGGGAAATAATTGGAAGGAATACTTCCTAAAATGTTGTTGGAGCTATTCTGTGCCTAGATTCCAAGGACATACTGATCAAGTAAGAATGTTACCATTTGTCAAGACTAAGCCATAAACAGGGGTGCCTGGGTGGCTTAGTCGGTTAAGCGTCCGACTTTCGCTTAGGTCATGATCTCGCGGTTCGTGGGTTCGAGCCCCGCGTCGGGCTCTGTGCTGACTGCCAGCTCAGAGCCTGGAGCCTGTTTCAGTCTGTGACTCCCTCTCTCTCTGACCCTCCCCTGCTCACTGTCTCTCTCTCTCTCTCTCTCTCTCTCTCTCTCCTAGAAATAAATAAAACATTAAAAAAATAAAAAAAATAAAAAGACTAACCCATAAACTATGCTTTCCATAAGATGAGTTCTGTGGCCAGTTTCCCTGTATGGTGGGTAGATAGATAGGTGAACGTTTTCGGCTGGTAGCAGGGCCCTCTCTTATTTGAAGGTCCAAGTCTTTCTGTCTATTTATGCTTGCAGTACCTTATAGTGGACATATAAAAGCAACTTACCTTTTGAATGATGAAGACTCTTTATCTGCATCAATTGTGTTTTTCTCGCAATTGAAAGATTACACTCTTTAAATGGAGGATGACTCTTTAGAAAAGGTTTCTAGTTCATGGTACTCAGAGAATAACAGATATTTGGTGGACTTTTGCCCTGTTTCCTTTTTAAGAGAAAAATCATTAAGGAGAAGATAAGGCAGGAGAAATAAGACCACAAATGGAAATATTCGTAATATTAAATAGACACCTAGACAAGGACTCAGGGTTAACATGAACAGTCAGTAATTTGATTTGATTAGAGACAGGACAGGCTTTTTTTTTTTTTTAAAGAAAACTTTAAAGTTTCATTGCAGTCTATTTTTCCAGCTCTAAAGTAAATCCCTTACTGATTAGTGTTGGCTGTTGGCCTAAAGTTACCAAAAAAAAAAAAAGCTACCAAGTAACAGAATTTTTAAAATTTCTAGGGGCACCTGGGTGGCTCAGTCAGTTAAGCATCTGACTTTGGCTCAGGTCACGATCTCACAGTTCACAAATTCGAGCCCCTCGTCAGGCTCTGTGCTGACAGCTCGGAGCTTGGAGCCTGCTTCAGATTCTGTGTTTCCCTCTCTCTCTGCACCTCCCCTGCCCACACTGTCTCTCTCAAAAATAAATAAACATTTAAAAAATATTTTTACAAATTCTATATATCTCTTGGTTTTGTAACTGCATCTTATTTCACCTTTAGACAGGCATTTTTTAAATCACAACCAATGACAATTTAAAAATAAACATGTAAGATGCCACAGAGTGCAGGGGAACTCTGCCTGGTGAAAAGTGGGAATCCTCACTGGTCTTTTTGTTACGTACCCCAAACATGTACCAAATTTGACAGGAAGATCCAAATTCCTTTGTTCCCTATTTCAACACTTTTCGTATTCCCCTCTTCTCAGCTCCCAAGGAGCCATCTGACATGGATTCAAGTAGGAGGGTATTTATTAGTCTATGGTGCCAGAACTGCCATCTGTTAGGCTTCGTTCTTTCTTTCCACATGGCAGGTGTGGTCGGATCAGCCCAAAGCTGTACCTACTTGGAAGGCAGCCTTCTTAGAAAGTGCTGGATTAGGCAGATTACATTATCTGCTTGGAGTCTTTAGGAAAATCTCTTTTCCTTTTGACTTGTGTTCTTGTGCAGTTGTTTGTATTTTTCTTGACAGGAAAATGGTAAACTTAATGGCTGAGATAAGGGTGTGGATCTAGAGGATAGAAGCCAAAGAAGCTGTTCAACTTGTTTTTGTTCTCAGCTTAGGCAGTGGCATGTTGGTAAATGTTTAACAACTGGCTCTCTGGGGGGAAACATATAGGTGCCTATAATCAAATGTAAGTCTATTATACATCTTACTGATAGACAAACAATGCCATATACAATTAACAAATTGAATAGGATATATAGTGCTATTAAATACAATAATGCATAAATATATTAATAATACAATGCAATGAAATATACAATTCACAAGTAATAGAACATACAGCAGCCTTTATTGTCAGTTTTATATAGCTGATTGATTCTCACAGAACGTGCTCACTGATTTTATGGAACCGTTCTATCTGTAGCCAAACGATGGTTGCAGGTGATGAATAAGTAGGATTCCCAGCATGAATCTTGGTTGATATTTTACTTTACATGAAAGAGTAAGATGAAAGTTAAACCAACAAAGATATATGTTGGAGTTTCGCTTACTTGTCAATGAAGAGAGTCACTTCTTTACTGAAATCAGATCATTTTCAGATACTGGAAGCACATTTCCTCAAACTCTGTGCTATTCACAATGTACCAGCTATTGATACGACATATTTTTAAGTTTCATCTGCATTATTTACATTTTTCCGCCACTTTCTTAAGCCTGGAGATAACCAACAATAAATCAAGTCCTGATTTTTAGCGTTTAGGTTTTGTATAAATGCTCTGACCTCAAGCTACCTATGTGATGTATTGAATGCAGAGTTGGGAAGAGGCACGTGGCCGCACACCATTTTATAACATTTTCTGCCATTAGTAAAGATAAATATGAAAAATGTCAGAAGCATAGATAACGGCACATGAGTAAGAGGTAATGAACTCTGGGTATTATTTTAGGTTTTGATAATTATTTAATAGTAAGCTTATATAACAACTTTTAATAAAGACTTGGAAAATTCCTGAAACAATCTGCTTTCCTTAACACTACAGTGGTACAGGAGGGTACCGCTCCCCCAAGCTGGTACGAGGCAGCCCCAGCCACTGGCTTTTCACTCTCCATCTCCGACCAGTTCTTCCTTAATGCGCCCAAGGTTTGGGGGACAAGGGAGACGTGCCAATATGCCTTTTAAAATACAGAATCCAGGGCCCTACCCCTGGAGATCAGTCTGAGACGAGACTGGGAGCTGCAAAACCTAGACCTCCCCAGGTCATTATGATGTGTAAGGAGATTTAGGAACTGTTCCTCTGGCGAGAGTGCTTATAGTCCACGCCAGCCCCCCAGGACCCACTACTTCCGAGTTTGAAGCAGGGTTCCGCTAACAAGCTGTCTTTCTTGCCTGGCCTCCTCTTCCCACTCATATACGGTGTCGCTTTGGAACCCCACAGGGCAGAGGTTAGTTAGAGTGGGGCTTCAGGTGGGCAAGCGATCCTGGAACTCCCAGGCTATAGCGGCTAGCACCACTACTATTCTACGGAAGTCAAAACCAACCTGATTTTTCAGTTCCTAACCAGAAATTCGACTCCTAGAGACCACTGAAAAAGCAGAACTGGATATGAAAGGCTCGTGGGCTCGTTAGTTGGAACCATGAGCTCTTTTGCCGGGACTGGCTACTGACTCACGGGGAAGTTTTCTGTTTGAGTAGTCCACGGTTGCAAATGTCACTGTTCAGTAAAGTTGTAGAGCAAAGCGTGACTGGCTGTTGGGTTGGTGCAGAGCTGGCTCGACAAGTGAAAAAGAATGGAGGCCTCTGTCAGTTTTTGAGATTAGTTCACGAAAACTGGAAACTAGAACCTATGAAGTAGAGATGGATATTTTTCCAAAGGGCTTTCTGGTGTTTGAAAAGATCCGCAGAAAGTTCCCTAGAAAATACCCTTCAGATAGTTTTCAGTGGTGCTTAACAAAATCCTTATTTTTGTAAAAAATTGTAAACTACTTTTTAGTATTTTGTAGAAAATACACCTATTGCATTAAACACAGGAACCTTGCATTCACCGTACAGTATCCAGAACCGGTCATTTTCTAGTTGTGAAATAGGAAATGTGACCCAAATGAGAGGAACTAGGGGGTCACATACGAACACAAAGGGTATGTTTGAGGACAGTAACAACACAACTTTTCTTCTTTGCCATGCTGAGAGTCACTGAGCCAGCAATTTTGAAATTGCTTTTTGTCCCTGTAACACATCCTGGCCAATGAACTTACTAATGAACAATGAGGAACCTCGGCCTGAGTGAAACTTAAATTCCCGAAAAATCCGTCATAAGACATATATGTGAGGGGAAAAAAAATGATGGGTTGATGTGGAGCAGGGAGGCTGGTGTTCATGGGACCAGATGAACTCAGTTCCACTCACTCATAAAATTCTGGTAAGTATTAATTAGCTGTACCCATAATTGCTCAAGGAAAATTGAGAAAGTCAGTGTCCGGGGAAGAACATGAAAAGAATGTTTCAGGGATCATTAGGCATCAGCTTGTTCTCCTGAGCACTTTCCCAGGCTTCGGATGAGCCTGAGGTGTGTTAGTGCACGTGGGCTGTGTTACAGATCAGAGCAACAATAGGAGATGATTAGGACATTGCATGAGGCTTTTTTATTTTTTTAAGTAATAACATTTCCATTTACAAGTTTCCTTAAGCTCTGCGAATGCAGGATTTCCAAGGGAGAATGTTTAACCTGATGTGACAGGAAGGCTGCTTTGAGCATGGAGAACAGAAATTGGAAAAAGGAACAAGCAAGCCCATGTGCTTTGTTTTATTACTTTTCTATTGCTTCACCTTTGTGCAGAGTCCCTTTACTCCATCTCTTTGTACCCTGGTTTCTCCTACTTGGAAATGTGTAAGATTATGCGCAGCAACACTCACAGGGATCACTCCAGAGGATCTTTTTTCCCCACGTTTTTCACCTCTTCCCCTACTTCCCTGTATTTGAGATGTCACACGTGGGGCTTGCTAACTGTCTGCCACTGCGCACACGTTCTCTTCCCATCTCCAAGTGCCATTTACATCGCTCTCCACCATCTGGACTCCTTATTTCATGACCTTATGCAAAGAGAGCGTGTTCCAGAAGGCTTCCAGGATGATCACTGTACAGAGCAGAATACAGAACAAGCACAACCCTCAGAGTTTGAAGGTCAGTGCTGTAAGTCTCCTGGAGAGGCGGACTGGCACCATGAACTGGCACTAAGCCCGGACTAGTCTCCACACGCTCTGTAAGCCATCCCTGGGGCCAAAAGGCAATGTCAGATGAAGCAAATGGGGACATAGAATCTTACTATGTTCTTATTTTTGTGAGCTTAGCAGAGATCTCATTCTTTCATATGTGATACCATTCTATATTACAATTCTGTCTCTCCCCTTTGGTGGTTCCTCTCTTTTTAAAGATCAAGTTCAAATTTCTTAGCCCAAGGGACAGAGTGCTTCATGATCTGGCCATGACTCCAGCCACTCCCTTAATTATAATGTCCCTCTGCTCCATCCACATCAATCCACTCGTTTTTAGGACTCTTCCAAAATGCCTGCTCCTTGTCCTTTAAAGTTCAGGTCAAACATCATTTCTTGGCTTTAGGATAGATGTTCTGGGATCTGCACACCTATAAATGCCTTGCAGACTTTTCCTCGGAGCACGTATTTGTTATGTAACCTTGACCATATCTTGTTCACTATATTGTGAGCTTCCTAAGAGCAGACCATGTTTCTTCATCTATGGGTCTCCAAAAAAAGTGCCTGACACATGGTTGTTCTCCAACTAGTGTTGGAATGAATAAGTGATCTGTTGCATCACTTAGAAATTAAAACTAATGAATAAGAAGAGATGGGGGAGGGGGGGAGGTTAGAGATTGTCTCTGAGTTCTATTCCTAAGGAATTCAGAATTTTAGCACTGTTCAGTGACCCATGGAAGAGAGGAAAGGAAATATGGCCCCATTGCCTGTATTTGATGAATGCTGGAAATCTGACAATTGACTCAGTCCTAGGAATATAAAACCTTGAGAAAGGACAAGCATACTAAGGAAGAGCTTAAAATAAAAATTATCATTAAACAAACATTGAGGGAGAGGTGCCTTCGGTGAGAAATAATGCCCTAAGAATGCATCAGGCCTCAGAACAAATAAATCTAGATAAAGAAGAGATTGTATCAAAAGGAATGTGTTTTGTTAGCTAAAAAGTTAGGAAGGATGATTCATAGTTTTGGGTTACAAAGTACAGTAGATAAATCAGTGACATGGTGGCAAAGAATCTATGGCTTCTTATTATGGTGTGCGGTTAGCTCCAGGGGAAGAAAGGCATTTCACTCAGTATGGTAGCATATATGCCACATAGCTATTTGGTTGATAAGGTCAAAAAAAGTATCAGTACGTAGAATTCTTCCCAAGCTGGCCATCGCACCTGTCGGTGACCACTAGCAGCATGAAGCTGTATCAAACAGCACTGTTGTGTTGGTTTCTCCCCAAAAGTGGTGTTAACTTGTGGATGTGCTGATTTGCACAAGGATAATTGCAACCTGAGTTATACTAGTTCCCAGCTCAGCCCCACCCTGCTCCAAGAGGATTAAAGATGGAAAAGACCCGAAGGGCACAGAACTAAACAACACTCAACACTCAGTAATGTTTAAGCATTGAAAAGAGGCCCAACTCAAAACCTAGGGACCGGATGGTAATGAGCTTAGAATCAAGATAGCTTTATACATTTCTATTACTACTTTTTTATGGTGAACTGGCAAGAACTTCCCTGGAAGAGTCTTGTTGAGTTTGGGGCTCTTAATGAATCTATTTTGGAAATGAATGAGCCTGTTGTCTTTCCTGTGCAAAGATCTCCCTGGGCTAGGATCGGCCTCAATGAAAGGCACTAAAGGCACTTGCTCTCGAGAACAGCCAGGACATCAGAAGAAGGCAGTCAGGACCTCAGAGTCGCTACATTTTCAAGACCCCTGAAGACACAGATTATTCCTTTAAATTGGTCTTGGGAGCTGCTCTTTTTGGCTGGTTTCTTGTGTTCCCTCATTCAGTACCATTTGAATATTTCTTACCCTGAACGACATCAATACACTGACAGATCAATAGGTGACAAAGAGATCCCAAGCTGGTCATTTTCGTGATTCTAGGCTTTGGCTTCCAGCATCATCCTGATTCACGCCACTGCCACAAAGTGCTTGTGTTTGTCCGTGGTAATATGTGTCCTAAATAATGCAGGAGAATCCAGCAGGTGGCAGAGAGGGCACTGGCTGGTTCTAGTCTTGGTTTCTGGTAACTGCTATTGACTGGCAGATAAACTGTGATCCTCACCTAAGCACACAAACATCAAGGAGGCTCGGTCCTCAGATCTGCCTATTATCCTGTATTTCTCCTGGTCTCTAGTACATAGCTTGGGGCCAGAATGCCTGAGTTCATGTCCCTTTGCCCTATTGCTGCATGACAGTTTAAGCTACTCAACCTCTATGCCATTCTCTTCACCCAAAAAATAGGAGTCATAATACTTACTCATAGGATTCTAAAGAGGATTAAATGACTTAATACATGGAAAGTGCATGTTAGGTACTATTATTTTTAAGTCCTTTTGGAGTGTGCAGTTCTGATCTTCAACATTCAGTTAACAAAGTGTAGAACATACAGCGGAGGCCCCACCTGCGCGGCTCAATCAGTTGAGCGTCTCTTGATTTCGGCTCAGGTCATGATCCCAGAGTTGTGGGATTGAGCCCTGTGTCAGACTCTATGCTGAGTGTGGAACTGCTTAAGATTCTCTCTCTGTCCCTCTGTTCCCCCACCTCCACCTTGCTTGAGTTCTCCCTCAAAAAAAAAAAAAAAAATGCAGGTGAAAGAAACATGACTGATTGCCTAGCCAGCTTCTCATTTATAAGAGGAGAAAACCAAAACCTAGAGAAAAGATAGGCCTTTCCCCAAAGTCAAATGGCTATTAGGGAAAGAGTGAAAACTAACTGTCCACGGGTACAGGGTAATGAAAGGAACAGATTCCCATGGAGTAAATCGGCCATTGCCTAGATGAATTAGCCTTGCCTGCTTAGTTAGGCCTTCTGAATGGCCATGAAGTGAAGAACTTTTCAGTTGAAGAATATAATGCCAAAATCCAAGTGTGTGAGCTCAAAAGGAGACATAAGGATTTCAGGGGGCGACATTACAAATAGCAAGTGGCCAGAGCTCCCTTACTTTGAGGGCCATGGGACTTTGGAGGTAACTGATGGCCAGGTAGGGACCAGGGGAGGCTGCATAGGAGGAGCTAGAAGTATATTTGCCAGGAAGGGCTAAGAAAAGACCTGGAGTTCATGTACATATTCAGTGTGGCAGGACAGTAGTGAAATTGGCTTCACCAGCCAGGCAGTAAAATAGGCGCCTTTATTGTTTGATCCTGTCTCACATATGATCTACACAGAATCCCGCCAGCCCACCCCAAGATCATGACTACCCTTGTCAGCCAGAGTAGGCATTCTGACCCCAATTTTCTGCCTCTCCCCCCATTTGTGGTTCCTTGACGATGCTCAGAGTTCATTTCCATGTGCTCAAACCCGGCTATAAAGATTTGAGATGGGCCACAGCGTGAAACAGCCATGACAGGAAGAGAAGAATTTAAAATCACCCTTAGAATAAAAGCAGTCCACAGGTCCAAGTGGTAAGTAGAGCAAGCATTATCCTTTTCTTTTCTTTTTTTTTTTTAGTGTCATTTTGCTGGTTGGGTAGTCTCTGAGAGCCAGGGACACAGGGTCACCCCAGGACAAGAGAAGAGGTTCTTTCCAAATATGCAGAGCACATCACTCCTTTATTTTTAGTGCATCAAGATAGTCTCTCCATGCTCCTGAAGGTTCAGGATCCCTTTACCATTTCTCTTTTAAGTTCTCAGGAACTGACAATTACCAAATACTGTCAGTTAATTTACTTAATTTATTTGTTATGCCCCACTGAGCCCCAGCACGTTGGGAAGTAGATGGTATTTTCTTCTAGAATTGAGCCTGCTGACATTTTGAAATAGACTGGGGTAGCCCTAGTGTTGACGACAGGGGGCCTCTCCCTCTGAGGTCAGGACAGCCTCCAGTTGACCTGCCTCCCCTTTCCTCCAAACTCCACTTCCTTGCAGCTGAAGATGAGGCAGGGTAAGAAAATGAATAGCCTGAGAAAGCACAGCAGGATGTGAGTAAATTAAAGAATTGGGTTTTTTCCCTTGGGTTTTTAGGCAAAGGGGAACCTACCTACTATAAAAACTTAAAGAAAAAGTACCAACATGAATGAATGTAGGGACAAGCCCAATGCTGCGATACCATTTTTGCTCTAAAGCAAAATATCCACAGAGGGAATTTCCTCCCATAAAAGAAGAAGAAGAAGAAGGGTTAGAAACTACTGCTTTCACCATTGTACCTATGCCTAATTTTCCACTCTTCTAAGATAGGGCTGTGGAGGCTAATCAAGGAGAAAACTGATGGGGCCCCTGGGTGGCTCAGTTGGTTAAGCATTGACCTTGGCTCAGTCATGATCTTGCGATTCATGAATTTGAGCTCCACATCGGGCTCTGTGCCAACAGCTCGGAGCCTGGAGCCTGCTTTGGACTCTGTGTCTCCCTCTCTCTGCTCCTTCCCTGCTTATGCTCTCATGCGCTCTCTCTCCCTCTCTCTCTCTCTCTCTCTCAAGAATAAACATTAAAAAAAAAGAATACTGTCATTGTGTTGGGTAGTGAGGAAACTAATGATCTGATACTTGAAACTAATGATTTAAGCAGACTGCTGCAGTTGACATGAACCAGGCCCTTGAATGTGAGGCAGAGGTGACCCATCAGGATGAGGCTGAGGTGCAGGAGTATCACCACTATGCTACTAACGAGTGTGATGACCTTGGTTGCTCAGAGGGAGAGGGATCTAGCTTTGGACTTGCCTGCCTCAAGCACTACACAAGCCAACTATCTAGGGCATTTTACCTGCTGACTTTATCTTAAGGGATAAAGCTGGCTAAATATCTCAGTAGCCCAATTTTTAGGTCCCTGATTTTTGAAAGAAGGCAGCCAGCATCCTGACCCTACTCAGGTTCCTGATTACCTTGAATTAGGTGGCCAGGAAAGCCCCAGAGATTTCACTGTCTGATTTCTGGGAGTCAATCGAAGGAGAAGCTTAGCAACAGAATACCCACAGAAAACACTAAAGCTCGTACCTTCCAGGAGTAGCTTCTTGGTTTCTGAACTTAACATTTACAACACCATTATCAATGATGTCCCTTGGTCTGGGGAAAGGCATGTAGGGCAGTGTAACTTTTACTTTCCCTTGGAGGTTTGCCTACTTGAGAGAGATGTTGCTTCTTTTATTGTTGCTTTGAAACACAATTGTCTTTTATTTTGCTCTTGCCATGGAAACTAATAAATAAAGGGGAGCGTGATTTCCTAATGGTCTCCATCTTCAGATGCATTCTCTGCCTAATTACCTAAGAGCATACACAGCTATGTGGACTAAAGAAAAGGAGGAGGGAATGCGAGTAATGGAAGGACTGGTCACACTGAGTCTGGGCTTCCTGTCTGGAAGCAGTGTACTCTTGTGTTGCTTTCTGACATTGGGTATCCTTTTATTTGCAAAAGATACAGTATATGCATTATATGGTTTGTTTGTTTTTTTTAAGAAAATTGAGTTAAATCCATCTTTTGGTGTGTGTTTTGGCTATCCTTCATGCAGCTTTTTTTAGGGGAGTTGTGCACAATTACTTTGCCATGGTGTCACATTGACTCATTCCAATGGAATCCAGTTAGACAGTCCTAATGCTTTTGGTCCAGCTGTGGACATGTGTTTTGATTTACATTGTGATTAGATGGACCACGTGTACTCTTCATTCCTGTAGAAGACATCATTTGCAAAAGAAGACTTGAAATAGCAGTATCCTGCTTACAGAATGTTTTAAGAAAAAGAGGGGGGAAAAAGACTTGCTGATTAATTCCAAAATCTTCAACTGCCCTTCAGATAGGTACCACTTCAAGTAGTGAATTCATTGTGATTCTCAACCCTGGGTCTATAACAGCCTCCCCTGGGTGGAACATTAATTCCTTCTACTTCACGCAGGAGATGAAGATTCTAGTCCCAGAGATTCCCAGGATGTCTTCGCGGGGGGAGGGGGGAGGGGGAGGGGGGGGGGCGGGGTGGACTTAGGATGGATGGATGGATAGATGGACAGATTTTTATTTTTAAACACAGATGATTTTGAGGCTCAGCCATGGTTGAGAACCACTATGTTAAATAATGTGGTCTTTTAAAGGCAATTTGCTTTAATGATAAACAATGCATACACCTAAGGACAGGAAGAGAAGAAGATGCTCACAGAAATAACAAATAATGCCCATGGTCACCAGGGGGCTTGCTTCATGGTTATAACCAACTGCTGTCTTATCTCATGGGCTAACTTGACTTCATATAAAGGTAAGTGCTATAAAACTCTATTAAATTCCATTATGTTTTTGAGATCAGACACATGGTGCAAACTCACCTTCGGCTGCTAAAAAACAAAACAAAACAAAAAAAAACACCATTTCACCATTTTGCTGGCTAAGTCTGGCCTCATGTGCAAAGCTGACATGTATTAGTCCTTAATTAAGAAGTTGTTAATTATCTGAATAGTGGTTGGCTGGTTCCTGGTAAATACAGCATCAGTTAGAGATAGACCCAAGCTGTATGGGTTGCTGGGTACACACAAAAGATATACAGGCCGATAACATCACTTACCCTGTGCTAGGTACCTTTCCAATGCTTTACTGACCTCACCTCACAACATCTCTATAAGATAGGTAGTATTATTCCCCTCAGATAAATGGGAAATTAGGTACAGACAATTGCCCACCACGAAGCTGGGATCTCTGGGATTGGAAATCAGATCTGCGTGGCCCGAAAGCCATGCTGCAAGCACTATACCATCCAGCCTCGTCCCTGCCCTGCGGAGTGAGCCATATTGGAACAAAAGATACCACGGGCTGACAGCAAGGTAAGTAATTCAGAGAAATATGTCAAACTTACACACAAGGATGTGTTCATACAACACGTCGTAGTAAAAGGCCAAATGTTCTTGTAAATATGGCAGTGATGACTAAAGAGCAATATTACATTAAGCATATACAGTGGAGTACCGTTAAAGCTAGGTGAGTTTATTTACCTACTTTTCTGTATGTTTGAATTATTTCATTGCTAATCGTTCTTGGGCAAAGGGAAATGGAATCGAGCTCATAAGGTCTTCTGCATTATGAATTATTCAGATAGTTTTGCATACGTTGGGCCAGATAATTCGCTGGTACAAGCTCAAAAAAGAGAGAGAAAGGAATGTTTGCTAATTAACTACCAAAGGAACGAGAAATGTGAGGAATAATAAATCACCTTGCTCTCTGTGCCCCGCCCAAGGCTTCTCCCCATGTAGCTCTTCCAACTTAACAGCCGAGAGCAATTAGCCCACAATACACTCTAGTAGAAAAGAGATCTTGTTAAGTTTTGAGCTTGATGCCAGCTGTGGGTGTACTTTATTCACAAATTACCTTCGTGCTTGTGGCCTGGAATTGCAGTGCTTTAAGTCCTCAAAATTAGGGGGCCAGCTGTTCCCAGTGGTCATTGAGTCTTTGGAGTGAACCTCAAAGGCAATCCTTGGCTAGGGGAAGAGTCTTCCAGAGTCCAGCAGCTTTAGTTCCGTTGCAGAGTATATCTCATTTACACTTCCTTCCAAGTTCAGTGTGACACTGGTGGTTGTGCTCTGATTTTGATCTCAGTCTGTGAAAATCATAAATGAAGTTTAATGTCTCATACTTCAGAGCAGCTGGCACATCTCAGCAAATATTGTTGCACATGCAATATGTAAGGAGTAGCCATTTATTCCTTAATATGGGCACAGTCTTTGAGTTCTACCTGGGGTTACAAACATGCTGATGCTTCTTCGGCAACGGATTTGTATCCTCTGGTTTCCAAGTGGTTGGCCATTTTGCTGTGCCACTCTTCATGGATACTAAATGCCAAACATATTTTGTGCATATTATCATCATCAAGTGTCTTAAGACACAGAGGCTTAGTATTTAATTTTCCACTAAACGTACACTTTCAGTTGAGTTAAAAAATGTATGGCGTTTTGTTGTCCAAAGGATTTATTGTCAAATAATCAGATAATAGTCTTAGCTTTATACTGTATGATTAGTGACAAAACCACTGCACAAGGCCATTCTGACTACTCCATAGATATTCTCCAGTAGAAGTAGGCAGTCACTATTTCTTGCACGTAATTTGTAATTCATAAACACCTAACCTATGATTTCCATTTTCCTCTGACTCCAGTGAATGGTGGCATGACGTTTTCATCCATCTCATAGGCTGTGGCAGGTCCCTCTGCTACATCAAGTGGCTAACCGGAATGGCAGCAGGATCAAATGGGTGTTTCAACATCAGTGTAGACCAGAAGGAATTAAATTGTCCCTAAGCCCCTCCAGCTGAGTTCTTGAATAAGTCATGTTAATTATGTCGAGTAGAAACCTGATTCCACTTGCATGAAATTCTGCAACAGGTGAAACTAACCTTTGGTGGAAAAAAATCTGAACATGTGTTGCCTCTGGAGAGCCAGGGCAGAGGTGACTGGGAAGGGACAGGCGGGAACTTTCCCAGGTGAAGGTCATTGTACTATATATAGCTTGAGAGGTTTGGATTCAGCAGCTACATGCATTTGTCAAATCTCAGTGGATGTACACTTAAGATTTGCACATTTCATTGTACATAAATTACATCAAAATATAAATTAATGTGCATGATGAAGTATTGGGGTGATATATGACATCTATAACTTTACAAAAAAAGCAGATGAATGGAAAGAAGAATATATATGTGGTAAAAGAAGCATAATTAAAATGTTAATGGTTGAATGGAGGTGGTGGATATAGAGTGCTCACTATGAAATTATTTCAACTTCTTGTTTGTTTGAAAATGTTCATAATAAGGGGCACTTGGGTGGCTCAGCCGGTTAAGCATCTGACTCTTGACCTCATCTCAGGTTTTTATCTACAGGTCATGAGTTCAATCCCTGCAATGGGCTCCATACTGGGCATGAAGCCTACTTTATAAAGGAAAAGAGAAGAAAATATTCACAATGTTTGGGGGATTAAGCAGCTTTCGTGTATATAGTGGTCCACAGAGTAAAAAGGACCACCCTTGTCTGTTCAACCCCATCTGTGCCCACAGATAATAATTCTCATTGGTGTATTTTATACATACACACATACATA
Source organism: Proteles cristata cristata (assembly GCA_017311185.1). Taxonomy (NCBI): domain Eukaryota; kingdom Metazoa; phylum Chordata; class Mammalia; order Carnivora; family Hyaenidae; genus Proteles; species Proteles cristata. The sequence goes on along the minus strand of JAESUZ010001786.1, from coordinate 30,367 downwards.
TCTATACGTATTTAAAGGATATGCACCAAAAAGTTAGCTATGGTTATCTTTGAATGGTAAGCCACCAATCTCTTACATAGTTCTTAGTTTTGTTTGCCTATATTTTTTATTTTCTACAATGAACATTTGTTTCTGGTGCCATATTATAAATTTTCAATGGGGTTCTTTTTTAAAAATGCTTTTTAATAAAAGCAAATAGTCTTTTTTCCATTTGGTTAGACATACTTTCTGTTGACCTTTTGGTTTAATCTCTGCCTCTTGAATTACTTTTCTGTGGAGCTTAAGTAGATATTTTTTCAAATAGTGCCAAAATACAGAAGATATACCATCTTAATCATTTTTAAGTGCACAGTTCAGTGACATTAAGTCCATACACATCGTTATGCAGCCATCACCACCATCCGTCTCCAAAACTTTGTTCATTGTGTAAAACTAAAACTCTGTGCTCATTAAATAACTACTCATTTTTTCCCTCACCACCCCCAGCTCTTTGCAACGACCATCCTACTTTCCGTCTCTATGAAGACAGACTGACTACCCAGGTACCTCATATAAGTGGAATCCTATACTATCTATCTTTTTGTGACTAGCTTATTTCACTCTGCATATATCCTCGAGGCTCATCCATGTTGTAGTGTGTGTCAGAATTTCCTTCCTTTTAAAGGCTGAATTATATTCCATTGTATGTATTCGCTTTATTTTGTTTATCAGTTCATCCATCTGTGGACGCATTGTTTTCACCTTCTGCCTGTCGTGAACAATGTTGCTATGAACATGGGTGTACAAATAACTCCTTGATTCTTTGCTTTCAATTCTTTCCGGTATATACTCAGACGTAAAAATGCTCGATCACATGGTAATTCTAGTTTGAATTTTTTGAGGAACTGCTGTGCCATTTTTAACAGTGGCAGCACCACTTTGCATTCCCACCAACAGTGCAGAGCTGTGATGTCTTCACATCCTTGCCAACACTTATTATTTTCTTTTCTTTTTTTTTTTTTGTAGTAACATCCTAAGGGATGTGAGCTGTTATTTCATTGTGGTTTTAATTTGCATTTCCCTAATGATTAGTGATGCTGAGCATCTTTTCATGGGCTCATTGGCCATTGTACATCCTTTTGTAGAGAAATTTCTTCTTTCAAGTCTTCTGATTATTTTTAATTGGGTTGTTTGTTGAGTTGTAGGCATTCTTTGTATATTCTGCATCTTAACCCCTTATCAGATGTATAACATGCAAATATTTTCTTCCATTCTTTGGGTTGCCTTCTCACTCTGGTGATTGTGTCCTTTGACGCACACAAATTTTAAATTTTTATGTAGTCCACAGTTTATTTCATTTTTCTTTTGTTGTCTGTGATCATATCCAAGAAATCATTGCTGAATCCAATGTCTTAAAGCTTTTCTCCTATGTTTTGTTCTAAGAGTTTTATAATTTTTGCTCTTCTATTTAGGTCTTTGGCCCATTTTGAGTTATTTTTGTGCAGATGATATAAGGGTCCAGTTTCATTCTTTGCATGTGGATATACAGTTTTCTCAGTACCATTTATTGAAAAGACTGTCCTTTCTCCATTGAATAGTCTGAGCACCCTTGTCAAAAATCTTTTGATCTTCTGTGTGTGTTTTTGGATGTTCTGTTCTTTTTTTTTTTAATGTTTTATTTATTTCTAGGAGAGAGAGAGACAGTGTGAGCAGGGGAGGGTCAGAGAGTGAGTCACAGACTGAAACAGGCTCCAGGCTCTGAGCTGGCAGTCAGCACAGAGCCCAACGCAGGGCTTGAACCCACGAACCGTGAGATCATGACCTAAGCGAAAGTCGAACGCTTAAACAACTAAGCTACCCAGGCGCCCCTGGACGTTCTGTTCTATCCCACTGACTATATGCCTGTCTTTATGCCCCCGCCTCCCGCCATACTATTTTGTTTACTCTAGCTTTGTAATCAGTTTTGAAATTAGGAAGTGTGAGACTTCCAGCATGGTTCTTCTTTTTCAAGATGTTTTTGACTCTCTGGGGTTCCTTTGGATTTTATATGAATTTTATACATTTTTCTATTTCTGGGAAACACATCATTGGGATGTCCAGAGAGATTCAATCTATATATCACTGCGAATGAATGGTATTAACAACATTCTGTCTTCAGATCTATAAACAATGGATGTCTTTCCACTTATTGGCGTCTTCTCTAATTTCTTTCAGCAACATTTTATAGTTTTCAGTGTATAAGTCTTTGCCTCCCTGGTTAAGTTTATTACTAAGTATTTTATCCTTTTTGATGCTATTGTGAGTGGAATTATTTTCCTAATTTCCTTTGAAATTGTTCATTGTCAGTATATAGAAATGCAACCAATTTTTGTGTGTTGATTTTGTATCCTGCAACTTTGCTGAATGTGTTTATGGATTCCAAAAGTTGTATGGGTATGTGTGTGTAATATTTAGGATTTCTACATGAAAGTTCACATCATCTGCAAATAATGATGGTTTTGCTTCTTCCTTTCCAATTTAGATGCCTTTTATTTCTTTTTCTTGTCTGATGGCTCTGGCTAGGACTTCTACTATTGTGTTGACTAATAGTGGCAAAAGTGGGCATCCCTGTCTCTTTGCTTATCTTCGAGAGGAACCTTTCAGTCTTTCGGCACTGCGTATGACACTAGCTGTGGGATTTTCATATATGCTCCTTATTATGTTGAAGTCATTTCCTTCTATTCCTACTTTGTTAAGAGCTTTTTCTTTATCATGAAAGGGTGTTAAATTTTATCAGAAGCTTTTTCTATATTATTTGTGGTGATCACATGGGTTTTTCACCCTGCCTTCTGTTCATGTACTGGAGTATGCTGATTGTTTTTCATCTATTGAACCATCCTTGCACTTCAGAAATGAATCCTAATTGGTCATAGTGTAAAATCCTATAATATGCTGTTGAATTCTGTTTCCAGGATTCTGCTGAAAATCTTTGCATTGACATGTAATATTCATCTATAGTTTTCTTGTGTTTTGTCTAGCTTTGGTTATCAGAATAATGCTGGCCTCATAGAATTAATTTGGAAAAGTTTCCTGTTTTTCCATTTTATTTGGAAGAGCTTGAAGAAGATTAGAGGTAATGCTTCTTTCAGTGTTTGGTAGAATCAAACAATAAAGCCACCTGGCCCTGGGATTTTCTTGGTTGGAAGGTTTTGGTTAGTAATCCATTCTGTTTTTAGTTGTGGTTCTGTTCAGAGTTTCTATTTCTTCATGATCCAGCCTTGGTAGATTTTGTGCTTCAGGAATTTGCCCATTAAATAATTTTTTTTAAATAAAAATTTTAAAGGGATAATCAATGGCATAATTCGTGAGAACTTTTGCTCTCTTATCCTCATCTCTTCAGTTCCTCCTTTCCTCCACAGGTAGCCAAGTGTATTCATTTGTTGGGTCGTCTTTCACTGTTTTGTATGCTATTATTATAAACTGAAGATATATGCATGTTTGCCCTCCTAACACTAAAGGGTTTTTTTTTTTTGTTTGGTTCACTGTTTTGTTTTTTGAGTTTTTTTTGTTTTACTTAAGAATGTATTATCATGCTCTCTCCAGTATGAGCTTCCACTGTGTGAATGAGCCGTACTTTATGGTTGAACGAAAAGGTTTCTGGGTTTAGAATCTTTAACTGATGGGACTACTACCTCAGCATTTTAAAGATCTTATTTCCTTTTTCCTGGCTTGCCATGTTGCTGATAAAAAGTCAGGGATCCTGAGCCAGGTCCTTTCATACATTGTTGTTTTTTCTAATCATCATACAACCCACACTTTGTAAATAAGGGAACTAAGGTTTAGAAAGGTTGATGGGCTTACTCACACGGCCACACAGCCGTAATCCTGGTTGCTCATTACTTTTCAGATAATCTCTTTTATGTCTGGTTGTTTTTCATCATCTTTGTCATTTTCCAGTTTCCTCACCAATTGTTTAGGTGTGCATTTATTCTTATGTATCCTGATCAGGACTCGTGTACATTTTCTGAGAACTGAAAACCTGTGTCTTTCTTCAATTTTGGAAGTTTCTAGTCTATTATCTTTTTTAAAATGATCACTTTATCCTTATCTTCTCTAGTATCACCTTTTGGAGTTCTTATTAAATAAAGGCTGATACATTGTAAAAATCCAAAAACCTACCATTTATATTGGGTTCCTGATGAATGGGATAGCCTTTAGAATGGTGCATCATGGCAGCCTGATTTTATATCTGCTTGATTTTCTCAGTCTAGCTTTCATATTTTCCATCTGGCCATTTGTATTTGCCATCTGCTTTCTGGGTTACAGTCTAGATAGGTTCCTCAGTTCTATCTTCCAGTTCACCAATATTCTCAGCAGCTCTAATATCCTGTTAATTCATTATTTCATTCACTGCATTTTCTTTTGATTCTTTTGCAAATCTGTCTTTTCTTTTGCTGTACTTTCTTCTGCTTTCACTATAGATCTCATTTCCTCCTTTTTAAAAAAAAATTACTTATTTTGCAGAGGGAAGGAGGGAAGGAGGGAGGGAGGGAGGGAGAGAGAGAGAGAGAGAGAAAGCAGGGGAGGGACAGAAAGAGAGGGAGAGAGAGAATGTTAAACAGGCTCCACACTCAGCATGATGCCCAAGGCAGGGCTTGGTCCCATGAGTGGAAGATCATGACCTGAGCAGATATCAAGAGTCTGGCATTTAACCTCCTGAGTCACTCAGATGTCCACCTTCCTCCATTCTTAAAACTCCTTAGTTATTTGGAACATGCTTATTGTGTTGTCTCTTCTAGATTGCTCTATCAAGTTCAGCACCTCCTGTGCTAACTCTTTTGTTTATGGTACCTGATGACTCTCTAATAGTATTTACTTACTCACATAGTTTATCACTTTACCTCTTTTGATGTTGTAAGCTTATCTTCAGCAGAAGGGTTGTCCTCCAGGGTTTGGAAGAGGCTGTAGAGAAATATTTTGTTTTAGTTTCTGCTTCTAGAGCTTTCAATGGTTCTACGGCAGCTTTATGTTAATTCTTCAGATAGGATTATACTACAGTACAAGTAGTATAAATTCAAATACGCCACCTGTTTTCTATAGGCTTGGAGTGTTTATATCTCAAGTACAACTTTTTTCTTCACCTACAACCTCGGCACATGGCAGGCTTCCTTAATCTGTTTTTATATTTTTATATAAATAATTGCTTTTTTATACAATGGATCAACTGTTAAAAATTTTTATAAAAATCAGTCATCCTTTATATGCTATAGTAGATGGTTTTGAAAAGTAAATAATCACCTTCTAAATGATACAAGGTGTTATTTTATTTTATGTTTATATTTATATATTTATATTTATGTTATTTTATTTTAATGTTTATTTATTGATTTGAGAAAGAGAGAGAGAGGGAGAGAATGTGAGTGGGGGAGGGGCAGAGAGAGGAAGAGAAAAAATCCCAAGCAGTCTCCACACTGTCATCACAGAGCCAGATGTGGGGCTCAAACTCATGAACTGTGAGATCATGATCTGAGCTGAAATCAAGAGTCGGACACTTAACTAACTGAGCCACCCACCCCCCACCCCAGGATGTTATTTTAAATTTAATTTAGTATTGCCTATTTACCTAAGAGAGAAACTGATTGGCCCATCTTCCAGGACCCCTCTGTAACCATGCCTCCCACCCTCAAACAGCAAATTCGGCAAAAGTTTAAATATTGTACAGTGACTCTCAGCTGTCACTAAAATTTGCTTTAAAAAAACTAAACTAAGGTTTTGGATTTGCATATGAATTCAGAGGTAGCTTGGGAGTTTAGGGTTTTCTAATTGTGGGTCCCCCAGGCTTTCTTTTTGGTGGTACTGACAGCTTCTCATGAAAAGTCAAGATGCCTCCGTTTTGGGTGTGGCTCCCAAAATTTCATCTGTAAGTAGAGTGACTCATTTGTTGGGCTCACTTAATATAAAGTGGTGGGAAGTTGTGGGAAGTGAGCTACTTACCAGGAGAAAAATATAGTACTTTGGGGGTTTCTAACGGCTTTCCTGAGACGAGGTGTCTGCTGAACTGAGCCAGCATTAGCACTTTGCATGGGTGTGTGCTGTGCCTGACGGAAGACCCGGAGCTGGTATTGTCTGACAGCTCCCACTGGAAAGGAGCCTCACACTTACTGTGACACTCGTCGGCAGGGAGAAGGGGGATCCGGAGCCAGCTGCTGCTGCAGCATCAGTGTCTTTTTAATGGTCACACAAACCCCATTTTGTAAACAAGGGGACCTGGGTTTAGAAAGTTTGATGAGCTTATTCACCATCACACAGCCAGTAAGTAGGTAATGGAGCTAGGATTTTAAATCTCATTCTCTTTCTGAGTCCACTAGGCCTGCAAGGATGTACAGTAAACTCTTAAATTCAAGTCACTGCTGGGAAAGTATGTGAAGGGCTTAAATTAGCAACTGTACCTCCTTAAGAAAAATTAAAGAGAAAATGTATGTGGTGAAGGGAATTTTTTTCTAGCAAAAAAAAATTTCATCACTTTTTCTGTATTTCCTGTGTCTGATGCTCTGTCTTCTTGGTGAGACTGGGCCCAACACAAATATTCTTTTACTCCATGAATCTTACTTTCATAAATTCTCTCAGTCCCTGTACAAGGCTAAATTCTGATGCCCAAGATGAGCCCAAGCAGACGTCAAACTGGTGTGTCATTTTATGAGCGAGAGCCTCTGAGTTAACTCCCATGAGCTGTGACTCACTGGGCTTCTAATTATAACTTGTCCTGGCTCCTCAGATAATGGGTTTGTCTCAGTGGTTTCTAGGGACAGATTAGATCAATCCTGTATTTTGTGAGTCTTGGGTGTTTAGCCAATTCCTGTTGTTCTTTGCGTCAATAGAGGTGAGATCGACATGCAGTCAAGGATTTGTGTGGGGTCGCTAAGGTTTTCCTGGTAACTTGACAATACCTCTCAGCAAGTGCACAGTTCAGATGTCAGTGCTGGAGTCTGGAAGTCCTGCTTCAGGGTTCACTACTAGAATGTACAAGTCCTACAAGAGCTTGGGCACCACAAAGACATGAATACCCTGGGGCCATGATGGTGGTGACAGGTAGATAAACTTTAAACGCCACAGAAGCAGCACCTTGGGGAATAGCATAGGACATAGCAGTGGGCACAATAAAGGGCAGAGCCACAACGGGAGACATAAGATGTCATCTGACTGGTGGAAATGGACAGAAGTCCCGTCAGTATAGGAGGAGCACCTCCTGGTGACTGTTGGCAGTAACTAGGGAGATAACAAGATATCGGAAACTCAGGCTGCGTCGACACAAAACGCTGAGACTGGAAGGGACCTGAGAGGCCCTCCACTTGATTCTCCTGACCAGCCTCAGCTCAGAGAGGCTAAACAATTTTCCAACAATGCACAGCTCGTTAGAACTCCCTACTTTGCAGCCCCCCAGTTAGCACCTTCGATGCCCAACAAATATCCAAGTTTTGTCTCCAAAGTTAAAAGATTTTCTTTTTTTAAATGTTTTATTTATTTCTAGGAGAGAGAGAGAGAGACAGCATGAGCAGGGGAGTGTCAGAGAGAGAGGAAGTCACAGATTGAAACAGGCTCCAGGCTCTGAGCTGGCAGTCAGCACAGAGCCCGACGCGGGGCTCGAACCCACGAACCGCGAGATCATGACCTAACCAAAAGTCGGACACTTAACCGACTAAGCTACCAGGCGCCCCAAAGATTTTCTTGTGTTTACAATTCACTTGACTCAAATTAAGGGAGTATTTCTGGATCATTTAAAAAGATATGGACAGAATAATTCAGTGGTGTGTTTCCAACTGAGGAGATTCAGGACATGACTGATGCTCTAAAGCTCTGTATCTATACTGTTCATACAGAAATTTTTATAGAGGGCTTGAAGCTCAGGGTCCGAGAATGAATCTGTACTAAGACCTTTCCCTTTCTATCCTGCCTGTTGTCCCTATTTCACTTCCTCACCACAGATGCCTTATCAACACCGACTGAATCACGCCCTGAGGCAGCTCATGATGGGTTGAGGGTGAGGAAGAACCAGAAGAAGGGCACAGAGGGACCTGGGAACAAGGCTCAGCCTGTGTTGGACTTGTGAGAGACCAAGACCATATGCTGAGTATAGAAGGTCAGAGTCAAAGCAGAACCAACCTTGGGAGCAGACCAGAGACAGGGTTTGAGGGAGAATGGGAACAACCAAGGGAGGAGAGTCTAGGCCTGGAAGGTGGAGAGATATCCTCCAGTGTCAACACTCTTCAGCTACTCAGAGCTCCCAGAGCAACAGATTAGGGGCCAAACTCGGTGAGATAGTTCTGTGACAGGCCAGTGGTATCTGCTCTGGACAATAAAGGAAGAGTACATGCTATATATCTGCCGAATATGGTAGCATTGCCAAATGGTTAAGAGCGCAAGCTTTGCAGACCTTCTCAACTCTACCCCTCATGACTGATGACCTTGGACAAGTCACTTACCTCTTCAGTGTCTCCTTTTCCTATTTTATAAAATTGGATGAAAACCCATAAATGTGTTGTGAACATCAAACACAATAACAAAGGAACAGAATCTAGAACAATGCCTGGGACACAGTCAGCACTAAACAAATGTTAACTTTCATTGCATTGCTATCCCTGATCTTGGATGATTACCATGAATAGCCTTGGGGTATCTGCCATATATAAGGATGAGGATAAAATTTAAAAGGCCATAGCAGTCATGGAGTTAATTAGACTTCTCTCTCTCTCTCTCTCTCTCTCTCTGACAATATCTAAAAGATATTTGAATCTAGAGTATTTAAGACAACTTAAAAGTAAGTTTTGAACTGAATGCTGGGTGTGGGCTATGGTGGGGATGGCTCTCAAAACAATGTAGATTTCATAAAAACAGCCTCCACCTAATCCACATTGGTGCTAAGTGTGGGCTTGTGTTTAAACCACTCGTGCTGCTTAATTAGCTTACTCTGTGGTTATTTTTAATCTGCAAACTTTTGAAAATTTTCTCCAGGCACTGGAAGTGGGGAAAGGGGGATGGGGTGAAGAGGCTTTAACCAGGCAGGCTCGGACCTTGTGTTGTGTAATAGACTTTGCTGTGTACAAAGCAAATAGGGGTTGAGGCTGGTTTGGCTTCTTCTCTGAACTTCTCTGAACTCCACATCATGGCCCTACTGAGACCGGGCAGCTCACAAGTCCACCACTTACTTCTAGGCCTGTCACCCAGAGACTGTTTGCTTCCGCCCTGTGTACCTCAGTCCTGGTGGGGAGGACGTGTCCTCTGCATTCTCTTCTGCCCCTTTGTTAAGTATGCTTTCTTGCTAACCAACCTCTCTCTCTCTCATCCCCCCGTATCTCAGCTTAGATTCCATGGACCACCACTGTAATCACTCTCTTGCAAATGCCCCCAACTCCCTTGCCTCACCCTGTGTCCCATTCATCTGGCAAGACTCCAGCTCCTCAATGAATGCAATGTTCCACCTCCTACCTTCTTCATGCTTCTATCTGAACAACCGAACATTGCAGAAGGAAATCAAGGAATGAAGTTCACTGGCGTCACTTAGAATCCATGATCATAAGTCTCAAAACATGTCTAGCAATTCTACCACTCTTCTCTAGATGTCTAGCTTTCGTGGTTTCCGAGGTTACTGTTTTGTACTCAAAATACACTCTCTTCCTCTACTTTTCTCTGGGGCCCTGGCTGCCCTACATACTTTGCTAAGAAAGTAAAAGTGACCAGACTTGTGTTACCTCTGTTTCCCTAAACAAGAAACTACAGCCTGTCTTCATGGTGGCCATCTCCTGCTGACGTCCTGTTTCCAAACACAGAGTGTTTCCCATCTAACCGAAGACCACTCTCTCCTGCCTTTTCTCATCCTTGCAAGGACTTTGACACTTGGCTTATCACCTTCCCTCCTCTATCCCCAAATTCCCCCTTCTACCATGTCATTCCCACCAATATATAATTATAACATAATAGTAGTTACCTTAAAAAACAGCTTAACAGTCCTTCGTTAACAGGCCCTCCACCAATTCTGCTCTCCTTAGCCAAAATTCCCCCAAAGTTCCCACACACTCTATTGGATATCTTCTCCCACTTAAGCTTCAGCTCAGTCCAGACTGGCTTCCATTCCCACTTCTTAAGCGAAGAAGTAATTTCTGTCAAAGTTACTATCAGTTAGTAACACTCCCGGGAGCCTCCCAGGTGTAATCTGAAGCTGGCCCCCAATTGCAGAGGGCAGGGAGAGACCAAAGAAAGAGGCCATCACTCCAGGCTGGGAAGTGGCAATTTAATAAGCAAAGGGGCTTAAGCATCAGCAAGATGAATGAATCCCTGCTGCCAAATCTGAAAAGTTTATAAAGAGGCCTTAATTGGGTTTTAATCATGAATACGGCACACACACACGCCATTTTCAACACCACATCACTATCTTACAGCCATGTCCTTGGAGCAGCTTCTGGAAGCAGCAACGGCAAGCAGAACCCACCTTCCAAAGACAAGGTGGGGGGTGAGGATTGCTCGGGTCCAGTTCATGTGTCAATCATGGTCATGTCTTCTCGATAACTTTCCCCCATAGTTACCTATGACCTTTAAACTCAAGAGATGTTTTTCTTTCCCCTTCTTAACCCAGATGAGCATCCACTACTTGAAATGCTTTCTTCTGTTGACTTTCCTCTTACCTCACCATCTGACCCTTCTTAGTCTCCTCACTGGTTTCATCTCATCTCCCCAGTATCCTAACAATAGAGTGTCCAAGATCAGTCCTGGACATTTCCTATGTATATAACCATCTTAAGACTTTAAATACTGTCCATGTTGGTGTAGCCATTTCTGTGTTGATGGCTCACAAATTCATATGTCCCATCTGGATAGCTCTCATGAGATCCAGACTGTAATAATAATATTATTAATAGTAACAACAACAAAAGTAAATAAAACTCAACTATTGGCCACATGCCAGGCCTGCTTGAAACACTTCACATGATGGAATCATTGATCTTCACATACCTTTGAAGTAGGTACATTGTAATCCTCACTTTATAAATAAGAAGGAAGAGGCAGAATGCTTTTGTATTTTGCATCCCACAGCCAGTAAACATATTTCTGAAATTTTAAACTATACAATTGATCTTGTCCCCTGTACAGAAATTTTAATACCTCTCCATCCAGCATGTTTTCCTGATGTGTTGCTCAAGACAGAAATCTGAAAGCCATCTTTGGACTCTGTCTTTATCTCATACTCCACATTTAATCTCTAGAATTCTTTGTCATTTCAACTTAAAAAATGCATCTTGAATCCAATTACTTCTTTCCACTTCTCCAGCCATCGCCTAATCCAAGGTTTGTCTACATTGGTATTTTTGACATTTGGGCTTGGATCTTTCTTCTTTTGTGGGCCTATCAGGTGCATTTTTAGGATGTGTTGCAGCATCGCCAGCCCACTACCCACTAGATGCCAGTAGTAGCCCCTAGTTATGGCCATCAAAAACGTGTCTCCAGACATGACTGCCAAGCGTCCACTGGAAAAACGAGATCAACTTGGTCCAAGCCCTCACCGTTTCCTTGCTGAACTATAGTGATCTCCTACCTCAACTCCTTGCTTCAAATCTTATTTGTATTCTTATTTTGTTGTCCATAAAACAAACAGAACATGGAAATAAGATCATTATTCCTCTCTAAAATGCCATAGCGCTTTCCTATTGAATCTGGGAAAAAGTTTAAGAAAAGAGTATCAGATTTTTGAAAAGGCTTTGTGTGATCTAGCCTCTGCCCAACTCACCCATCTGGTCTTCTGTCACCTCCCCTGTGCTGCACCCGCACAGACCTCTCGCCGCTCCTTCCGTCAGTGGAGCTTTCTACCAACGTGCTCTTCCCTCTGCCAGTTTGGCTACTGTTCTCTCCACTTCTTGATGTGTCACACACACACACACACACACACACACACACATACATGCTACACACGTCATACACACATACTCCATGCACACATTCATACCACATATGCACCACACACATGCCACTACACCAGACACACACACACACACAGACACACACACATTCATACCACACACCACACACACTGCACACTGTTCCTACCCTGTCCTGTGTTTCATGACACTAGCTCTTTGTCCCTGCTCTAATGCTACCTTCACAGAGAGACGTCTAGTGGCTCTATGCAAATATCTTCCTGTTTGCCCCCCTCCCATTATTTCCCACTACCTTACGGCACTCCGCTTCTTGTTTACGTCTCTCATTGCAGGTTTATATTTATTTGTTGGTTTTCAGTCTCCCCTAGGAGACTGTAAGTCCCATGAAGGCATAGGCCATGTCGGTCTTGTTTACTGCAATGTTCCTGATGCCTGGCCCAGGGCCTGGCACGTAAAGGCACAGCCAGTCAGTCACTCAGTGGAGAGGCTGGTAAATGCATGTCACTTAGAATGGTTGAATAATTTCAAAGACTTTCCCCCAAACCCCTGATGATGGAGCACAGTGCAATCTTGGGAATAAAGATGTGAGTAAAGGAGGGGAATTTTGCCACCACCAGGAGATTAATCAAAGCCAACATAGTTTGTCTTGGAAAAATGGAAACTATAGTTGGGCTACCACTGTGCATTCTCGAGCCGTGAACTGGTCTGTCCCCAGGTCAGGCTTATTATTTCTGGCCCCGGTTCCCCACTACTGGTTAAGTCCTCGGGTAGCATGGTTTTCCCCCTTTCAGCGTGTGATTAGTCACTTGGGGGAAGTACCCCATTATCAGTTCTGCTGGACCTCACATCCAGGATGTTAGGAAACAGGAATTAAGCACAAGTCCCTTGGAGCCATTTCAGCAGCTGTGGTTTTGGGGAAGTTCGCCTCTCCCAGCGCCAGCCTTAGGGTAGAGGAGATGCACAGTGTTTTGTGACTTCCTTCTTGGAGCACACTTGCAGCATCCTCCCTGGTGCGTGCGTGCGTGCGTGCGTGCGTGTGTGTGTGTGTGTGTGTGTCCTTGAAGTGGAGTAGCCCTATCTAAAGTTAGAAGAATCTTTAGGCAATATTTATCCTAATCTTCTCATTTAATCGAGGGGGTTTGAGGCCCTGAAGAATTTGACTTACCTAATGTCACACAGCTAGTTAATGGAAGAGCTGGATTCAAGTAAAAGTCAGGCCTCCTCCTAGTACATCTCACTGTCTGGAAAGTTCATTTCAAAACATAACATTTGGTTTTATTTTTCTGATTAAAGAGTAATACGTCGATGAAGATTTGGAACTGCCATTCTGAATGCTCTGGGTTTGGTGAGCTCTTGGAAAAACCACTTTCAGCTTCCCTTCTAAGAGGCATCACTTGGCGAGCCCCTTGCTAGAAAAGGCCCGTCTCTGGGTGAAACCCCAGTCTTGTCCTCTGACCTGAGTTTAGTCCTTGCATCCCTACTCTGTTGGTTTCAGCCTTGACTTATTAACCACTTGGAGGCCTGCTGTGGTTCCTCTTGCAGCCCAGTGTCCGTGGTCCTGCTTTAGCCACCTGGCCAGTCCCTGCCGTGACTCTAGCCCCATTTGCTGGCCTAGTTCTTGCTTGTCATGAACACATATGAGCCATGCTCTGTGCCTGTGGACCCAACCAACCCATCAGGCCTCAAGAGAATACAAGAGTCCAGACTGACCCCATCTTCCTTGGTTAGCCTCCCACTTCCTGGGAAATACTGAGAGGAGTGGCCACCACACACGGTCCCAACTGGTTTGTTTCCATTTTTCATTGAGTTGTTTTATAAAGTGTGAAATTGTATGAGCCATATCGAGTCTGTATTGGAAGTATCCAAAGGAATAATAGATATGACCACAAACAATGTGTTTACTGTGGTAGAATTTGGCAGAAGAGACCAAACAATGTGAGAAATAAGGGCTGTACTCTACAGCCCAAAGTGGGTCCTCTCAGCTAAGAGTTTTTATTTTATTTTTTATTTTTTAATGTTTATTTTTGAGGGAGGAGGGTAGGGGCAAAGAGAGAGAAAGAGAGAGGAAGACACAGAATCTGAAGCAGGCCTCAGGCTCTGAGCTGTCAGCACAGGGCCCAGTGAGGGCCTTGAACTCAGAACCATGAAATCACGACCTGAGCCAAAGTCAGACATTCAACCAACTGAGCCATGCAGGTGCCCCAAAGAGTTTTTCTTATGTGTAAGAAAAGACTCTTAAAACATCTGACCAGAGAGACAGCTCTACTAGGAGTGACTGTAGATTTGGCTTTTTTGGAAGAGATTGAAATATGTGGTGGATGATTACTATTCTTTTTTTTTTAGCTGTCCACCTTCCTGCTTCCCTTTGCAGGGGACTTCCCCACCCCAATGTGTTTTGCATTGGTAGAACCCGGTGCCCTATCACCTCCTATAGAAGTCTGAAGAGGGAACTTCTGAGTTCTGGCAGGGTGGGCTTGTAATCTCTGCTTGTCCAATCAGATGCTTCTCTGCAGGACATGGAGTCTCTTAATCATGGCATAGGTTGGAGGGACACAAAGAAATACGTTAATCAGCAGAAATGATAGCAACAGCAGAAGGAGGTTAGCTAGACCACGGGTAGTACCCACATGTCTTGAATGAGTTCTTCCTAAGTCATGATCTTGATGGTGCTTACTTTTCCCTGTATCCTCAGACCTACTCTGGTTTCTGCTTTTTCCCAAGCCTCACTCGCCTGCCTCTCTGCTTATTCTGTGAACATCCCTAAACTCTGTCCACAAACATCGTTTCTGTTTCAGTTAATCCAGAGTTGATTTCTGTTGCTTATGATCAAGGACTCTGGATCTTACAACATAGAAGCGGTGAATTAACCCTCAATTCTCAATGGCACAGTGAAGCCGTTGCCTTTAGAAAACAAAACAGAGAGGTACCTGTATGATTTGTGGTCTCCAAGGAGATGAGATGAGTTGTGGTTATTGATGGCTGTTTATCCTCAGATCTGATGACCACAAAGATAAAATTAATTGAATGAATGAATGAGCAAAATCCTTCTTCAGAGAAAATTTAACTCCACTGAGTTTCCTTCTCAGGTGGAGAACTGAAGTTGGAAATGACTGTACCTACTAATCTAAATTTTATAATACTATTTACCTAAGAGCTTCAGAGTCTTCCTTGGCATCAAAAATACTCTATCTGACCACTGATGTACAGAATAGAACAGGATCCTGGAAGTTCTGGTTCCTTAACCTCTGCCTCCTTCCCATGTTCTGGAAGAATGGCATCAGAAAAGGGATCAAAGGCAGCATCAGAGAGTCCTGGCTGAGAGCTCTGTTTGAGAGGTAGATGAACATAGAAGAGGAATTGATTTGCCTCTGGTTACTTGAATCACCATGACTGCCTAGCACTGGGCTTATGTCATATTCACGGATCCACCCTGAAACAGGTTTCCCTACTACTGGGAAGCTACTGAGCTAGACGCTCATTCCCAAACATGATTGAACATGTTCCAGAGGGAACATTAGATGACCTGCAGTGTACCATCTAGCCCCATGGAATGCGAATTCTTTTCTGAGGCCTGGTGACAGGGTGGGCAGACTCCTTGCAGGGGCCCCATCCCCACCGCATCATTTCAGGTGCAGCACCCAATGTTATTCACAGGGTGTTCTACACCTCCTTTTTGTTGATGGTGGTGTTGGTTTGTTCTATTTCAGTAGTCTTGTAATGAGCACACACTTCCAAGGGTTCTAGATCACACTTTCTCTAAAACCTAAGCCACGACAAGCAGCAGTTCCGGAAGATAAGAAGGCATTTCCTCTTGGGGGGAAAAAGAATTTCTGAATAAATTCCTCCAGGAAGGCTGGGGCAGAGCTATTCATTGGCTTTGAGGAGTTTTAAAGGCAAAGGCTGTGACACATACCGCCCCCTGTCTCCCAAATAAAAAGCTGTGTGCACCTTGCTAGATGGATCACCTGAGGGCGTGTGGGGTCAGTGTTGGAAATCAGTGGGGAACAGGCTTAATCTTGACAGAGACTAAGGGTGTGGGGAAGTATCTTGAACTAATTCTGAGTCACCAGGAGACCGATTTTTCAGCAGGGGGAGGACTGAAAGAGGTAGGAACACCCAGATCAAGCTGCTTCGACTTAGAAATATTTAAGAAGGCACTCTCGTTGATTTTGCTGCATAGCATCGTTCTCCTTTTGAACATGCAACCCTCGGATCAGTGTCTTGAAGGTCCTGCCTTGTTTGGATCTGATCAAGGGATAAATAGAATTGTATTTAACATAAGAATTTCAGAGCTTTCATCTTCAACTGCTCGCATCTGAATCCCTTGTTGCTTCTCACTGAGGCTGGGAGAACAAAAAAAGAGTACAATTCACTTAGCTCACCACTTCAGAGGAAATCTGGGCTCATCTTTAGGTTGGACTGTTCCTGCCCAGGTGGTGCCACTAAGATGGAATTGACTGGTGCCATCTTGTCTACACAGTGTCATTCTCTAAAAATCTCCAAGTCTTTTTTTTAACAGCAGCAGTGTGATTGTGATTTCCTCTGTTGACCAAAAGTCTGAGATACAGAGAAGGATGGATCCTGAAGGGTCCTAGTTCCTTAAGCTCTGCTTTCTTCAGACTTTTGGGAGAACAGTCATCAGAGGAGGGATGGAGAGGGAGAGGGTATTAGGAAGATGAGCAGGGGATCCCTCATTAGGAGTCTGTTTACGTACATGGTGGCCCAGACTTTCAGAGATCTGGGTAGAGACAAGGGTGAAATAAGACTGTGTTTTGGAAACTGTGGTAAGAAGGAGGCAATGAGTCAGTGCTTGCTATCCCCAGAAAGTAATATTGCTCACTAGGGAGGCTTTGGGGCAAAGCCTGTACATGTATCTGGAGGTGGAGTTGGAAAAGCAGATTGGCACCTGGGAATTTGGAGGGAAAGGCGTGGGGGGTGGGTGGGGAGAGAGACTGTGAATGAACAAAATGGGGAGGGGGGAAACACATTGGGGAAATAGTACTGAAAATGGGTCCCCGAGGTGGAAAGAGCTGTCAAAACAGAAGCAGAACTGTGGTGTTACGGAAAGGGGATTTGCAGGTTGTGTGGGAAACCCACAGACATTTATTTCATTTTCTTTATGCTTCTAATTTTAATTTTCTTTTCAATCCAACATGTGTGAAATAATTGTGGTTTAGAGCAATGTAGTCTTGGGGACCTCAGGGCTATACTTAATGTCCAAGTTTAGGGTTTAACCAAACATAGCATACCTGGAAACAGTCCTTTATTTATCAGTAGCTGAAATAGAAGCTGAGTCACAGAAGTGACACAAACGCATGTGGTGCCTTTCTCATACGTCCCAAGTCCCCGGGGTGGTGATGAGCCTTGCCTTTGCCTGCTTGCAATCTCCTCTCCACTGATACCTGCCCATTTTGCCCAGGGACAAGGCCCCTCACACTGCTCCTTCTCTGATTGTTGCCCGGACATCAGTGCCCACATGCTCACGATTGACTTTCAGAGTTGAGCTAGAGAGCATTCCAGCAACTCAAGTGTCAGCAACTCAAGTGTCAACAGCTCGACTCATTGTTCTAAACATGGGTGATTGAAGAGAGCTCGGTTTTGAAATACCAACTTTACTTAAATTGGATTCCATCTCTGCTCAAAGGGAAGAGGGAGAAAGGATCCATCTGGTTTGGAAAAAGACATGTATTCTTTCCCCACCTTGTAGTAACCAGCTACAGTCACTGTGTACTCTTCCCCTAAGCCCTAGCCCTGGTACAGAGGAAGGAAGGGGCTAGGATGAAGGGTACCACTCACTATCTCAGTGGCTCGGGGGCCATTAAAAATAGTCGGATGGATTTACATCTGTAAGTAGTGTTACATCATCCCCTCGTTTCTCACACATTCTTGTTATCATAGACAAGACTGTGAGAAAGCTCCTGTGTAAGGTGTGCCTACATCAGAGGAAATCAAGATGATCCCTTGGGCACAAAGAGAAAACACTAGAGCCTTTATTACATTTATTTAAAATTTTCTACTTTTGTGTGTATGTTATGATATGCATTATACATTAGTATGTTGGTAAATATACTATCTATCTATGTACCTACCATCTATCTACGTCATCTGTCATCTAGCTATCCATCCTATCAGGAGGTGCATTGAGCAGCATTTTGGAAGAAGACACTCCTGGCAGATTCTATTTCAGTAGATTTTAGGTGAGACCAAGGAAACTGTAGTTATTGGATTAATTTATCTTCATCAAAGAACCTTTTCTTAAATGTTACCTTACCCAAAACCCTAGGATGTACAACAGATAAGTATGGGACCACCCTTTTGAAGGAGGCTGGAGGCAAGGGTAGGGGATGACCAGCTTTTCTTTGATCCCATCTCCCCTCACTCACCTTGGTCTACATAAGCTCTCACTTGGAAACTATCATGGTAGCTTCTGGAAGATGAATCTTTGGAGGTTAACTGTTCCCATGTTTGAAACTGGACTAACAGGACATGCCCCCCATTCTCAGGTTTGATGTTGTAGATGGTTTCCACCAGCTGATCGCTTTCAGTCTGTTCTTCATGCCACATGCTAAACATACCCTCATAGCCCAGGCTAAATGAAAGGACTGATACATAGAATAGACTCCTTCCTCCTAAGGCTCCTTCCCTAGGCTGCTGCTTCCTACCATCCTATGACTGCTTCACCTTTCTTAGCAAAAGCATTTCCCCACAGTAAACAGGCAGTACTTACCTACTCATGAGGGTTCATGTTCATTGCAGAGGATGGCCAGACTGCTGCAGCAAGCACTTCTCTGATTTTTTTTCAGATTTGCAACGAGCTCCCTCTGCAGAAGGAGATCCTGCTTAAATGAAATGCAGTCCCATATCCTAGGGGCACCTCACCTTTTAGCTGATTCAACTATACTTACATATGGTTATAATTTTCTTTCTAATTTTGCTGGTTTAGAGAGGGCCTATTTCCCAAGGGCAATTCACACTGTCATTTGTAGAGTTCTGTTGTCTTCACGAATAACCATGAAGGGTAACATTTAGCCTCACAGAATTAGGGGGGAAAGTGGGGTGTGGCAGATACAGATACACTACCCAGCTACCCCTTTAAGAAAGGACTCACCGCCCAGTGATAGGGGGGGTAGCTAGCTCACAGCCTCCTCTGTGAGCCAAAGTCACACTCTGTTCTGAGTGGCCCTAGCCAGTAAATGAGCAAAGCCATGGAACAAAGACCTGGCCATTGCTGCCTGATGAGGACTCAGGTTCAACAGGTGATCTTGCTCTGTATCCTGATTGGGTGGCTTCCTCATGACCATTCTTGCTTCGTCACATTTCCTTACAGGTGTTACTCCCCCCAAAACCTTATACATTCCTCATTCTGCCTTAGCATCTTCTTTCCTGAGAATTAGAGGCTGGGGTATGTGGGGGCGGGGGGAAATAGAAGGAGGAGGAAATGAGAACCAAATGTAGGTTGCAGTATTAGATTGCTTAGGTTTACAGTCCCCAGCCCCTGGGTGTGAATAGCCTATGGGAAGCCTCAGAGTTATTGCAAGCGGTCTGCAAATATACACACATGCCTGTGGCATGAATATATCATATGTTTAAATATTTTGAATAACAGATGTGCTATTTTTCAAGTATTTGAATCAAAATTCACTGAAATTATTTTTTAAATAGTGCATTTTTAGATTGTTGGACACTATTGGTTACACACACATTCTCACATCCAGGGAAAGCTTTTGCAAGCAGGGATGTCTTCATGTGAAAAGGGCTGAGAAGTGCTGTTTTGGATGATGTGGCCCTCTTAACTGGGAACTTCTACTTTTTTTATTTTATTTTTTATTTTAGGGAAAGAGAATGCAAGGAAGAGGGACCGGAGGGGGGAGGGGGGGAAAAGAGAGAGAGAGAGAGAGAGAGAGAGAGAGAATCTTAAGCAGGCTCCACGTTCAGCATGGAGCCTGATGCAGGGCTCAATCCCATGACCCTGGGATCATGACCTAAGCCGAAGTTACGAGTTGGACGCTCAACCGACTAAGTCATCCAGGTGTCCCTGGCAATTTCTAATTTAATTTCTAAAGAAACTTTGGTAAAGTCAGCTTGATGCTCAATTTGACCAGCTCTAGTTTCACAAATATTGATAGCTGAGAGGTGATAGAATGGCTGATTTTAAAGGGGAATGGGATATCTTGTGGCCTTTTGGCACAGTTTCGAGCCTCCTAAACACATGCTATGTACTGACAACTTGGGAACTTGACCCTCCTGTTCACAGAGACAACCAGGCATAAAGTGTTTGGCTTGGGTTAAACATTTCTGTTTTGGGACAAATCTCTATGCCTTACCATACAGTAGTTATCTTCAGAGAACAGGTCCCATGCAACTTTGGATTGCCATCAAGTGGAATCTTACATTTGCAAAACACCAGCCACCCTGTCCTACACTGAACACCAAGACTCATTTTAGGGAAAGAGAACAGCTTGCCCAAAGTTACACAGCCAAGTGACACACGTCTTTCCTACTGGTAGATAGGAGCCAAACTATGGATTATGATTTGAAAGTGATCAAGAGTTACCAGCTGTAACAGGATATGCTGGACTATGTTGCTATAACCAATAACACAAAAATATTAGTAAGTTAAAATAGAGAACATTTATTGCTTTCACCCAAAATCCATTGTAGGTCTGGATGGTCCTCTGGGACATCTGTCCTCCACATGGTGCCTCAGGGATCCAGGCTTCTTTACTCCTATGACACTTCCATTTCAAGGAACGACTCACAGTTGCCACAACAGAGGGAGAACATGCTGGAAGATCTCTCACTGAGCATTAAATTCCTTAGTCCTTATGTGCCATCATCGTCACATGACCCTATCTAAAAGGAGAGGAGAGTTGGATAAAAACAGGCACCGTACAGCCCTACTAGTGCAGCTCCCAGAGTGCCAAAAAATTACGTTGGCTCTTATTAGAGTAAATTTCAAAGGTTCCCTGAGGATATTAATTGGTTAAATAAATCATTATCACCCAATAGCATATAAATCATGAATTAGCTTATCAGCCTTGATTTAGTCACTAGTAGTTTGAAGGCATGAACAGCTACAGGGGGAACACACTTGAAGACCCAGTCTTATATAAAACAGCCCAGGGGCTTGGCCAGGCAGGACAGAGTTGTATGGAAGACACTGGAGAAGCCCTAGTTCTGCGGAGAAATGGTAGAGTGGGGGCAGTGGGTGTCTGAAGTAGACTTTCCAAGAGAAGAGGGGGCACCGAGAGGCGGTAGAGCTGCCAACTACCAACTTCCATGCCCTCAGCAGTTTGCCCCAGGTTGCCCATGTGAGCATAACACCTTTCCAATGTCTGTGGGTATCATTTGAATGATACCAAGTCTCATCAAACCTTTGATCTTATGTTACTCATAGGATCTTGTCCTACCTGCCTTCCCTCCCCAGCCTCTGAACACTACTTTGAAAATAGTGTTGCTAGCCTAGGCAGTTGGGTTTCCTGCCACATTTGGGTGTCTGCAGGGCTGTGCAGACCAACATGGCAGAGTTACACACTACAGAAGGAAGTCAAGTTTGATTTCAGCATGAACTGATTAGATCCTTAACGTTTTCCAGGCTACTATTTTTGTTGGCCTGGCACGCACAGGCTGAGGTAAGCCAAGGCTGGGAGCTTTGTTAGCATTTTTGAGCTGAGTGTTTACCCAAGCCCTATAAGCCATCTGGGCCTAGGCAATGGAGTTGGACACCTTCTCCTTTGAGTTCTTTCACCTTTTCACTTGGAGCTAAAAATATTTGTGAAGAGCCACTTCTGCCTATGGTGAGTCTGGTATGTTTACTCTCAGACTAACAAGTGTCACAAATGGGGGTCAGATTAGAACAGAATGAAGCCTAAGAGTCTGGCCAATTGACTCTTAATGGATATTTTTTTCTTTAAAAGTGGATGAACGGACATGTGGCTTTCTAGTCTGGGGTGTGACTTTGGAGTCAGACTGCTTGCGTTCATATGCTGACTCAACCATTTACTTATTATGTGGTTGTAGGCTGATTACTTAATCTTTCTGCGCCCCAGTCCCTTTACCTTGAAAACAAGGACAATCCCATCTACTTCAATAAATGTGAAGCCCCTAGGGAGCACTCAATAAATATGAACTATGACTGTTTCTGCTGTCCTGTGAAGAGATTCTGGGAAAGAGGTCTGGTAATTTGACATCTATGACCACCATTGTTATTCTCAGTAAGAGTCCTACAAGATTGAACATGACATGTCACCACTTGCTCCACTTTCCATATCCATAAAATGGCACTAAGGTTGCCGGCTTTTCATACCTTGTGGGATATTGAGATGCATCAAATGAAGAAAGAGATGCCTTGCAATATAAATGTATCCTATGGAGCTAGGAGATCTTGTCCACGCTGTGCAAAGGAATAGCAACAATGGCAATGGCAGCAATAGAGGGTCATTGCCCATCCTGCACCGTTCATGTTGATGTTGTCTCTGCATGTAGCTGTGGAGGAGCAGCAAGATTTCGTTGGGATGGGTGGGGCTATTATTTCTACACTGCCTGTGACAGAGACCCATGTTGTTAAGGGCAGTGTTTTTGATGTCCAGCAACCTCTCTTATAGGGTCTGAGGTGCTTCTGCTAGAGGTGGTTGATTTCTGAGGTCAATGCCAGAGCTGGCTTTACAGTTCAAGGACCGTAGGATGAGCAGTGCCTACAGCAGCCATGAGACTTAGGTGGTGGGCAGGCCCTCACTCCCTCTCCTGTCTGAGGGTCCTTTTGAGATGAGATGTTTGGACACCCCTGGTTCAGAAATAGTAAGAAGTTTGCATTCAGGGAAAAAGGAAGGGGAAAAAAAAATCACCAATGCTTTCATAAAACCCAGCATGTCACAGTTTGTGAGGACTCATTTTTCCCTATGTTGAAAATAATGGGCTGAGATGTTGAGGAGGAGGGTAATGGGGGGAGAAATTGACCTTGTGTCCAGAGCCAGACAAAGATTTGCATATTCAGTGAAATATCTGGGGTTCTAATTTGAGGGGGACTTCCTTAGTTCCAAGCAAAGGAAAAGCAACTTGGGCTAATTTTATCAAAAACTAAATTAGGGGCTCCTGGATGGCTCAGTTGGGTAAGCGTCTGACTCTTCAGCTCAGGTCATGATCTCACGTTTGTGAGTTTGAGCCCCGTGTTGGGCTCTGCGCTGACAACATGGAGCCTCCTTGGGATTCTCTCTCTCTCCCTTTGTCTCTCCTCCTCCTCCATGTTTTCTCTAGCTCTCTCAGAATAAATAAACTTTTTTAAAAATTAAAACACACACACACACATTAGAAGGCTATATAGGGTGGCTCACAGAATCAAATAAAAAGCTAAGGAATCTGGCTTTTACAGGACAGGAAGCTGGGAAAACTAGGTTGGAGAAATGAATGGACTCCCCATTAGCTAAAGGTCCCTTATGTCACTTCACACAGGATTTCTCTTCCCTGTAGAGACTTAATTGGCCTTGCTTGGTGACATACCACTACTTGACCAGCAGGAGTTCAGACACCTTGCTTTTTAGGCTTTGTCAGAATGGCGACCAGAATGCTGAGCAGGCCGTAGAACAGATGTCTACCACGGTCTCTGCCTTTCATCATCAGCCTCGTCGCTGTAATTAGTTCCCTGAGGCTGCCTGGTTTTACATTCATCCAGCTGGAGTCAACATGTTTTGGTTTTAGAGCCTCCTTGATAAAATTTGCCTGTGTAAAAAATGGATTCCAGCCTTCTTACCCAAGACAAGATGTCTGCCTTGTCTCTCCAGCCCACCTGGAGAACAGGTGCTTGGGCCTTCCTGAAGAGGTCTGCCGCCTCACCTTGCTCTCTTTTTAATAGCTCCATGCTCTGGTTCATAGAAGTTTAGGTCTCAAGGCCCCTGGTTACCCAGCCTAACTGTTGTTTAAACAGCAAACTAAAAATAAGTGTGCCCAGGACCGTTCATGTTGGCAGTGATGGTTGGACTGCCACCTCACCACAAAGACACTTGTCATTTGGAGGTTTGGAAAAGGGAAACACTTAAGTGCTAGTTTATCGGCCAAAAGAAGCTATGACAACACACACACACACACACACACACACACACACACACCAAAAAAAAAAAAAAACACAACACCCGTTCCACCCACAGACTTCTGGTCAGACTGTCAGCTTACAGGGGAACGTTTAGCCTGTTATAAATTAAAGACATAGAGATGTTGCTTTATTTACACATTTGTGGAGGGAGGAGGAGATGATGTGATACCACAGCAGCTGCCTTTTGGAAATTTCCAGGGAAACTCTAAGAGGACAAAAAGTTTTTTTTTTTTTTAAGTGTTAGAACATTTGCAAACTACAGAACAGAGAAGAAAAGCCTGCAATGATGGGCAGTATTAATATTTCGGTGTGTCTCCAATCCTGGTTTTTCGATGAGGAGGAATAGCTTAGAGGTCGATGGCGTGGTGCTGTCTCTGGATCCTTCCAAGCCAGTCCTATCTGTTCACACTTGGGAACGATGCCCGAAATACACCTTTACCAAGGGCAGCTAGCACAATGAGAGTTTTAATGCATCCCATTCAGAGTCCTCCTGTATGCATTTAATTGTAACGTGTAATGTGTTGGAATTTCTTTGCCATTATCATTTTATTTTTTTTTATTATTTATTTCTAGGAGAGAGAGAGAGAGAGAGAGACAGCGTGAGCAGGGGAGGGTCAGAGAGAGAGGGAGTCACAGACTGAAACAGGCTCCAGGCTCTGAGCTGGCAGTCAGCACAGAGCCCGACGCAGGGCTCGAACCCACGAACCGCGAGATCATGACCTAAGCGAAAGTCAGACGCTTAACCGACTAAGCCACCTAGGAGCCCCTGCCATTATCATTTTAATGGCTTTATGATAGTTCATCAAATGGCTTTTCCATAACCTATGAAAGCAAGCCCCCCCCCTCCCCCCCAGCCTTGGACAAGGACTGCTGTGTCGGACAACTTTGTGCATAAGCCAGGGAATCATCTGTCAAAGAAGAGTCTGGCCTCACAACCTGTGGTGTGTGGGGTTTCCTATCTCTGTTAAAAAGTGGTAGTTAGGGGCACCTGTGTGGCTCAGTCAGTTAAGTGTCTGACTTTGGCTCGGGTCACAATCTCACAGTTTGTGAGTTCGAGCCCCGCATCCGGCTATACCGACTGCTCAGAACCTGGATCCTGTGTCTCCTTCTCTCTCTGCCCTCCCCCCACTTGAGATCTGTCTGTCTCTCTCTCAAAAATAAATAAATGTAAAAAAAAAAAAAAAAAGCAGTGGTTAATTGAACAAAGTCTAATGATCCGTTTCATGGATTTTCTAACCCAATTTTTCTTCACTCTTTTCCCTCTTCTCATGTCCCTGAAAATTATTTCTCAGATTGTCAGCAAGCATAGTGGGAAATTAAAAAGAGGACAAACTTTGGCTTCAGTACTTTTTGCTAAGTAATAGAAAAACAGGTGATGCAGGACCATGAGAGCCAGGGTGAGGTTTATTTCAGAAAATCAGACGGGGTGCCTGGGTGGCCCAGTCAGGTAAGCATCCAACTCTTGATTTCACCTCAGGTCATGACCTCACTGTTCGTGAGATCAAGCCCCACATTGGGCTCTGCACTGACAGCAGGGAGTCTGCTTGGGATTCTCTCTCCCTCTCTCTCTGCCCCGTTTCCACTTGTGCTATCTGTCTCTCTCAAAATAAACATTCTTTTTCAAAAAAAGAGGAAAATCAGACAAGTGTAGAAACTGCCTTTAACAATATATTAAGTACTCTTGTGTTTTCTCAAAATACATTTTATGTTGCTATTGTCTTACATACTTCCATTAGGCACAGAGTAATTATGTGTGTGACGATAACAGCAATAACTTGTTTTAAGGCCGAAAAGATCATTTACAAGCCCACATTCTTGTTCCTCTGAAAATATCTAACATTCCTCTCTAAAAGCTCCTAGAGGCCCAGATATTGATGTTATTCCTCTTTCCTACTTCTTTTAACTAATCACCTCGGCATGCATTTTTAGAGTATCTACTAGAACAATGATCAAAGCAGTAACAAAAACTAGCATTAACTGAGTGCTTACTGTATGCCAGGTGCTGGTCTGAGTCTTCGGGTGGATGGATTGATACAGTTCAGAGGGAGGATGTCTAATGCAGATACAGCAGGACTCTTTGAGGAGGTAGTGGCCCTGGGAACAGTGGAAGGAGACCATTCTGGCATGAGTGAAGGGCCCCAAGTGTGGGGGAGCATGGCTCTTCTGCTGTGGTTGGGGGTTAGTGAGAGAGCAGGAATATGGCATCGAACCAACTGGAAGCATTTTAAGCAAGACAGGAACAAGATCAAATCCTTATCTTAAGAAGACCATACACATCTTCCATTTGGAGGTAGATTGCACGTGAAGTGGGGTGTTCTCAGAAGGCACTATTAATGTTGAGGCAATGGATGATGGTAGCCTGGACTCACGAGCTGGGGGAGATAGTGGAGTGGACAGAAGTAGATGGACTCAGGATGCATTTTGGAGATGGAATTGACTGAACTTGCTGCTAAATTGCAGAAAGGATGCAGGATAAGGGAGTAACAAAGACCAAGCTCTGCGTGTCTTATCTGAGTACTAGGCTAATGGCGGTGCCCTATGCTACAATGTAAAAATCTGAGGGAGTAACTGATTCATGGGTAGGGAAATGGAAAGTTCTATTCTTACCTTGTCATTTGCCAAAATTGATACTCTGACCCAAAATAACGAACACAAAACTAGAAGGTTGAATTTTTTAGTCATTTTTGTTTAGCAAAAAGAGAGCAGACAGACCTAGGACTGGGTTCAGAAAGACCTAACTAGGATTGTCCTTTCCAGGTTGCGTGGCCTCAGTCAAATTCCCTGGCCACTCACCACCATTCAGTGCTTCAATTTTTTTGTCTCTAAAAGGGAATTAATATGCAGTGCCCACACAGCTGTTGATAGATTGTGTGTACAGCTCCTAGCTCAGTTTCTGGCACATAGTAATTCCATTTCTTTTTTTTATTATTATTCATTAATTTATTTTTAAAAATTTTAAAGTTTACTTATTTATAAATAAGAGGGGGAGGGAGAGGGGGAGAATGAGAGGGGAAGGCACTGAGAGAGAGAGAGAGAGAGAGAGAGAGAGAGAATCCCAAGCAGGCTCCACACTATCAGTGCAGAGCCTGATGTGGGACTTGAACTCACAAGCAATGAGACCATGACCTGAGCCAAGATCAAGAGTTGGAGGCTTAACTGATCGTGCCACCCAGGCACCCCAGTAATTCAATTTCTTAAATGTTAGTTGTAGTTCTTTGAAATAACCTCTACAAGATAATGTTATTGTATGCAACAAATTCTTCCTTGTGGGGTTCCTGTCCATGTCTTAGCCTGGGTGACAGGATATGACATAGACAAAAAACACCTGAAAGGCAGTGGTGCCCACAGATGTCTCTTTTACCTGCTGTCTCAAGTCCCACATTTAAATGTTTCATTCCTTTGGTGGAAGGCTTTTTCCCTTCCTGAAAAACCCACTTAATTTTTTAAAAAATTTTTATTTTAAGTAGGCTCTATGCCCAATTTGAAGCTTGAAGTCATGACTCTGAGATCAAGAGTCACGTGCTGTACCAACTGAGCCAATCTGGGCACCCCGACCCTTAGAGAAATACCAATGGCCTTGAAAAACAGAATCGCTTAAAACATATTTGTCAATGATAGAAAGTCACCATCATATAGTGATTAAGCATGTGGATGCTAGAGCCAGGCTGCCTGGGTTTGAACCTCATTTTTGTCACTTATGAGCTGTGTATCCTTGGGCAAGTTACCTGACTTCTTTGTATCTAAGTTCCCTTACATGTGACACTGGAACATTAATGATTCCTACCTTATGGAGTCACTAAGAGTTTTAATGGAGCTAATATATATAAAATGATGTCTGGAAAATAATAACCACTATACACGTATTTGTTGAAGAAAATACAAAGAGTTCGGGTGTTAGCGACAGATGGCTTTGAGAAGGTGAGAGAAAGGCAAGGCTGGGGAGGCAAGAGAGGGCTGAGGGTTGCCGGGTCTCTGGAGGAAACAAAAATATGACACTGTGGGTAATCATGGCAGAAGCTGACAGCAGACCTTCTGCTTCTCAGTTTTGTCTTGTCAAGCCCTCAAAGCAAAAATCCCAGCATGGCGCCAGTGCCAACTATTAGAGCTCAGTTTTTCCCACCTTAGAAGTAGCCTTTAATCCAGGGTGGGCTCAGGCAAGGTAACATGCTTTTCTGCTCTTTCTGCTTCCTTCAGTAGAACTCTCTACCTGGAGACATGTCAAGGTGTCCTCTACCCGCTTGATTTGGCTTGAGTGTGTGATTTCCTATGGCTTATCAAGGTCTTGACTGAGATCTGGCCAAGATGGTCAAGCGATGGTCATCATTTCTGATGTTATTTGAAATGGACTGGGGAGGTCAAGAAATGTGTGAGTTTCCTTTCCTGTCATCAATCCCTCTTAAAGGAAAATGCTTGGGCTCTTCTACCTGGATGACAATTGATTTTTATCATTAATCTCCTACTGAGCTAAACTAGGGACAGAACATCAGCCTTTTTAGAAAAATAGGGCAGGGGAAAAGTCGGTTATTGAATTCCCAAACTCACCTGGACCTCTAGTAGGATCTAAGGAATACCCATCTGTTTTTCCTAAGGGCAGTGAGAATGTGGAGAAACTAGATCATTCAGACCCTGTTGCTGGGATGTAAAATGGTACAGCCACTCTGGAAAGCAGTTCGGCTGTTTCTCAAATAAATATGCAACTACCACACCACCCAGCGATTGCACTCGTGCCCATTTATCGCTATGAAATGACAAATTAGCTTTCACATAAAAACCTCATAGCAGTTTTATTGGTAATAACCACATTGGAAACAGTCCAGATGTCCATATATATATATAAAATATATAAATAATATATTTATAATATATAAAATATATTTATATTTTATATATATACAGTATGATTCCATTTATGTAATATTCTTGAAAAAACAAAACAGTAGAAGTGAAGAATAGGTTAGGTATTGCCAGGCATTAAGGAAGTGGTGGGGGCAGGAGATAAGTAGCTGAGGTTATAAAAAGATAACACAAGGAGTACCTAGGTGGTTCAGTCAGTTAAGCATCTGACTTGTTTTCGGCTCATGTCATGATCTTACAGTTTGTGCGTTCAAGCCCTGCATCAGGTTCTGCATGGAGCCTCCATGGGGATTCTCTCTCTCTCTGTCCTTCCCCTGCTCACTCTGTCTCTCAAAATAAAAATAAAGTTTAAAAAAATAAATAAAAATAAAAAAGAACACAAATAATCCTTATGGTGACGGAGATCTTCTGTATCTTGACAATAGCAGTTCAATATCTGGGTTGTGATATTATGCCATAGAATATCTGGAAGATATTGAATATGCACGTAAGGGAACTCTCTGAATTCTTTCTTAAAACTGGATGTGAATCTACAATTATTTCCAAATAAAAGTTTAATTTAAAACAAAGGAAACAAGAGAAAGAGTGTTAACTATCCCGAGACCCGCCTTGAACTCTAGTAAGACCTAAATAATGCTTCTCAATTTTCCCATATTCCCTGCTCAAAAGAATTTCTAGTTATGGAAACACTTAACCAGATCAGAAGTCAGGCAAATGGATGTATTCCTGGCCACACAGTTAGGTCCTCAGTTCACTGACTGTTCATTATGTCACTCATTCATTCAATGAGCATTTATAGTGCCACTCCTGTGTACCCAGGACTGTACTAAGTGCTGTGGGTACAGTGAGACAAATAATAGATTGTCTGTACCTGAATGGAGCTTACATTATAGTGTAGAGAGGAACAATATAGAACACACACACAATGAGATCATTTCAGGGAGTGGTAAGTACTAAGGATGCAGTAGAACAAGGTAATGCGGACAGTGTTAGGGGATGGGGACTCTTTTGATAGGAAAGTCAGGAAAAGTCTTTCCTATTAAGTGTTTTGATCTGAGACCTCAAAGATGAAACAGTGCCCCAGAGCTGGGGAGAAAAGCATTGCTGCATAACCTTTGGCAAGGTCACTGTTGCAGTGGAAAGAATACATTGAAAGGAAGCAAGAATAGAAGTGAGGGGACCACTTCACAGCCATTTCTGTGATGGTTTCCTTAACTAAGGTTTAGCAATGGAGACAATGGTGCCACTTTCTGGGATGAGAAAGACTGTAGGGAAGGAAGGAATTGGTTTGGTTGGAAGAAAGAAATCAAGAGTTCTGTTTAGTCATGCTCTTTTTTTTTTTAATTTTTATTTATTTCTAGGAGAGAGAGAGAGAGAGACAGCATGAGCAGGGGAGGGTCAGAGAGAGAGGGAGATACAGGCTCTGAAATAGGCTCCAGGCTCCGAGCTGGCAGTCAGCACAGAGCCCAACACAGGGCTCGAGCCCACGAACCGCGAGATCATGACCTAAGTGAAAGTCGGATGCTTAACCGACTAAGCCACCCAG